>JBAMHW010000012.1:23647646-23680381 GCA_037177495.1 Rhadinocentrus ornatus | reverse complement strand
GATAGATAGATAGATAGATAGATAGATAGATAGATAGATAGATAGATAGATAGATAGATAGATAGATAGATAGATTTTTATTCATTTTTTTTGTTGTTTTGCCGTTATATTTAATTAATAGTTTAAACTAGTTGCTCGAAATAAAGATATCATCATCATTTTATACTTAAACAGCCATCTCTTCAATTTAAGCTAATCTGTTAAGTGTTTCAGGGCTTGATGATGAAGCAAGTTTTAACAAGGCCAATCTTATTAAACATTTATCTCAAGCATTTCCCTCCCCCATTGCAGATGGACATGATTATTATTTAAATTGCATTTAAGCACACAAACTACGGGTATTGGGGAGCACCTCTCGGTATATTGCTGAGTCCCTGGAGGTTTATTGACATGAGTTAAGAGGCTTTGTGTCAGAAAGATCAGTCAGATGTTTAGCTATGACCCTCATTAGCGTTAGGCACCCCATAGTTAGAGAATGCATTGATCTTAACAGTTTTTATAGCTAATGTAATCAACAATGCATGACTTCAGCGTTTTCTGGCTAGCCAGATGTCTGGTAGAGATAAAGTTAGCCGACCCTGGGGGCCATGAAGAGCGCCTAGCGGTTCCTTTTAAAAGACTAATGGGAACAAGTGGGGGTCACAGGTAGTCAGCTGTTGTGGTGGAATGTAGGATGACTTTTGTAATGCAACACAATCCTTTAGTATCTGAGGAGAATGCAAATTGGGCAAAATCTTGATGGCTCCACTGCTGGAAAATTGATGTATATGCATTATCTCTGCTTTCAAGAAAAAAAACAAAAACAAAAAAGACCTTTCATGCGTGTCATCAGACTTCTCTGCACAGAACATTTTGGGAGGTTAATTGAAAATGTTGCTGTGATCCGGTTTACTGGATTTTAACAAAGCTGAAATGAGGAGATTGTCAGAATGGACCAGTTTCTCCACTGTGGGACAGAATCATCTGTCGTGCCCATATCCGATCTAGGGTGATAAAAAGCATGAAACGCAGCAGCAGTACATTGAGGTTATGTTTGTGCATTGTTAAGTTTTAGACAGTGAACCAGTAGCATCCATCTTACTAATGACCAGAGGTGACATATTTCCTACTCAGGAGAGCCAGGTGCGGGGCAAAAATAGCAGCTCACTTGAAGCAAATGTGTGGCCCTGTTTTCAGGAGAATACAGCAAGGACTTTGTGAAGGAACAGCAAGGAGCTCAGAAAAGTACAACTACAGCTAGCGTGATGTAGGATGCTCATCTTGTTCCTGATCTCTTTTCACTTGCTTTCTCTCACTTCTATCACTAGGATGGACGCATTGAGTTCTCCGAGTTCATCCAGGCCTTGTCAGTGACCTCCCGGGGGACTCTGGATGAGAAATTGAGATGTAAGAGGATGCACTCTTCTCCTTTAAAAAAAAAAAAAAAATTTTAAATGTTAATTGCCATGCATTGCATAAGAAAAAGTACAATTGGGTTCTAAGAAATGGCAAACAAAAGATTACCCAGATGTAGCTTCTTCAAGCTGGCCAAAGTCTTTTGTGAAAATAGAAAAAAATCCAATGTAAGCTTCACTTAAACATCACAAAATCTTAAAGAGTGATTACTATTACATCAAAAATGACCACTGGCATATTTTAAAATCACAATAGCTTTCTGAACTCAGCCCACAAATAAGAAACTCTTGTAAACTTGTATAAACTGCAGTAACACTTGTATATTCAAACATTTTGACCCTTTACAGGGGCTTTCAAATTGTATGATCTTGACAATGATGGCTACATAACCCGTGATGAGATGTTAAACATCGTTGATGCTATATATCAGATGGTGGTAAGTTTTGCAGTTCATCTAATTTATTTCCTTATTCCTTATTTTAAATAATCTAAAATCAAATCGTTTCAAATCTTAGGGGAACACTGTGGAGTTACCAGAGGAAGAAAACACACCAGAAAAGCGAGTGGACCGTATTTTTGCAATGATGGACAAGGTTAGTATTGAACCAGAACTAATAAAGGGAAAAATGATTCACTGGATGACGTTCCATTTGACGTGACTTTTTGTGCTTCATCACAGAGTTTTGCCTGATGTTGTTTTAAGTGCAGTGATAATTGTTAGTTTACTGTTAATAGAACTTGGTCCGCCTTTGTTGCCATCCCTCAAGGCTTTGATATGGGCACTATTCAGTTTAGAGCTGTTAGCTGTAGCCATCTAAGTGTCACTAACACTGCCTGCAGTCTATAAACATCACATATAGTCACCCCAGCACTAGCCCTCAGTGCCCACTCCATCGGCTCCAGGAATCTACTCAGCATTCGTAAAAGATGAGACACATTCTGCATTTGTGTGTTTGTCAGCTCACTACAGCCAAGATCAGCCCATAGGAATAAGCTGCACTTACTGATTTGTATTAGCAGAGAGTGGCTAGCCTTCAAGGGTTCTGAACCAAAGACCAATCTATCAGCAGAAAACAGGAGTAACGTGATGCAGCCTTAAGAGTCTCTTTTGCCCCCTTCTGGTAATTTAGTGTTATACGTTACAAGGTTCCAGTTTTTATTTTGCTTCATGTTGCAGAACGCAGATGGGAAGCTGACTCTGCAGGAGTTTCAGGAAGGCTCCAAGGCAGACCCCTCTATCGTTCAGGCCCTGTCGCTTTATGATGGACTTGTGTAGGAATGTCAGGTGAGTGGGCTGAACTAACAAGCTAGTACAGGCATACTTTATCAGCTTGGATGATTTTCAGTCCCAGACCGTAATTTGACTCTGCGTCATTACTGAGTAATTCTAATTTAATTAGAGCAAAGCATAAAAAGTGGAAATTTAGTCTGTGGGCTGATACCAAAGTGTGGAAGCCATTTTCTGCTCTCACTTTGTTTTCATGAATTATTCAAATGGCCCACTTGTTTACTGGCAGTATGATGGTCTTGCAGTGCTGAATAAAGAGTGAGACAAGTCTCCTCTCACTGTCTAATGTAATGCACTAACTGCTGCCAATTGTTGCTGACATCCTGCTCAGCGTTTTGTCAACTGTGAAGTGAGCTTGTGAAGACATATGTATTTTTAGTAATGCTGTTTAGTTGTTATATAACATGCTATGAACATACCCAGGTTTTATGACCCTTCTTACTGTCATCAGTTCAAATAGTAATCTATCTTATAACTTCTCAGATGGGTCCAGTTCAGCATCTTCCTGTCGTTTACACACCAATGCAACACCATCGCACCTGTAATGGGCAGAAGCCTCATTTAATCTGATCATCCAAAAGCAGACTTCAAACTGTTGTTGCACAGCCCATACAGCATCTGTGTCAAGTAGCTGTTCGTCTATATTACCAGTAAGGATAGTGAACAAAAATTCCCTCTGAAGTGTCGGAGAAGTCAAGCGTCCTTTATTTGTGCTCCTGCAGCTACGTAGCACCCTGCACCCGTGAACGTTGTGGACAGTGTTGGAGCATCTCTGCAAACGCAGTATTGGGGTTTTCCAGTGGACAATCTAAAGAAACAAGCTCCCCACAAAGATGTTTGTGTGTTTCTTGGCAACATGCTCTAAAGCACTGGATGTGAGTGGACTGCTCAGAGAGACTGTGTTGCTGCTTCATCACCACATGGAAAGACTTTTAATTTCAGTCTGAGAAAATTGTGTTACTTGGTGTAACACGAACACTAACTTCAAGTTACAAAGCAGTATAGTGTATATTGTATAATGTAAATATAATGGTAATTTATTTTCTGCTTTGCTGCGTTTATGAGAATTTCCTCATAAATATGGATCAAAATTTTTATTTTTATGAAAAGTTAAAATATTGCACTGTATTTTTTTTCCTTGTCATTATTAATAGATTGTTCCTTTTTCACTTTGAGGTTTCCTTTTCTTGATTTTCTTTGAAGAGGAATGTTTAAGTAGCACAGAGTTTTCTATAGATTATTTTATTATGTTTGCAGTCTGTGCACCCTGTTGTGTTTTCATTTCCCTGTTAGCACGAGTAAGTAGTGTTGGTCCTGTTGCATACTTGCATCCTGGATGACATGACAAAGCAACTAACCAAATTCTCACACCTTTACATTAGAATTGAGGCTATGTGTTTCTTTAAGAGCATTGCACTCTGCCCTCGCCCACACAAAGCCCTGCTCATTGAGAGCTACAAACAAGACATCAATTCTAGTAGTAAAGCTTCTGTGAGTCCTGTGGTTGCAATTGTCTACTTGGTATTTGTCCTGTGTGAGGCCTGAGCATGCGATGATACCTTTTCCCATACTTTGATTATTTATTTTATCTACATTATATTTTATTGGATCTACATGTTTTTCCCATCAGCTACACTGATGTTTTTTGCCTTATGCAAATTATTATTTACCTAATTATTAATGTCATTTTTCTCTTTAATTGTATAAGAGCACAGAATAAAATGCATTTAAGCGGCTAACATTTCATTTACTGTATTTTTAGTTTGTAAGGGATAGAAAACTTTAATTTGTTTTTATAAGTGTTTTGGATGATTTTGAGAGGCTGCTTTGTAGGTTGATTGTTGCTCACGTGTTTTATTTGTCATAGTCATGGTCATTATGTGTACTGCTTATTCTATTACGGGTCGCGGGGTAAGCTGGAGCCTATCCAAGCATTGTTTCAGGTGAGAGCAGGGTACACACTGGACAGAACACCAGTCCACTGCAGGCCAACATAGATAGGGACAAAAAAACCACTCACACACACACTCACGCAGAATTTAGAGTCACCAAGTAACCTAACACGTCAATGAACCTAACCAATCTCTCCGGGTTCTCCGGCTTCCTCCCACCGTCCAAAGACATGCATGTTAGGTTAATTGGTGACCCTAAATTCTCCCTAGTTGAGTGTGTTTATCCCTATCTATGTTGGCCCAGCAATGGACTGGTGACCTGTCCAGGGTGTACCCTGCCTCTCACCTGAAACAATGCTGGGATAGGCTCCAGCTTACCCCGTGACCCGTAATGGAATAAGCGGTACAGATACAGATAATGTTTTATTTGTAGAATATTAAATTTTCCCTGATGATAATCACAATTTAAGATATCATCCAAGATTGCAGAGACTCTAATGCATTGTATTAAAAATGGAATCTGTTCTAGGTCCAGTATTGCTCTGCTGCCCCACCGATAACGAAAGGTCATGTTGAGCTTTAGTGCCTGTTATGCTTTGCAGCACAGAATAACTTGCCAACTTGCTCTGTGGTATAAGCCTTCACTGTATGTTTGTGTGATGAACAATGAACTCTGAAACTGTGATGTCTTGCATTGATCAGTGAATTAATGAGGGTTGGCGGCTTTTGAAGTAGCTGGACTCCCTGGATCTACATCAGAGCCGCTTTTTGTTTTCTTCCCATCAAGGACATACAGGTGATATCAAAAGGAGGAAATGTCCAGCGCTTTGACCAGAGACTGTTATGTACTTCGGCTACATCCTTGATTCTTTTCTTTTTTTCTTTTGTATTTGCAGCATGTGTTACTAAGTGCAGTAAAACACAAGTGTATTTTGAAGTGAATCGCGTCTCAAGATTTTTCTGCATCTTTCCTACTTCAGAAGAAGACAGGGAATTATTTATATTTAGAAGTACATCTCTAAGGTCCTGTCTTCTTATACTAGCTATGTCAGAGCCATCAAAAGGTTCAGCATTGCATTTACTGATCAATAACAGTTCTGTTCAGATAAACAAAAAGCACAGAGTGACATTCACACAGCGAGAGGTTATTTCTCAGCGTGGGCTATGTATAAAATTAGGCTGGTGTCATGCTGAATATAAACCATGGTTATTTATAAAAACGTGGCTGTTGCTGAGACAATGTTGTCGACATGTCCAATACAGCCTACAGACCCGCCAATTGTGTACATAAAGCTGCAGAAAACCGCCTCTCCAGGGGCCCAACACGATTAAAATTGAACTGAAGTTGGGAGTGTTGACTGGGGTTAAAGCTTCGAAGTCACGGTGGGGTCGAGTTACACACGCTGTAACACACACACACAAGTAGAGAAAACCAGGTTGGGTCTCGGGAACCTTATAATACCCATCTCCGCCCCCGTTTGAAGCGTCAGCGCACCAGCTCTCCTGGGTCTCTCCAACAAACAGCCAGTCCACACGCTCCTCCAAACTTTACGCACGGATGTACTCCTGGGGAAGTAGTTCCAACTCGACTTTAGTGTGTTTCAACCGAGCCGTGTTGTTGAAAATATTTTTTTTTTCAAAGGAAGAAGTCCCAGACTCGTCTGAGCGACTTTGACTACATACCTAAACCTTAAAAAACGTATATAGGTTTTTTTTTTTTTTTTTTTTTTTTTTTATTTTTTTTTATTTTATACCTTTGCAACTTTTATGTGATTCGCCTCATTCCAGCAGACAAATGCAGTAAATCTGGGGGGGAAAATGTCTGGTGCCTTATTGAAGTGCCTCGGCTTGGTGCTCTTTATCAGCGTGCACAGGCTCCTGGCAGACTCCTTGGTAAACCCCCAAGTTGTGGAGGCTGATGAATCCGATGACAGCGCTTCAAGTCTGACCTTTGTGTTCGATGTTACCGGCTCCATGTACGACGATCTGAAACAGGTGATTGAGGGAGCGTCACGGATCCTGGAGAAAACCCTCAGCCGGAGGACCAGACCCATCAAAAACTTTGTCCTGGTTCCCTTCCATGATCCAGGTACTTTCAGCCCACGGTTCATCGTACAAAGCTGTAAAGGGGGACCCTCTTGTATCTGGGGCTGTCTTAGATGTCAGTATGATTTGTTGCAGTATTTATTAAACAAAAAAAAGAAGAAAGAAGAATTTTTTCTTTTACATGACTGAACATGATTGTTCACATTAGGTTTGATATTTATATAGCTGTCAGTTACACACTATTTTTTGGGGGACATAGCACAGACATAGCAACATGTATCAGTACTGTTGCATGCATGGTAATGCTTAGCAGCCTGAGCTAAAACTGATGCAAGACATCAAGGAAGAATATGTGAGTTTGAAGAGCAGGTAATTTATGGAGCAGGTAAGCTTCTTTTACCAGCATTTATTCTAGATGGAAAAGCTTCAGTTTGAAAATAAGAGTGCTCAGATGTTTGCACAATGATGAGAAGCATATGCTGTCTGCTTGTGTGTAATTACCCCAATCACTCCCTCCATACTCCTCCCTCAGCCTCCGGAAAACCCTCACAGCCCCCAGTTTAGCCAGCCTGAGGGGGAAAGCAAGTGGGGGCGGGTGGGATAACACCACACATGTTGTCTGTGTTTAATGTGCCCTGCCCTTAGGGACATTGTAAACTTCCAAGATTGCAAAGAAGCCGCAGTGGCTGGCAAACAAAGAGCCATGACAGCGCTGTCAGTGTTTTATGGGCCCCCACGAGGAGGAGACAGGGACTTGAAAACCACCACTACTGGAAAATATGTTGAGAATAAGTAAGAAACATCATCAGCTTGACAAATGTCTGCAAGCTCTGCTTCATTAGCCTCAGACAAATATGTCAAGATAGATTTTTGAATCATGAGCCTCCTGATGAGGGTCTTCTCTGACCACAATGAAAACCTTGTGTGTCTATAGCAAGAACAATACATCCCCTGTTTAGATGCAGTTGTTTACTGTTCCATCAATTGACCTCCTAGGAGATGGCAAAGTGTCAGGCCCTGACATGCTCCTATTTATCATTCCTGGGTCTGCTGCAGCTTGAGACCAGAAGAAGTCATCTAGATAAAAATGCTGACCACACCTGCAGAAATGAGTGAATCTTTCATCATTCAAAACTTTGGCTTTGGTTAACACAAAACACGAACATTGTAATTTTGCCAGTACATCAGTCCATGGTATGTGTGATTTAGATTATTGTCTTGTACAAAAGCTACAGGGCAGTCATTTGAATTTGGGTTAAATGAGTGACTTATTAGGAAATTTCATGATGTCGATGCTTACTGTAGCTGGGCTTCTGAGAGGGAAACAGCTAAATCCTTTGTTCAGATTTAGGTGTTTTGCTGAATTAGAATACCAAACCTGTTATTTGTTTAAAGTAGAAGTTGTGTTTTAGACATACACTATTAACCAAATCTGAGCCAGAACATATTGAGCAGATTTGTTCAAAATTTCTTAAATAAAAAGAGAGAAAAAAAATCTTTGCTTAAATCTTGTGAAATATATGAACTTGCAGATATTGGCCCTGTGTCTATCACCACTGACCCAAAGAAGTTCCAGCAGGATCTGCAAGAACTGTTTGTCCAGGTGGGAATCAAAACACACAAAGTTTTCCTTCTCTAGTACTGGGAACTTTGTATTATTATACATTATTTTTAACAGCTATACATTAAAAACTACCATTATTTGATAAAAACTAGTGCATCCAGAGGGAATCACTTTGGTGATTTTTCTCGCAGGTAATAGCGGCAGTTTGGAAATAAGATGATTGAATTATATTTGAATTTCAATTGGTGATGTTTTCCTCTGTTATTTATATTTTTTATATTAAAACTTAGAGCTACTTTATTGGATCTTAGGTTTTACAGAAAAAAATCCTTATGACTTGACCCAACATGTTGCCCCTTTGTCAATGGCAAGCCTTTTTCCAAAAGCTGGAATATAATAGTGTTTTTCATAGCATAGCACAAAATGTCTGAATAAGAATTTAAAAGAGATATTTGGAATTGATTTCTTCATAGAGTACTGGGGGTGTGACAATGCATTGATTCACACTGATACATTCATTGATCAATGAGTTAATTACATTTATTTACACTCAAAATATGACAGTCATAATTTGTAAGATGCATTTAAGAAAAATGGGGAATTGTTTTCATTTGTCATTTGTTTTCACTTAAAACTTCTTATTTTTAATTGAATGAGTAAAATGCTATCTAAAATGTGGTGTATAAATGTGATTTAGTCAGACTGGATATTTAGTTTTTGACTCTAAATAGGTGTAAGGCTTATACTATATCCTGCTTTAATCTATACAAATATAAATTCATTCTTTCAGTTTTCTTGAACATTATATAAAGTTTTAAAATCAGTATAGAGAATGTGAGAGTACAGTCTATTTTTGTCAAAAGAAAAGAAAGTTTTTAACTGAAATGTCTGACTGAACTCAGGAATAAAATAATTATTTTTTTGTTATAATATAAATGGAAGTGTTTATGTTAAATCAGCTGCTTCCTGAATCAAATTTAATTGAAATCATATTGGGTCAGAATTGTAGATATCAGCAAATATTAGATAGTTAGTCATTAAACTGATGTAATATCATATAACCCCTACAGCATAATTGATTTTATAAATTCTATCAAACAGGGTGGGGGCGACTGCCCTGAGATGAGTATAGGAGCTATAAAGAAAGCCTTGGAGGTTTCCCTGCCTGGATCCTTCATCTATGTCTTTACTGATGCCAGGGCCAAAGATTACCGCCTGAAAAGGGATGTACTACGGCTGGTGCAGCTTCGTCAATCACAGGTACTGACCAAGGATTGCTGCAAGGTTTTGCGGAATCCTACATATACATGTATGCGATCATTAAAGGTAAAGTATCACTGTTAGAGAAGATATGTTACAGAAGAGATATGAATGAAATCCAAATCTGCAGGATGTAATTTTGTGACAAAAATGCATCATCCAACATTGTGTTTAGTTATGGTCTGAATAAAATTCTCTCATATTGATGTAGATGTAGTTTAGCTGATGCTATCAGGAATATGCTTACATCTAAAGCCACAAATGAGCTGAAGCTTACAGGAATACAGAGTTTTGAGAACAGCCATGATTATTGCATTCTCTAAGAAAAGGAGTACAATGGCCAGCTCTGAAAAATGTGCATCCCACTGAAGTTCCCAATGCTTAGACAACAAAGCAAAAGTTACATCAGTCCCAGTCCTCACATGAACCACAACAATGAGTATTAGCGTTACTTAACACCAAGTGAAAGCAAGTCAATGGCAAGCAAACACTATACACTAGTAATCCTCTTAACTCTCTTCCCCTTTTGTTTTAAGATTGTGTTTGTGTTGACTGGGGACTGCGGGGACCGCTCCCAGCCTGGTTACAGGGCATACGAGGAGATTGCTGCCACCTCCTCTGGACAAATCTTTCATTTGGACAAGCAGCAGGTTAACGAGGTGAGAACATTCAAAGTTCATTGCACTACAATTACTGATAACAGAAAGGTTCTTAAGCCCTTATTTATATTAAAAATTCAAGTTTGGGCACACCTGTTATAAATATATGTTAAGACGAGTAGCCCAGTGAGTAGGATGAGTTCGAAATGAGCTGTTTTTTTTCAGCATTTTACGTATAGTTCATAGAAGATTTTCATTCTGTTCATGTTAAAAGTTTTGTACATGCAAGAAATTGGTGCTCACAGATAACTTTTACCAAGGTTAATGAGCTTGTTAGGATTACAGCTTCACAGTAATTGTAAGGGAAGACCAAGTGTATATTTCCAAGATTCATTAAGACTCTGACTCCTTAATCCCCTCTCCACATCTCAACTTTTAGAAGCAGTGAGCTCCTTTAAGTCGCTGCCAAGTACTCAGAAAATTAAAATAATGGAGACTCACAAAAAAGCAGAGAATATAACGATAACAAAGCTTTCAATGTACTTTGTGCATTATGTAATGAAGAAATAACAGTTATTAGGAGTGCTGGGGGTGAATTTGAGATCTGAATGTCCAAGAAAATATTCCAAAAGAACTACTATTAGGATGAGTAGTAAGGTTAATTAAAAACCCAGTTTGTACTGTGAAAGGCCTCCAGGACAACCAGTAGTGCAACATTTTGCTGTACAGCCACACCAGCTGTACATTTTTGGAGGAGTCATCAGAATTAAACTATCTCTGCTTCCTCAATGCAAAATTTTGCCTCAGAAGTTTGCAAAAAACCCATCTGAGCAAGGCTGAAGAATTTTAGGAAAATGTTTTATGACACATTTTTGCTACAATTAACAAAATATTGGATAAAGTTAACATTTTGCGTCTCATCTCTATTCCATTGTAGGTTTGTTCTTTTAGACTGTAAGCTAATTAGTCTTACTTTAAACATTAAAGAATTTTGTAATCTTGCACTTTATACCTTTTGGAAATCTGTCCATTTTCAGTTTATGGTAACAGAAATATTAAAGAGTAGTGCCCAGACTTTTCCATCCATTATATTTGTTCTAAGACACAGAAACAGCAGGAGCTGTACAATTCTAAAACCTGTTTGACCTGCTGATGTAATTAAAGCAATTTTATTTAGTGCAATCAAATGATACCAGTGCTGATATTAAACTTCCTGTTTATACGATATGGCCGAGAAATTTGTTTTTATAGAGGAAGCAGCATGTAACATAAACCCTGTCTCTGAGGCCAAAGACAGCGGGACTCACTTCCCAGGCAGACGTTAAAGAAGCCAGAGTTTCCTCTGGAAGAGACACTGGTATCCTGCATGTCAACACAGGAGATGGCAGGGCAGTGCTGAGCTGCAACCGGCAGCACTGTGCAATGGTGGCCCACTGAACCCCTGAACTTAGATGTGTTTGTGTGTGAACGAGTCTGTTTCCTGTCAAGTTATGCTTGTATAAAGTGAAGCACACATTAATTGTGTGTGGGCCAGCACAGTTCATTATCACACCATAATCCTACCAGCTGTTTAAAGAGAAATTGAATGTTTAATTTGTGATGCAGGTTTAGGAGACCAAATTTAGTCCAGCCCTCCCACCTCAACCCCAGATGGGATACTACTAACTACCCTTTACTGTGTCCTTAGTGTATGGTTACATATAAACATGTGCATGATCATGTTCATTTTCATTGTGGGATTTTCATAAAGTTACTGTCAGCTGTTTTTGTTTTTTTGGATTTATGTGATTATAGCTCTTGGGTGGCATACTTTTTACAAATTAATGCAAATCCTTTAATCCCTAAAAACCTCGGAAGTGGTGCAAATTTAACCAAAATATTCTCTCTTAGTAGTGGTTTAATAATGCACAGCCAAATAAAATATACAAATCTCTCTTTTTTTTCATTTATTTATTTTTTTATTTTTTTATATTCGGTCTACGGGGCAGAATGGAGAGAAAACAGACAGCTTATTTTACTATCTAATCCCAGGATATGATCTGTCATGGCTTCCCCTTCTTCCAGCACAGCTGCCCAGTGTTATTGGCTTCAGGTCCTCGCACAACAGCTCACTGTTATCGCTACATAACGCGCTCTTTACATTTGAGTGATTAGGATCAGTGAGACAAAGTGTTAACAGAGTCTGTGGATGAGAAAGCCAAGCTTATATCAAGTCAAACTTATGTTATGGCTTTGTTTTAATGACACAAGTAGCCTATAGGGATGATCACAAATGAGGATTATATATTGTAGCTTACAATTAATTAATGCTATGTCTCCTTGCAGTCCTTCTCATTATTGACTAGATTGAACTTTAAAATATAAGACAACTGTAAAACATTAGCAAACTCTACTAAATATGACCTGAATAATTAAAAGAATGACAAACTAGCCACTCATTAATTTACTATTAGCTGACATCAAATAATGAACTAAATTTAGCTGCTTTAGTCAAATTTTACCAGTTCTGTTTTTTGTTTAATGTGCTGCACATACACTGAACTCAAATGCCTTGAGGAGTCGTTAATAGTGTTGCCCTTATGGTTTCCTCATTATGTGGATTCAGTAGTGAGTAAAGGGGGTTGATAATGGTTTTCAAGCATAAGATTAAATTCAGGTAACATTTATCCTCAGTCATCCTCCTGAGTGTGCTAAACAGATACATCTCCTATAGAATAATTAGAATAATATAGCCTCCGTCCGGTATAGGCTCCTTATAACGGCAAGAGCCGCTGTGTGTCGAGAGCAAGAGCTCCATCTGGTACTAGTGCACTCTATTTCTAGCTGGACATCTAGAAAATGTTTGTGGTTGTGGTGTTTAAACCTGGGGAAAATCTAAGCTGGCCCTTATGTGACGATTGGAGTTGGGCTGTTTAACCACAGCACAGTCACATATTTCTCTTCAGGTAAAGTGCTGGATGAGTTAGGGGAATTCAGCATCACCCCAGCCTTTGCTACCACTTATTCTCTGGCCCATCTGTCACACTGCTATGAATAGCAAAGGGGCTCCTTCCTGTCAGAGCCCTGTTCATCTGAGACACGCTGGATGAGGTTTCACAGGACTTAAGATCTTCTGCATTCCCCATGTTTGAGACAGGGAGTGGCTGAAGAGCCCCGTGTGCTTTTCCAGATCTACAGCGGCTGGAATAGCAAGTCATGCTATCTCTGTGATTTACTTCCTCATATCCGAGCAGATTAATGCCTACTTCTCTTTACCCTCTTGCATAAGAAACAGACGGTGTCCTGGGGCAGATGTAGGTCACTTCGTAGCAGTTTCCTGCTCTGCTGGTGATGGCTGCACATGTGGCACACATTACAGCTGTTTCCAGTTGTAAAACAGAAAAGGGGACCAGCTGCTGTCAGCACTCTGAGACTGATGGACAAAAAGTGGAGCCTTGGTGATTAAATTAAAGGCTTCCTTGTTTTGTTTCTTTGTAAAAAGCCTCCATGAAGAAATGTTTTCAGTGTGTTTGCATGCAGACACAGAACTATAATGCCTCTTCACCTGAGGTCAAAACAAATTCAAGACATCAGTTACTTGTTTAAAAGATGTTAGATATTAGGTCTTTTGTGACCATTGAAACAAGATGCTGCAAAATGTCAAAGGCTTTTGTTGCTCCTGTTTTTATTTGAGCGAAAACAAAAGAAAAACTGTATTCAGAATCTCTACCATGATAATGATTAAACATGGCGGGTCAAGCAGATGTCAAAACTGAAATTCTCTATTGTCAGAAATGTCTCCTGAGAGCCTCAGAGACTTGATATTTTAAGTAATGGTTGTTTTTACCATTAAGTATAATCAACCTGTCCGTTGTTATTTTAGCCTGTGGGTAATCTCTGCTTCGAGTGTTGGAATGACTAATGAATGAGCCTCATACAGTCTTAATGTGTCACCGTCTGACCTCATCTGGGATCTTACATTAAACTTACTTAACAGAAAGCGGGGGCTTGGTCGGTTTCGAAATGATATCTTGTCTGGTTCATTTTGAGGAATATACAGTTTAATTCTCAAGTTTATTTATAAAGCACAGCCAACTATACATCCCCTCCCCCACATCCACTACTGCTTTCTGTTCTGAGGAACAAGCTGTATGATTCATGAAAGATGTGCTGCAGGAGCGAGACTACTGCCTGACAAACTTCCACTGTGAGAGACACTCTTCTGGGAATATATGCTTGAGAGTGCAGAAAACTGTACGTTATCAGTTTGACAGCTGAGCTGTTTCACTTTCCTTTGTTTAGGCAAAATCTCTCTGTGGAATACTTTTGTAAAGAAAGAAAGTCCAAAGACAAAGAGTAGGTAAGGGAAGGGGTTGCAGGCTTGTTAAGAAAAGGCCACAGTCATGGCCTTCCTGTCCCTTTCTAAATTGAGATGTTATGTCTTCAGTTTGCCCCATGCACTTATGACTGTGTCTCCTTTAGTGTGATATGTTGATGATTTTTTTCCTCCTCCTGCCAGGTTTTAAAGTGGGTAGAGGAGACAGTTCAGGCCATGAAAGTCCACCTGCTATCCTCCAACCATGACAGCGCTCAGGAAAACAAATGGGAAGTGCCCTTTGACCCCAGCCTCAGAGAGGTCACTGTGTCGCTCAGTGGACTGGCGCCACAAATTGAGCTGAGCGATCCCTATGGTAGTAGAAAATCTATGATATTTCCATCTATCTTTTACAGTTATACATCATCATCAGTGCCTTCAAACAATAGAATACACATTATTAACTAAATAATCTCTGTTTGCTTTTCTTTCACAAGGTCGGGTAGTTGGTGTAGAGCAGGGCCTGAAAGAGCTGTTAAATATTCCCAACTCTGCTCGTGTCATCAACCTTAAGTTTCCTAGACCTGGTGCCTGGAACCTCAAGGTACTTCACTTGTGGATAATCCATAAATATGTTTCTTTGATTACTTTGTGATAATTTGCTGATAGTATTTTGTTTCTTTCTTTCTAAAGGTAGGCTGCAGCAGCCGTCATACTCTAAGGGTTACAGGGGTCAGCAATCTAGACTTCCGGGCCGGCTTTTCCACTGTCCCTGTTTCAGAGTTCAACCACACCAGAGAGAGACCAATTAAAGGTGCTGACAGTTTTCTGGTAGCAACTTGAGTCTAGTTGAGAGAGACTGTGTGTTGAAGATGACTTCATTGCAATCTTTCCTTGCCTCTCAGGACTTCCAGCCCATGTAATGCTAAAATGTACAGGCCTGAAGCCTCCAGGTTATTTGAGCCACGTGGAGCTTATGTCAGGCTCAGGTCGCTCTTTACGCACAATCCCTGTACCTCTGCCTTCTGATCTTGGCCAACAAGGGCTGTGGAGTCTCCCGGACTTCCACACACCTCACCAGAGCTTCTTCATCAAGGTAACGGGCAAAGATGAGGAGGGCTTCCATTTCCAGAGGCTGTCCAGTGTCTCTTACACCAACATCATTCCAGGCAAGACTCCCCACCTGCCCGCATGCCTCACCAAAACCACTCTGCAGTCTTTCTCACACCTCATCAATCTCTCCAGTAAACTTTAACCTTTCTTTCCTCCCTTGTGTAGATCCCCCAGTTGCGAGCATGCCTGATGTGGTGAAAGGATTTTACATGCAGCCAGCTGTGATTGGCTGCTCAGTGCAGAGTGACATTCCCTATAGGCTAAGATTCACAAGAAGTGGGATTACACTGGGAGAAGAGAAGCTCTTTCAGTGAGTCTTTCCTCTGTTTGCTCAACACTCATTTGGCTTGTCTTCCTTCAACTTTCTTCCGATGTTGCAGCTTCTTGCACTCATGACCTGATTTAAAGACACTAATTAAGCTGTTCTCGACAGTTACCGCTGAGCAGGTCTGTAAGGCATTAGTACTGCCTGACTCTTTATTGGCTCATCTTTCAAAAAGCAAGCATACACAGCCCATTTTGTGGACATTACGTACTCAGTTGTGTCATTTTGAAATATGTACAAAGAAACTGTTGTTTCCCCCTGTTGATAACTTGCTTTGGGTTACATCCATGAAATGATGCTGACTTTTAATTAAAAATATGTGTTTTCAGAGATATTAACTGAATATGGTGGGATCTTGTCACTGTTGTTGTACTCCAGTCAACCACACGTCTTTTTTTATCAGGAATTCTGCTGTAGCATCATGGGAAATTACCCAAGCATCAGGTGATGATGAAGGTGTATATGAGTGCATAGCGCAGAGCAGCGTAGGACAGGGACGGGCCGTAACGCAGCTGACTGTTCGAGGTACGTCTCACACACACAAAACAAGAAAGCACTATCCGCCTCAGTTATTTAGCATGCTGTTTGGCAAAGCTTTGAAATATGTGCTTTTATTTTTATCTCTGCTTCACATCTAAAACATCAACCACATGCAAAGCATGCAGGCACAAACATTTGGTTTAAAAGGTAAACTATTCTTGTTCTGTTTGCTCACCGCTGATAACACTAGTTTGATGTTTTTGGTTTTTTGTTTCCATGAAAACAGAGCCACCTCCGGTCTTGAAGCCTCCAGTGAATGTGACTTCCTCTGTGGGAGGTGTGGCTGTTCTATCCTGTAAAGTGGAAGGCACCATGCGCCATAACTTGACATGGAATCGAGCGGGCCATACCATTCGGGCCCGCTCAGGGAGGGTTAAGCTGCTTTCTGACTCGTCCTTGCAAATCATTGGAGTTCGGACACAAGATGCTGGAGAGTACCATTGTGTGGCTGCCAATGCTCATGGAGACAGCAGAATCAAAGTGTGGCTTTTTGTCCCAGGTATGATAGGACGTTATCCTGCAGATCATCTGCTTAAACACTTAACACACTGTGGCCTTGTGGCTCCTCTCAGGCCCCCATCATCTGGTTTCCATTACTGCCTTAACATCCTTGCAGCCAGATTGAGCTACTTCCTCTACAGAAAAAAATCTCATCAGCTTAAAAAAGAGCTTGATGAAAAGCGGGCTTCTATTGTGGGCATGTTTTCAGATGTGTGTAATGAGTTTCAAAAACAAGCAAATAAAGGTGAAGCTTGTCCTCACCAAGTCATGATGTCAGACATTAGGTGTTCGGTAATTACATTAACTTTACTGTTGTTAATCTTATGATAAGGACGCTGTAAATGACATCATGCAAACTTGACAAGGCCCTGAGTCATCATCAGCTTTTTTTGTTTGTGTGACTCCAAATGCAGAGGCTCCTTCTGTAGTAGTTCACCCCCAGACCCAGGCGTTTTCCCAAGGGGATGAGATCCGCTTGGTCTGCTCGGCGTCTGGCTCCCCCCCTCCCCAGCTCTTCTGGAGCCATGGAAACATGTTCCTAACTAAACGGCTGAGGTAAGGAAACTCTCAGCCCACTCAGCACCTCCGGCACAGCAGAGTCAAGAGAATCATTTTGTTCCACTCTTACTATAGGCACAGTTGCCAAGTCTTGTTTGTGTGGCTTATGGAAGTTAAAGCTTTATTATCAATAGAAGAAGGATCTAGTAATGAATTCTACATCTGCACATGTAATTTTACAGTGTCAAGAAACATGACTTTTGCTGACTGTATGATGCAGGTTGAGTCTAAACCAGCAAGGAATTTTGACCATTAGAGGGGCTCTCCCAGAAGATGCTGGGAACTACACTTGTCTGGCAACCAACGAGGCTGGGGCTGCCTCTCAGTCTGTGTTGCTAACTTATGCAGGTCAGAAATCTTTCTTTAATCATTTGGAGGATTAGCTTTTTTTTATTTAATATCAGTCTATGAATAAAATCTTTGTCCAGTTTTCAGTGGAGCACAAAACTAATACTGTTCTGCAAGATGAGACATTTCTCTTGTTTTGCGAGTGCTGACAGTTGTAGACCTTAAGTTTCAGTAAGAGCTGTCAGTCAGTGCTCAGCAGAAACCTTAAATCTGATGGACTATGGCAGCCTCTTCCTGTGGCGAGCTGATATGAAGCACACTTCTGCCTCTGAAAGTCATTTTTAACAACACTGACCTGTCAAATCAATGACAGGCTTATAAGAAAGATAATCTAATCCATTCAGCTCATCTGTCATTGAGTAAAATTTAGGTTTTGTTTTCTTTTGCTTACATTTTGACTCAAGTCTTTTTTCTTGCTTTTGCTGGATTTGCTGGATTAAGCCACCATTTCATTACTGGTTTCATATCTATTGTTGTTGTGCAGTATCAAAAATACGTATTTTGTTATAATCTGTACTTCTTTCATTCAGAGGTGCCAAAAATAACAGTGGCACAGCAGGTAGTTTTAGTATCCGTTGGTGGTGATGCAACTCTGGAGTGTCGAGCCACAGGTGTTCCTCCTCCCCTTGTCCACTGGTTCAAAGGTAAAATAAGGACAGAAGCACATTTTTGAGTTGTCTTTTTGGAGGCCAGCAGTCTAGCATTGTTTGTGTTTCCAGGTGAGCTTGAAGTTGGCTCTGCACCATTTGTGGAGGAGGATGTGCACCGCGGGACCTTGCACATTCGGGGGGTACAGGAGGTCGATGCCGGTCAGTATAGTTGTGTGGCGAGCAGCTCTGCTGGAACTTCCACTGGCATTGTCAGCCTTGAGGTTGGAGGTGAGACCACGTTTCAGTAATCCACATAAAACTTATTTTCCTTTTCAAATCTATACAAAGGAAAATTATTTTGTACCACTAAAACCTTTAACAGCGGGCCCATTGTTCACTGAGTCACCAACTAATGTGGCTGCTGACGTTGGAGAGAACATCACCCTCCCTTGCATTGCCCATGGTTTCCCACAGCCAACAGTGACCTGGCGCAGACAAGACGGCAGGAAGATTCTTGCAAGGACAGACAGCCACAGCAGAACAATGCAGATGGAGAATGGAGCTCTTCTAATTCATAGTAAGTCATAGATGAAGCACTATCACAGCACCACACAGCACAGTTTGGTGCTGTCTAATAAAGCTTTGTGGTTTACTTACACTTACTGGCAAGACTCAGACTTTCAAAGCGAGTATTTATAGAAGAGGTGCAGTCTTTCATATCATATTCAGCTAACATTTTCTTAAGACAGGGAAGCAACAGGCTGTTATGGCATGTCAGAGAATGACTGTATCCAGCTGCCTCTCTGAAGAATCCATCTTGCAAAAAACACAACTTATTGTCTGAAAATACTTGTCTTAAAAGCCTTTCATTCTGCAAGAGTATTGTATGTTATAGTATGTCTTATTTTGTGAGACTCTTCATCAGGGCAAAATGACAATGCTTAGTGACCTCTCAGCCTAAAATATATATATTATTGCCTGCTGTTATCTTTTGTGCTCCTGAAACTCAATATTTATAGTGTGAAATATAATCCTAAAAAGGACTTAACATATTCACATGTGTGGGCTTATGTCACTGTTTCCATTTATGGCTGCTGTCTGACCTAATTAGCTCAATCAGTTGCAGATGGCTTTAGTTTTTACCTGCCATTTTTTTTAAAGAAAATGTATCTGGTGATATTATGAAATGCACAAACCCTTACTGTCCTGCTCCTCATGTTTGGACTTTAATGCTTTATGTATCGCCAATACCTATTATAACACTGGCCTGATTGGCTTGACATAAGAATTATAGATTGATCTTCCCACATGTAATCTCCAGAGAATTCACTGAGTGGGACATGTGTGTCAGCCAGCTAGCAGCTGAGCCAAACCTATTAATCCTGTTATTTTATATTTTTAACTGGGCAGACAAAGCAATGATACCACTAATTATTGCACAGTGATCTTAACTGCTATTAGACTGAAAATTTCGCATAAACTTTTTTATTTCTTGGTGTGAGATTCTCTTATTGCACATGCAATGTGTTTTGGCTGATGTGTTTGGCTGTAGGTGTCTGGTTGGATGATGAAGGGCTATACATCTGCGAGGCCAGGAACCAGTTTGGGAGCATCAAAGCTGAGGCCAGAATTAGTGTCACTGGACTTGGTATGCTTGTGGCTCTTTTTGTGATCCCATACATTTTATGTGTTTTAGAAAGAGTGATACCATCTCCAAAGTCAGATGTGACCTTTCACATGTTCCTGCTCTTGGTAAGTGTTTGTCTTCAAATTTACTTGTTTTGCAGAGCCCCCAGTCTTGGCCCAAGCTTCCCCAGTGATCACCACTGGCCCTGGTCTGCCCCTTAGCATCCCTTGCATGCTGTTGAATGGAATACCTCTTCCAGAGAGGCACTGGTTGCATAATGGGAAAACTGTAAGCCTGGTTGACATTAAATACTGTAGATCTGTCACATACATCATATCTGTGATCCTTTTTCAGAGGAATATTTTTTTGTTTGGACAGGTTCAGGTGAATGGGAGGATGTTTCTAAGGAGTGATGGCAGTTTGTACATTGAAAGAACCATAGCAGAAGACAGTGGAACTTATGTCTGCACTGCAGTGAATGCAGCTGGCTCCACAAGCATCACAGTCAGCCTGGAGGTCCACGGTAGGAGACTAATGAAGTACTGAGGGGTTTGGAAAATTTACTCACTTTTTTGCCAAGAGTCACATAAAAAGAACTAAAATCACCCCGTGAAGTTTTGCCCAGCAGAGAATTAATTAGCTTAGGATGAAGACTAGACATTGAGATAATGGCTCATTAAATAAATGTAGAGGATAACCTTTAGGAAAAATCAAGGATTATTGCTTAAGTTTTTATATTAATATTAAAAACTTTTTGCTAAGCTTATTCTGTGCAGGACCATAACAATGTGCCACACACTGTACACAATAAAAAGCAGGATAGCTGTTTCCTACTAAGCTAATAAGCTATCATCTCCCCGTTCTAGCTAAATACTTTGTGTGGTAATAAAATTGGTTTCAATTTTCAATCTAGTTTGCAGCAAGAAGGTCAATCATCTGTGTGTGACAAATAATTTCTATAAGCTGTTGAATACTGAAGATTGGAATATGAATTGGACAGTGAAGCCAGCAAAATGTGCTGACTCAGCATGGAAAACAGCATTATACTGATGATTTGAACACCTGCTGTCATCACAGCTATTGGGTTCATTTATTGCATGCTTTGATGTATAGGGTGATTACATTTGCAGGCAAATAATGACAGACAGGCCAGATTAAGGTTCATCATCAGCTTGTAATGAAGACATGCTTCAAATGCCCATACTGCTGGCCGGCTGTGGCTGGTTTCTTCACGGTCAATCTGACAGCTGTGTTTTATGACCTGCTTCCTCCAAAGTGCCCCCAGAGATTAATGCTGGTCCATACCACTACATAGCCAACGAGGGAGTAGCCATCACACTGTCATGTGAGGCCAGTGGAGTTCCCAAGCCAGAAGTTGTCTGGTCCAAGGTAGGAAGTCATACACATACTGTAACACAATTCTGCTTTATCTGAGTGTTTGCTGTTTCTGCATCCCATAAGCTCATGCATGTCTAACCGGTGTGCTCATTTTCCCAAAGTATTATCTAGTGAAGGTTACACTTAACCTCCATTTAGCTTAAAATAAATAATCTTTAAAACTTTGCAAATAGGTGTTGAAATATTGGTTTTAATAAGGCTGCAACAGTCAAACAACAGCAAACATCAGTTGATAAAAGATGGCAGCATCAGGATCTGATTGACTATCCAACACTTGTATCAGTATAGTGATAATAACAATGGTAATATAAGTAATATTCTTTTAATAACACATTATTTTAAAATTGATAGATTGAATTTACTGTACGTCATATTTCTAACTTATGCCACAAAAGAATTAAATACCTTAGAGGCAGGATAAGTTTTTTTGGGCTGGCTTCTTACTTGATGCAAAAAGCTTTAGCATTTAAAACTACCTTTACATAAGCATTACCAAAAATATTATTATTTATTTATTTTTTAAGGCAAATTAGGTCATTTTCTCTGGTCTTTTATTAAAATTAAAACCATCTACAATCACTAATAATTTGTGCTGCAACCAAGCTTAGATCAGCTTAAACAGGGAAGATGTAGCCATGGCAACTTTACCATATTACTACATGACTGTGAGAAATCACTCAGTATTTTGTTGTACTCTAGTAATCTATTTAAAACCTGAAACTGTTTAATGCTTTATTTATATGCACATTTGGGCAGAATCAGTGCAATCAGCATGATTTATTCACCCTCAATGCAAAACAGGAACTTTATTATCTGATGTTATCACAACATACAGACACTTCCTTTGACATGAGCGGCAATATAACCTATCAGTGAAATGGCTTTTTACAAGCCGTTGTTATCCCATTGGATTGTTTATGGAAATGTATAGAATGGATTTGGCCGCTGTATTAAAAAGAGTGACTTAATTCTTTAAAAAGAGAGTAAAATAGACAAAGACAACAGAATTTAGAACCTACACATTACGTTTTACGTACTGTTTCCTACATATAGCGTTGCTGAACTGAACCAGATCTCTGTCCTTGCTTTTTCTGCCTAACATTTTCTGAGTGGTCCTCTCAAGGCCAGCAAATTTATTTTCTTGTCAGATAAAAGTGAATCTGTAAAAGTAATTTTATGTTCAAAGCGAGTGCTTGCGCAGCAGGCTGTATTCTTGTGTGTGGATATTGCAAATAGAGAGCAGAGGGTGCTTTGTAATTACATTAGACATCAAAGACTCAGTTGTAAACCTCAAACTAAGCCTAGCGTAACTGCACTGCTGTGCGGCTAGTTTTTACACTATATTCTGTCTGGTCTTACACCGACCATTCTACCAGGGGAGGCAGCCTCTGTCCAGGGACGGCTCATCTCTTCAGCCTGACTCTGATGGATACCTCCAGATCCTCCATCCCACTGCTAATGATGCAGGCATCTATATCTGCACTGCCACTAGTCCTGTGGGCTACGCTAGCCGAGAGATCCAGCTCAGTGTTAACAGTAAGTCGAATCAACTATCAACAGACTCTAAACATGGCGCTTTCTTGAGTAACGCCTTAGTCTACAAATGGTATTTATAACAAATTTGCTTTTAAAAAAATGCATTTATGTGTTTTTTCACAACTTTTTTGTGTCTTCTCAAGCTATGCCAAAGATAATGGGCGTCAGTGGCCATGACAACACAGTAGACATGGCTGCAGAAGTAGGGACAGAGATTGTTCTCCCCTGTGAGGCCCAGGGAAATCCTTCTCCACTAGTCACATGGAGCCGAAATGGGTATCCCATCCCCCCCGTAACAGCTGGGTAAGAGGAAGTCGTAGCTTACTCTGGCAATCAGTATGCTGTGAAATTAAACATCAAGCAACTAATGACAGAAGTTTTTCTATTTCCATACTGCTGACTAAGCCAGCATCTCACTCAAGTTTTACAACACACTCTGGCTGAGGCTGGCTGCCATTCGAAGCTCTGTTGCTTATGTTTGGAAGTTAATTTGGTGATGCCTTTTGAAGGGGAGCTGGCTAGGCAGATCCAAACCTCACCCACCAGCTAAACTGAGGAGAAACATCTGGTCCCACATGGCCTGATTCCATACTTTAATGTGTGGTCACTCTAAGTGCAGACAGATTGGCTGACACATAGACATAGACACATATTGGATAGATGGCCAGACACCAGACAGACTGGTTTACGGTAGATAGAAGAATGACAGGCCAGTTGAAAGCTATGGTGACTCAGATGCTGTATGTCTTGCGTGGGGCCAGAAAGACGGAAAGAGTGGGGGCGGAGTGGAGGATGCCAGGAAGAGGGGAGGAATATGAACTGACAAAAAAAGAGATACAAGCCGTGTCTGCCTGATGTTCAGATTCCCTGGAGTGTTACAGCAGTAAAACAACATGCTGACTCTTTACTAGTTCTTTCTGATGAGAATAACACATCTCTGCGAACAACCCCCACATCCTATGCTTTTCTATTGTTGGACCAGTGGAAACAGGGCATGTAAAGTAGATTCATTCTCTCTAGATACACTGTGGGTCAGAGGAAATGACCAGGGGGTGCTGATTGGTGAAATAATTAGCAACAGTCAGATTTCTCTCATGGACATGTATTGAGCTTTGCCACACTAGGGTTAGCAAAGACACATAGACATTCAGCACCGGGTTAGTGGATGTGTTTGTTTTCTACCTAATCCTGATGAGACCCATTTCTCTCAGTTAGTCTTTGTGCCAGACTGTGTACACAGATGTCTTGACACCAGTGTGGGGAGTGATGGATGAGTGAGAGGGGTAGCTCAAGTCTTGTATATCTGAGTGCTGCTGAGCGGCAGTCCTGCAGTCTGAGCACCGACTGACCAGTGCAGAGGTGATCGTTCTAATGTTGGATGCTGCTGTCTCTCCTATGGCTTTTTGAAGAAGTGGGGAATGATATTGCGCCATATGGGGAACAGAAATAGAGACTTCTCAGCTCTCAGCCCGTTTCCACTTACATGAAAATGTTATTGTTATAATTCAGCTGCTTAGCAGAGACACTTATCGAAGATAAATCACAGAGGTGTGTTTACTTTTCTGTATATAATGCCTTTATACAACTGCATAGATCTGGTACAATTCATCTTATCTCATACTCTGTTAACATTGCTGACCTACAAGCAACTTCTTTAACCTACATTTTATTGCTGCTGTTATTTTTGCTACAAAGCATGTTTTTTGGGTAAAGTTTAGTGGATGTGATTGCCACCATCTCTCCACTTATTTGTCTGTGACAAACATCAATAAAATGAATAGCTACTTCTGCATAAACTTTGCTTTCTACATGGTTGTTTTAAGCAGGACAAAACATTAATAATAGAGACCAGCACGACCTTGCATTCCAGTTCCACCACTAAGTCAACCTTTTGATTTTCAAATTGTCTCTATTTCCTTGGTAATAATCATAAAGCAGTTGCTGCACAAGTTAATGTTCCCAACAGGAACTGCATTGATCTTTTTCAGTATTTGACCTTTCTCATTGTGATTTCATCAAGTGACTTTAAAGTACTTTAAATATAATACAATACTGGAATAAAAACTAGCTGATCTTTTCAGTTATTTAACTGTACATGTATTCAGATTAATATGTACCTGCTCCTAAATGTGAATAGAGAAAAATTCAGCTAAAAATGTTTTCATCCACTTATTTGCTTGTACCAATCCTTAGGTTCACAGTTTTGCCCTCAGGCTCACTGAGGATAACTGATGTGCACCTGATTGATAGTAAACTGTACACCTGCACTGCAGAAAACCCAGCAGGCAATGTGTCTCTAAGCTACAATTTACACATTCAAGGTAAAACTTTAAGTTAACTTTAGTTAAACTTTAATAAAGGATAAAGTTTGTTGTTGTTTTTTTTCTTTCAAAATTATGTCTCATTGATGCACTTAATGTGAATACACTACCTAATCTAAATAAATAGGTTTGGAACTGAAATTACTATGTTCTTTTCTGTTTTCAGTTAAGCCCAGGATTCAACCAGCACCCTCCCTCCTGAAAGCCCTGCTTGGCCAAACAGTGACTCTGCCTTGTGTAGTTCAGGGTGAGCCGAGCCCTGAGATCAGTTGGTTTCATGATGGGCAGCCTGTTGGTGTAAAGAACGTTGCACCCCTGCAGATCCGGCGGGTCAGCCTCGCTGACCAGGGCACTTACCAATGTGTGGCCAAGAATAATGCCGGACATGCGACCTTGGAAATCAAGCTTGAAGTTCTTGGTAAATATCACAATTCCAAGTCTTCAGACCCCATTTGTGAAACAAAATACCTAAACTTTGCTAATCTTATTGTAATAATATAGACTGTCAGGGTACCAGCTTTTTGAGGTGTGTTTTCTTAAAGTGCATTAGTTTTATATGCTGCAGGGAGTTGACTAATATGAGGGAGGGACTTTGTTAAAGTGCTCTCCCTGAAAGGCACAGTTAAGGAGAGAGTTAAAAGCTGTCTGCCATAAAGTGACAATTAATAAAATAACTAAATAATTTACAAGTGAAATAAAAATGCGCATTTTCCAGTCAGCTTTTGCTGCAAGAAGAGCTACTGTGTATGTTTCTGGATCAAAGATGTGTTTTTTAAACCTATTAAACTTAAATAACCCTCGTGAGAGAAGACAAATGGTATTCTAAGCTGTCCTTTCCGCTTTTATCAACTTGCATAAGTTTACAGAAGTTTCAATATCAATCCTTGTTGTCATCAGACATGGGGAGCCACAGGGACATATTCTCAGCCCATTAGTAACTACATGACTTCTGTTGTGAAAAATAGATAAGAGATAACTTCTTGCTGTCTTATTTTCATACACTGAAACCGATTAATAATGACAAATTGTTCTTATTAGTTGCCCTTGCACTTTGAACTAACATTTAACATGTCCTTTTCTACTCATAGAGGCTCCGAACTTTGCAGAACCTGGAGATACCATCATGGAGAAAGTAGCAAACAGCAAGGTCATCATTCCTTGCCGTGCAGAAGGTATGACATGATTCATAGATGAGTTTGGCTGAAAGGTTCAATTAACAGGGTGTGGATGGATATTTTAGAGCCTACAATTGACACCTCTTCTTTTATGGATGTTTTTAATGATGTATGTTACAGAGTCATGGTCTTGCATGGTGACACTATCTTGTCATGCTACAGCTTCTATTTGTTGCAGCACCCAGAAACAAGCAACTGTCTCCATATTCTAACATCCCTGTTGTAGCACTGTAGCATTCTGGGAAACAACTGTTGAATCAAAAAACAGTACTGGTGCATGTCTGTTGATGAAATGATGGGTACTTATTCTCTGACAGCACCTGCAAACAGATATTGTTTGTGTGGAGCTGTGCCATGGAAACCAGCATGGTGAGAGAAGGTGAGGACTGTATCTAATGTTGAGCAACAGCTGCAACATAGGTCTGCCTGCTGCCTCAGTGAGCCACATCTGCTTTCCTCAGCGTCATGGCCTGCTGGGAGAGGAATCCTAATTACAGGCTGCTGCTGGCAGATAAAGGACAGAGATGTCTGAGCTTCACTGTAAAGCAGGGGAGAAGGTGGATGAAGCCACACTAGCCTTCCTTCTATGCAGACCATGCAGGCACCATGCTTCATAGAGCTCATACAGAAATGCTTGACACTCTTGACACTGTAGCGAGGCAGTAAGCAGCATGCAACAAGGATCCTCGTATTCTTCTCTTGACATCTATCTGAATGTGGGAGTAAGTCTTTGCCAGAAGGATATTGCTAATTCACCAATAAGCACATATCATTTAATAGAAATAATTATTGGAGAAACACATGGAAGACATAATCGCTTACTCTTAGCACAAGCAAAAAAAAAAAAAAAACTTTAATGAGATCTGTTTGCCTCTAAAACAGAACATCTGTATGCATTTACTTGCAGCAATGAGATAATAAATTTGCTTCAAAGTTCTTTAACTGTGAACTTGTGTTCAGAGAAGCAACAAGCAATAACATCCCCTATGCCTGTCCTGGTTTCCTGTGGTTAGCATCCCACAGACTTAGAAATGTGCTGCAATTGATTTCCCATCTCACTTGCAATGTTTGTATGTAGCAGCTCTTTGGGCAACAGAAGTGTGTGTTCCTCCAGCGTGCCGCTCAGTCATAGTGACAACAATGTGTTGGGTGCAAAATCTTTCACATTTTCCCCATTCCACTTTCCTCCTGCTGACCATTTTCATCTCTTTTCCACCCAGTAATCCACAGAGCACATCTGTTTTAGGCTTCTGTATGAAGGCGCCAGTGCCTTTGAACTGCTTGTTCCACCGATCTTATTCTTAAAGTTCAAGACTCTCATTTTGGTGTTTGGTAATAATTCTTTAGGCCTGTGTCTTAAATATTACATCTCATATAGCTCCAGTATACAGTTTTTCTTTTTTATGTGACTCTGACCTTGGTTATGCCTGCAGGCTACAAGAACACTATTTTGGCACAATGTTCCCTGTTGTCCCTGCCGATATCTGAAGAGATGGCATTGTCTGGTCTGGGCTGCTTGCCCAATTAGTTCTCCTGTAGAGAAGCAGAAAGATGAAAGTAACTTTTCTTTTTGTCAGATGTAGCAAGTAAAGCTCGTACTCTCCTCACAAAGAATCCTTTTTATTTTGTCCCATCTGCAGGTTCACCTCGTCCCAAAGTACGCTGGTTCAAAAATGGCCTGGAGATATACCCCGAACAATCCGAGCTTTCTGTGGCGAGGGATGGAGCTCTTGTAATTAACACAGCATCTGCCAGCCACAGTGGGGACTTCAAGTGTGTGGCAACCAATGAGGCAGGCTCTGTAGAGAGAAAGACTAGGCTTAAAATAAATGGTAAGAATTGTGGCTGTGTAGCTACTTCTTGCTCTAAGAACAACTAAAATTTTGCCTGGTAATGAATCAAATCTCTTTCCTTTTGCACTGTTGCAGTTCCTCCAGAGATCCAGGATGATGGCCAGCAACTGAACCTCACAGTCACCTTGAAGCAGCCTCTCACTTTGGGATGTGATGCCTTTGGAATCCCCTCTCCATCAATAACCTGGACTAAAGATGGTCACCCTGTAAGTGTATCACCTGTCATTTTGATCTCTAGCTGTGCAATGCCATGGCTATTTTTCCAATAACAGAAAAAAATAAAAGATTTATTGAGATGATCCATGTTATGTCCAGGTGGACAGCCCTGGGGTGTATCTTCAGAATGGAAATAGGCTGCTCAGAATCTACAGAGTTCAGCCTGAACATGCAGGACAATTCACCTGTGCAGCTGAAAACTTAGCTGGAGAGGCTCGGAGAGAATATAACATAATGGTGCAAGGTGGGTTCATAAAGACATTCACACTTACATTTCAGTTATATGAAAACAGCTTTATATAAGGTTGCCTTTAACTTACTGATGTTTCTGTTATCTGTAAAACTCTTTAATGTACATTAGTGATTTAAAATTACAGTCATTCAGCATTTTAAGCAACTTTTCTAACCTAATCAGTGGGTGTCTGATGGTTTTCCTAGCTCCACCAGTCATTTCAGGAATCTCTCGACTGCAGGAGTTAACTGCAGTGCAGGGCCAGGAACTGGAGTTCCAGTGTCAAGTTAGTGGGAGACCGGCACCGAGAGTGGAATGGAGCCACGATGGAGAGTAGGACAAATTATTTATGTGACATATAGCAGAACAGACAGAATCACAGAGTCGCTGCATTGATCAAATCATCCATTTATCCGTTTTTCTCCAGGGTCCTTTCCCGTATTGGAGACCCTCATGTGGATTTTCTGGAAGATGGTCAGGTCGTGAAGGTGAAATCAGTAAGACTGAGGGATCAGGGGCTTTACCAGTGTCTGGCCAGGAATAGTGCAGGAACTCAGATGCGCCAGTTCAGGCTCACAGTACAAGGTGCCAACATTCTGCCAACTAAAACACATCCAATACACTTCCAGCTGCTGAGGCTAAAATTAGTCTTAAAGGTTTTATTTATTTTAAGAATATTAAAAGACATCAAACTAGGAGGGGAGAAAAGTATTTTGACATTGATTTCTTCTCTTACCTGCTGTTGCTTTAAAAAAATGACTGAATATAGTATATGCTATATTGTAGAGTTTAAGTATCCAAATTTTTCAATATTTAACTGTTTTAGAGGGTCTCCTACAGAAAACAGGCCACTCACTTTCTACAAGCTGTAAAATATTAAGTTATTTTCCTTTTTCTCTAGCTCCCCCCACCATTAAGGGGGTGAATGACACCTCTAAGGTGTCAGTGGTGCTAGGCTTCCCCACAGTCCTTCCTTGTGATGCTGAAGGCTCACCTACACCTAGTATCACATGGCTAAAGGACAATCAGCCCATCGTGTCCACTCCCCAGCTGACGTACACCCGCGGTGGGCAGGCTCTGAGACTGGGCTCAGCACGGGGAGACAGCAGTGGCCTCTATACCTGCAGAGCCACAAATCCAGCTGGCACGGCGATCAAGCACTATTCTCTTATCGTCCTGGGTTAGTCATAACTATATCATAAATAGGTAATCAAGCTAATGGAAAATGTTTTAATATTTTCCTGCTTTCTTTTTCTTATCAGTCCCACCACAGATAGAAGGGGACTCTTCATCTGTCACACTTGCTGGTCATGAACAGAAAGTGAGGATAAATGGAAGTTTGACTCTGTCCTGTTTGGCCAAAGGTTTCCCTGAGCCCAAAGTTAACTGGTTCAAAGATGGGCAGGTTGGTGTCTTATCCTTATAATAAGTGCAAATTTCAACTGTGATTGTGATGGAACAAAGTCTTAACTCTATCAGCCTCTACTGGCAGCCAGCATGAATTACAACATTCAATCTAAGTTTTGCACAAGCCACCTCCTCACTCCTTGTTTACTCATTTTATGCAAAGAGTAATCAAGTTATTTATAGCAGAGAAATATTCAAGAACAATCCAGTTATTAAATATTATGACTGTGACAATAAGATACTTTTTTTTCCTAGCACGCAGCTTAATACTTAGTATGTAAGTGTGCAACAGAATATTTTACGGAGGAGTTGATCTGAGGCTGATATTTGGTGGACGTATTTCATTTAGTCTTTAAAACTGACATATTTTCTTTGTACCTAGTTATTGAATGGAAACTACCATGCTGGCATTCAGGAGAGGAGCCATATCCTCCACATAGAAAATGCTATGCTGTCTCATGAAGGACAGTACACCTGTGTGGTCACCAACTCTGCAGGAGAAGCCACAAGAGACTTTCATATCAAAATTCAAGGTGTGTTGAATTATTTCTAGTGTCACACTCAGCCTTGTTTACTATTAATAAATAATATTTCTTTATTTTTTTTATTTCTTTTAGTTAAAATCTTTCTAAATAAGTAGGAAGTGACACAATTCTGCTATTTTCTTGCTAGTTCCTCCCATCTTCCAGCGGGTGTCTAACGGGGAAGCAGCTTGGGGTCTAGGACATGAGGGTGATGATAACAATGATGACATGGTAGAAAAGCGAGAGGTTGTCCTGGGGCATTCGGTCAGCCTGTCTTGTGAGAGTAATGCCATTCCCCCACCCAAACTAAGCTGGTACAAGGATGGTCGAAAACTCACCTCTACTGATGGAGTGGTGCTACTTCCAGGTCAGGGAAAACACCTTTATTTAGGATTTTAGATCTAGTGCATGGTTGTTTTGTTTAACCAATGTTTCATATTTATTGATAAAGCTAATTAATATGTTTGGTTTTATTCTTTCAGGGGGACAGGTTCTTCAGATCCCCAGAGTACATAAGGAGGATACTGGAAAGTATTTATGCCAGGCTGTAAATGAGGCAGGGGAGGACCACATGCATTTTGAACTGGAGATTCTTAGTAAGCATGTGCACATGTTTATGTTTATATATACATTAAATAATGCTGCAAAATGTATATGTTAAATAAATTATGCATAATTTAGAATTTGTTTTACCTATCCTTAGTTCCTCCTGTTATAACGGGAGCATCAGAAGAGTTTATGGAAGAAATGGGAGCTGTGGTCAACAGCACTGTGATTCTGCACTGTGATGTGACTGGACATCCAGCTCCAGTCATCTCCTGGCTGAGAGATGGGCAGCCGGTGCACTCAGATTCACAGCATCAAATCAGTGATGACGGGACACAACTCCAGGTTAGTTGTTACACACACAAAGACTTTTACCTGAAAATAGCCAGATCCAACAGGGACTTCCTGAACTGAGGAATAACACTTATGTCTGAACCCTCAGATCCTCAGTATCCAGGTTTCAGACATGGCTGGGTATTTGTGTGTAGCTGAGAATAAGGTTGGAACAGTGGAGAAGCTCTTTAGTCTGTCGGTGCAAGGTAATGATGACTCAGTTTAATACTTTGTGTCTGTAAGTGTTATCAGATGTTCTCTAATGCGTTCTTCATGTGCAACATGACTGTATTTACAGTGCCTCCTAAAATAAATGGGCAGAAGGAAGAGGAGGTTAGTGTAATTGAAGGACACATGGTGTCATTGCTGTGTGATGTCCAAGCATACCCTCCACCAGAAATCACATGGACAAGAGATGGACAGGTGCTCCATTTCAACACCGGTATTCATATTCTGCCAGGTCAGCTTCTGGTCATCTACAGTACCCATGTACTTCTTGCATAAGCAGCATTTCCTCTAGAAATGGGATTCTGGCACTGTTATTACATTTCATATGTATAAATTTTGTATCATAGGTGGCCAGATGTTACAGTTGTCTCGGGCAACACTTGAAAATGCAGGGCAATATGTGTGCACAGCCAGCAACTCAGCAGGGCAGGACCAGAAGAGCATTCTCCTCAGCGTTTATGGTGAGCAAACACATGGTGACCCATCTGCACAGTTTAGCTTCATATACTGATGACGCAATCTGAAAACACTGTTCATGCAAAAAGAAGATGTTTATCTAAAACCAGCTGTGACTAAGGCTTGTTCAAGAGTGAGTCATACCAATTCTGAAGAGATCAATCTTTTCACTTTGTGTGTGTGTGTCAAACAACAGTTTCGCCCACCATGAAGCCTCGACATGATGTCAAGTCAGACTTGGTGACCCCTCAGGTTGGCTCCTCAGTCATCTTGCAATGTGAAGCCCATGGGGTTCCTGAGCCAGAGGTCACATGGTACAAGAATGGGCTGCAACTGGTTGCAGGGAATGGACTGAAGATAGATCGTCACCAGCTGGAGATCACAGGAGTTCAGGTCAGGAAAAATTCATTACATCATACATGTGTCAGCCTGCAAACCAAACAAAAAATATTTATAATCAGTTTTAAGCAAGGCAAGGCAGTTTATTCGTATAGCACATTTCATGTACAGGACAATTCAAAGTGCTTTACATAAAACAAAAGCATTACAGAAATTAAGAAATAGTAAAAG
>JBAMHW010000012.1:23621073-23642368 GCA_037177495.1 Rhadinocentrus ornatus | reverse complement strand
AGGGAAAACTTGTTTGGGGGTTTTGAAAAAAAGTATGGAAAAGAAAAAAGAAACAGAAATGCTAAAAAAAGACCCCCCCCCCCCCAAAAAAAAAAAAAAATAAAGGCTCAGAACTCAAAGTGTAAATGGCAATTAAAAGTCTGATTTTTGATTGCATCAGGCATTTTTCAAAGCAAATACAGCACATGTATGCAAGAAACACTTAAACTGATTAATGCCCTCTCTCTAAAGGTTGAGGATGCAGGTCTGTACACCTGCTTGGCCAGCAGTATAGCAGGAGAAGATGGAAAAAACCACTGGGTCCGAGTCCAAGGTGAAACAAGCTGTTCTTACTAAGTCTTTAACTCTGAGAACATATATCAGGTCCTCCCGTTACGTAAGACTTCTCAGATACTTGCACCTGGAGCTTGATGGGTACAGCTCTGTGTATATTCAGGAGTAGAACTTTGTAAAAACAAACTTACACAGCATTTATTTTGTGTGCTGTTAAACTGTGACACAGTATCATATACTGTGTATGCTATATAAGGTATTTTATCTGTTTTGATTGATGACATAGTTTTGATTAACAGTACACAGTGCAGTGTCTTTATTTTAACTACTTTTTAATGCTGTAATAAAATTATGCTTCTAGAGATGTAATGACTCATAATGTTGTTCAGTCACATCAAAATAGCTAAAATCAATGCTTTAAATATAATTCTAAAGTCAAAGATATCCACATTCTTTGCATTAAAGCCAACATATTTATCAGCTGACTCAAGACAGTGAATCATGTGCATCAGCAGATGTGTTTTTACAGTGCATCATTCTTTCTGAATGTCCCAGTCTGATTAGTATACCATACACCTGTATCTCAATTTACTGTCTGAACTTTTGTCCCACCTTTTGGACCATACCTCATAGTTTCACAGGAGCTCTTTAACCACAGAGGGATTTTGTTTGTCACATGGATTTTTGTGGATGCTTTGAGTGATTCACTACAATGAAAACTATCACTGGTTGTATTTTAGTCCCACCAACGCTGCTTGGCTCTGGTGATGTGAGGACATTGAGTGTACCAGTTAATGGACACCTAACCTTAGAGTGCCTGGCTGACAGTGACCCCCCTCCTAATATAGAGTGGTACAAAGACGAGGCCAAACTGCAGGTATGGAGTTCAGTAAATAAATAAGTATAGTGAACTTATTGCCTGTGACTCATACATTGCCCTTCTCTTTCCTCCTCCCGTTACATCAGCTGGGAGGTCGTATCCAGCGGCTGGCAGGAGGTCAGTACTTGGAGATACAGGAAGTCAGGCCTGAGGACAGTGGCCAGTACAGCTGTGTGGTTACCAACATGGCTGGAAGCAGCAGTCTCTTCTTCACAGTAGAGATTCTCTGTAAGTTTACCTCTAAGTAATTTCACTTCACAATACAGTTAAGTCACTTTATTGTTTCCCCAATTATTCTCCAGATGATTCTGTTGAGGAACTTGAAGTAATTAGTGTAGGTGTTTTGTATAACAGAGAAAGTTATATGGAGGGGTTTTACCTACATGATAATGGAGCTATCATATTTTGACTGAAAAAGTAATACCCTGCTATTTGCAACACAATTGTACTTCTTTCACAACAACTTCATACCGTCACCAGTCCATTGCAGGGGTTTAGGGCCTTGCTCTTTCCATTAGTTGCCATGCCGGGGCCTTGAACCCAGATTCTCCAGACCCAAGCCCACCTCTGTAACCACTAGGCTACCACTCCCACAAAATGTTCACATACAAATGTTATCTAGTGAATCCAGAATTGTTGCACGAATGCTATGGATTTGTTGCTTCATTTCCAGTGCCGCCAGTAATAAAGGAAAGCAGCTCTGTGGTGACTGTACATACTGGCCAGGATGCAGTTTTACCTTGTGAGGTTGAAGGTGACTCAGCACCTGTGGTCATGTGGAGGAAAGATGGCTTCCCTGTGCCTAAAGATACCAATAAGTATGTTCACTGAATTTAACACAGACCTCACATAGGCTATTCATTCACTCATCTTTTAACCTATTACTTCAGGTACACCATGTTATCAGAGGGATCCTTGCGTATACATGAAGCTCAGTTGAATGATGCTGGTCGTTACTACTGCACAGTGTCTAACCAGGCTGGCTCTGATCACCGGGGAATGGATCTTCGTGTATTTGGTAAATAAAGCGTACAGTTTATTTCTTGATCCAGTGATTCCTCTGTAATTCTACAGTGTGAAGTAAAGAATCGGCATTTCTATGTCCCCTACTGTCCCTATTTATTAATTTTTTTTCTTCTTTTTTACCAGAATTTGTAAGCTTAAACATATTGTGTTCTTTTGTCTGATATTAGTGGGTCCTTCAATCAGTCCGGGTCCATTCAATGTGACAGCAACTACTGGAATTAGAGCAGTGCTGAGCTGTGAGACAACAGGTATACCCCCACCTAAAGTATCCTGGAAAAGGAATGGCACTCCTCTTGATGTTAGTCAGCAGCCTGGTGCATATAGGTAAGGTATACAAAGCTGTGGCTGCTATAAATGCACAACAAATATTCAATACAACTCAGGTCTTTTCTGCTTGACTTCTCTGTCCAGGTTACTGTCCTCTGGCTCTTTGGTTCTTTTGTCTCCATCCAGCAAGGATGAAGGTTATTTTGAGTGCACAGCAGTCAATGATGTTGGAGAGGAGCGCAGGGTCATTGAAGTCATCCTGCAAGGTGTTCATTTGAAGTTTTATTCCGTAACTACACTGCAGAATATTATTTCTGATGTGTTAACTTATGAACTTGATCTAATCCCATGTAGTTCCACCATCTATTGAGGATGATGTCACAACAGTTAAAGCTGTGAAGATGTCTTCTGTGGTGTTGCCCTGTCACGTACAAGGACACCCTCAGCCAACTCTCACCTGGACTAAGGGTGGATCTAAACTGAGCACCAGAGGAGGAAGTTATCGTGTCCTCCCCACTGGTAAGATACTTAATGTCTAAGGAACTGCACAGGTTTTACAGCTCTCTGAATCATCTAAGTGTGATGTTATACATGTGAGTTTCACTTATTTCTATGCAGGAGTGTTGGAGATAATCGCTGCTTTGCCAAGCCATGCTGGCAGATACACATGTTCAGCCCGTAACCCAGCTGGAGTGGCTCACAAACACATCTCTCTCACAGTACAAGGTAAGCTATAATCAGCTCGCTGAAATTTATTATGCAAACATGATCTAATTGTGAATAACATATAAACCGACATGACAATCTGTGTCCTCTTTCATGGACTTAGAACCACCAGAGATCAGGCCAATGGCAGAAGAAATACAAGTAGTGTTGCATCATGGAACTGTACTTCCCTGTGATGTCCAAGGCTTCCCCAGACCATCAATCACTTGGCAAAGAGAAGGAGTTCCCATAGCAACAGGTGACAAGCACCAAACTTGCTTTCTATACACGTTGTACTGTATTTCTGTGTGATAATCTGCCACAGATATCTATGATAAGACACAATGAAACAACAATTTTCCACAGATTTCCATTTTAGATTTTACATGCAAATTTTGAAACCATGTTTCCCTGTGAATAAATAGTGCTCATTAAAATCTGCTTAACAACAATGGTCCATGGCTTTTTGGTAGTTGCATGAAGGGGGTCTTCTAGGAAATTGGTTGGGACCCACTGCTTTGTAGTTCAGTAATAGATTAATAAAATAATAGCATTGCCTTGCAGTGAGCTCTGATCTCACTGGTCTTACTGGATTACTTATATCACTGATTCCCATTCTGCTGCAGGTCACCGGCTGGCTGTGCTTTCAAATGGAGCTCTGAAGTTCTCTCGGGTGACACTTGGTGATGCAGGGACCTACCAGTGCCTGGCAAAGAATGAAGCTGGTGTAGCTGTAGCAAAAACCAAACTAGTCCTTCAAGGTAAGGCTGGTAACTCTATCTCACAGTTAGGAATAATGACTTTCATGCTAAATCCCGTACTGTATGTAAGCCTATAAGACACCCAGTTCTGTTCTAGTATTACTGACAGTTGCAATTAAAAAACGAATAAAGAATAAAGAAATGAATAAATATTTTCTCATTTCATGCTTTTCTAGTTCCACCAGTGCTGAGTGTGCCTCGTGTTGACTACACTGCTGTGTTAGGCCAGCCAGTTAGTCTGGAGTGTGTTGCTGATGGGCAGCCTCAGCCTGAAGTTACGTGGCATAAAGACAGAAAAGCAGTAGTTGAAGGTGCTCATATACGTGTATTTGCCAATGGGTCTTTGGCAATTACATCTGTCCAGCGCAGTGATGCAGGGCTTTACACATGTACAGCCAAAAACCTGGCTGGCAGGGCCAGCCATGATATGCAGTTGCTTATTCAAGGTTAGTGAAGCTTTGCTTTGTATAACTCCATAACTCATGTTGCATAAGGACTGTAACATATTTATGTGGCTGATGTTGCATTTCAGTCCCACCCATGATTCCTCCTGCGCAGACAGAACTGTCAGTCATTCAAGGGTTCCAGGCACTGCTGCCCTGTGCTGCTCAGGGTTCACCTGAACCTAAAGTGTCATGGGAGAAGGATGGTGCCATCGTGCCCAACCTTCCAGGCAAATTCACAGTCCTGCGATCAGGAGAGCTGATTATTGAGAGGACAGAGGTTGGTCTGAATATTCCCCACATTCTTCACTGCATTAAAAGCCATTTCTTTGCAGTTCTGTGCTGAGGAATCACTTCTGTCTTCTTTCTTCACACAGCATGGAGATGCTGGCATATTCACATGTGTAGCCACCAACCCTGCGGGCTCTGTAAGACAAGACATTCACCTGTCTGTCAATATGAGACCCGCCTTCAAAGAGCTGCCAGGTGATGTAACCCTGAACAAAGGACAGAGCCTGGTTTTGTCTTGCCATGCTCAGGGAAAACCTACTCCCATTATCTCTTGGACTGTCAACAACATTCCCTACAAAGGTATTTTTTTGTTTTGTTTTTTTAGTCCATTTAAGAGCTGCACAAGTCAGCTTGCTATTTCATGATGTAAAGATCTTATAGTCTATTCCCCCATGTACTGCTTGATCTATTTAAGCTGAATGTTGACAGGACTTTGAGATATAATGGAATGTAATACATAAATTCACCTGACACACTGATAAAAATCTTTCAGGTGCCAGTATAGATGACGCAGGCAGGAGCTCAGTCATCATGGAGAATGTGACTTTGAGTGATGCTGGCACCTATGTGTGCATAGCAGAGAACAGTGTGGGCTCCATCAGCGCACTCTCATTTGTTCGTATCAGAGGTGAGTTTTTTTGGCAAAGATTCTCTCTCATTTAATCTTCAATTGATGATTGCATCAATTTTATATATGTTATGTTGTAAATATTTTGCTTTGCACCCCCAGAGCCTCCAGTCTTGAAAGGTGAAGCCCACATGTCTCAAACAGCCATTCAGGGTGGCTCTGCAATGCTCGACTGTCCAGTCCATGGAGACCCTAGCCCTGTCCTCCGGTGGCTCAGAAATGGAAAACCTTTACCCCGACTTATTCGAATGCAAACTTTCCATAATGGATCCTTGGTCATTTACAGCATTATTGTAAATATTTATTTTGTTTCTGTTTTGTTTTTTTTTCTTTCAGTGAATGAGCAGTTATCTAGATAAGTTTGTTAATCATAGTCACTTAAACTTGAATGATTGAGCCTTCTTTAGCAAACTGCATCAACAAATTCGTCACGTAGTGAAGAATGATGAAGCAGCTTTCATCCTATCCAAGCTTCATCTGCAGTCCCCTTGGGTGGAGGGACAGTGTGTGACTGTCCTGCAGTGTCCTGCTTCCACTGAAATCAGATTCAGTTCAGCCACAGAGGCTAACAGCATTAGCAACAGAGGGAAGAGTGAACAGAGCGCTGGATGTTCCCAGACTCTGGCCCTTTTTTCTATAACCTTGTTACAGTCTCTAACTGCTGCTATAATTGCACAGCCTGCAGCTGAGACTTTCTCACAGACGGATGACTGTCCTTCCCGTAGAGCACTCTAATGTGAAATTTCCCCTCTCTGGCCCAGTAATGTCTGTCATGACAGTCCAGTGGAATAAAATCACCTGACTGTTCAAAACATAAACTTTCTTGCTATAACATGCTATTATTATTTTATTTTATTTTTTTTTTGCATTTCAAGATTTTTTTTGCATTTTCTTTAAGTTTTGTGACCCAGCTATCAGATAAAAGAGTAATTAAGTTGTATCTTCTATGTTTTTTACAGGCTGCAGATGAAGGAGAATATCAGTGTGTGGCTGAGAGTGAAGCTGGAAAGGTTGAGAGGACAATTACTCTCAAGGTTCAGAGTGAGTGCTGCCTTTATGACTACACACGTTTTCATAGGTTAGGGAACTGAATAACAAACGAGCAAAACATATCTCTCAAATCATCTAGCTTTCCTCTCTAAGGACACTAGTTTCCTTCCATCCTTAACTATTAATGCAGTTGCTTTTGTTGGATATGAGTGCTCATTTCCAAGTCCTTGGCAAAACAATAAAAAAATGCAGACATAAAATTATACTTAAATTCTTTCTTGTGTTCCGTCTCAGTCAATGGGGGCTACTCAAACTGGGAGGAGTGGGGTCCATGCAGCAGCACCTGCGGGCAAGGCTTTCAAGAACGAATCAGACTATGCAACAATCCAGAACCAGCAAATGGTGGGCGATCTTGCAGCGGCCCAAGCATGAACTCTAGAAAATGTCAAACTGGCTTGTGTCCAGGTAGGAGTGTCTTTTTATTTTATTAATTATTTTCTTTACACATCAAGATGGTCTTTTAAAATAGCTTTTCTTTTTATCTACAGCTGAGTTTATTGATGCCATGCAGTTATGAACCAAACAATAAAATACAATATAAACCATATATTATAAACAACTTTTATCAAATTCAAGAGTTGCAATCTCGACTTTATCATTAATGACAAATTATTTGTAAGTGCATTTAAATTCCCATTTTTCTCTCTGTTGGTGGTGGCAGGTGAGATCCCACGCAAGACCAGAGGCAGCCTGATAGGAATGGTAAATGATAGAGAGTTTGGCGTGTCCTTCTTGGAGGCCAACATTACTGACAACGAGGAAGAGGACAGCAGCATTCTACAGGCACGCCTGGACAACATCCCTGCCACTGTGGGTGAGTCCTTACTCAGGATGTACTGATATCATTCAATAAGTAGTTTATTCAATCTATACTGTACATTACTGAAACTGATCACAAAGAAATCTTTCTCTGTGGTGTTGTAAGAGGATAAGAGGTGATGTTGTTTCGTTGTAGGTCCTCTGCTACGGGTACTAGTGTCTGTTTTTACTCCCATTTATTGGACCACTGTGCTGCAGAGCGGAGAAGCCAGAAATGGCTACTCTTTCACACAAGGCCAGTTTAGGCAGGAGTCTCAGCTGGAGTTCGAAACAGGTGAGCTTTGCTACACAACAAATAATTTACAGTATTCTGTTTTTTTTATGGTAGCATTTAGGGAGCTTAGCAATTTGCTCAACCAACTTGACATGAATAAAATAGGAGATTGATTAATTATCTATTCCAAGCTGTGTGTGTTATGTAAACTGTGCTGTGTGACTGCAATAAAAACAACCTCCAAAACATTGAAAGTACATTATTTCTCAGCTTTTTCCCCTTGGACGAAAGAGTACAGTTTTGGAAAACAACCAGCAGATGGCAGCACTCATCGCTTTTCAGATGCACAATTTTCCACTTGAAGCAGTGTTTTTTTATTCTTTTGTCACAGGAGAGATCCTTCGTTTAACCCATGTTGCCAGAGGTGTGGATTCTGAAGGAGTTCTCTTGATTGACATTGTAATTAATGGATTTGTTCCTCCATCATTATCGTCATCTCATCTGAAACTCCAGGTCTGTTTGCTGAAATCATTACAACATACCTTTAAAATCTTAACTTCTGGCTATAGCTCACTCAAGAGGTTTGATTATGTCATACTTCAGATGCTCCTTAATTTGTCTGACCCAACTTTACCTCCGTCCCACAGGAGTTTGATGAGTCATATGTGCAGACAGGTCAAGGGCAGCTGTACTCATGGTCATCACAGACCCACAAGAGAGGAGGAAGCCCCATGGTGCTGCGCTGTAATCATACTGTCATTTATGAGGGCCAGGAGGAGCGCCAGGGCCCTGTTCTCCAGCTGCTCAAGCTCTCCGGGATAAACAGTGTCTACAACATGTTTACTCTTACTTTGGACTTCCATATCACTGCCAGCCTCCTTGTACCAGGTTTGGGTGGGGGGCAAACTTTCAACATTACTACATAGGAGGAAGTCATTGATCTAAATGTAGCTAACACTGCTTCGACTCTGTTTGCAGATGGCTATGAAGACACATGCCCTAAAGGTTTCATTCTTGACACCACCTCCTACTGTGCTGGTATGCTGTTTTTCCTTGTTTATACTTCATTTATCTGCAGGCAACATTTACTTTAATTGTATTATTAATATAACCAAATTTCCTCCTATTAGATGAAAATGAATGTGCGCTGCAGTCCCCCTGCTCACATTCATGTAACAACATCATGGGAGGCTTTACTTGTGCCTGTCCCTCTGGCTTTACCATTTCTACAGACACCAACACATGTCAAGGTGAGACACAAACGGTAGAGCACAGATAGATATTAAAAATAAAAGAAAAAAATTTAATCGTTATCACTGTCATCTCGGCTTAGCCTTAGATCTCATTCTCCTGTTTTATTTAATACCGTCCAGATATTGATGAGTGCTCCCAAGGCTCCCATATGTGCCACTACAACCAGCAGTGTGTAAACACAGTGGGCACATACCGCTGCCAGGCCAAGTGTGGGCCAGGATTTAAGCCCAGCATCACAGGAACCAGCTGTGAAGGCAAGTCGCTGATAATCTCTGATAAACTGCCTGCACAAAATATTCATATGGAAGCGCTTATGTCCTCTTGTCTTAACATACAGTCTTTTACATATGAAGACTGATGAAGTCGTATGTGCCAAATTTATGCTTCAGATTTGGATGAGTGCCAGGAGTCTGCCATCTCCCCGTGCCAGCATCAGTGCCTCAATTCTCTGGGTTCCTACCGCTGCATCTGCCATCCAGGATACCAGCTGTCTGGACATCGCTGTATAGGTCAGTCCGCTCCTATTTTTATCATTTAAAAGCCAAATTGTTTTTAAAAGAAGTTACAGGAAATTTTATATTTTAACTTGTTCACTTTTAAAGTCAGACTTTGCTAGAAAGTGTTTGGGTTAAACCTCAGACAAACCTTTTCTCCATCAGGATGGATTTTTGGTAATTCAGATTTGCGATGGCTTCTTTCTATGTTTGCACTTTTACAGACATCAACGAATGCATGAGAAATGTATGTCCCGCTCACCAGCAGTGCCGTAACACAGAGGGAGGATACCAGTGTTTTGACAGCTGCCCAACAGGAATGACCACAGCAGAGAATGGAGCCTGCGTGGGTTAGTGGCTGTCATACTTTATTTGGATCCACTTTCGTTGTTAAGACTGTGATCAGTGTAGCATCAGACCATACATAAAACAGTCTGTAGGTTGTTTAAATGCACAGCATCAGCTCATGTTAAAGTTTTATTTTACTGATTCCGCTCTCCCTGGGTATTGAACATGTGATCAGTACTGTTAGTGTAGAGTGCCAACCATTAAAAGTTTTGTAAATTTTGCAGGATTATTTAAACCACAAAAAGGAAAAGCTGCCAATTCTGCTCTAGACTTTAAATTACATTTTTAAATGAGTTTTTATTTTTTATTTGAAGAAGAAATGTAAGACTGTGTAAAATTCGGTTGAATTGCTGATGTCAGAAATTTTTTTTCTTTCTTTAGATATTGATGAGTGCAAGGATGGGAGTCACATGTGTCGCTACACTCAGATCTGTCAGAACACAGTTGGAGGTTATGGTTGTGTTTGTCCTAGAGGTTACAGATCCCAGGGAGTAGGGCTTCCATGCTTGGGTAGGACCTTAGTTTGCCTGTTTAATTATCTTGACATCCCATCTATGGGAGCTTACATAGGGAAAAAGCTTAAATTTATTTTACCTTTCAGACATTGACGAATGTCTGCAAACACCAAACCCATGTGCCTACCAGTGCCGGAATGTGCCTGGCAGCTACAGGTGCATGTGCCCTCCTGGGACTGTGCTGCTTGGAGATGGGCGCTCCTGTGCGGGTCTAGAGAGAGGTCAGACCTTCACTAATGGTACCAGAGTCAGGGCAAGACTTCGTCCACAGCTGGTATCGTCCCTCGGCAGGCCAATCCTCTCTCGTTCTAGCGGAGTATCTCGGATTACTAGACAGAGCTGTCCTGTTGGGTACACCAACAAAGATGGTTCATGTGTCGGTAAGTTGCCTTTAAAACTACTCTACAAAAAAAGGTTTGTTAGGTTGTTGTTACCATTTTGTTTATTATTTTCCATACAGATGTGGATGAGTGTCTGCTCAGGAAGCCATGCCAACACGAGTGCCATAACACCATTGGCAGCTTCCAGTGTTCGTGTCCCCCAGGATATCAGCTCCTGCCCAATGGAAGAAGCTGTAAAGGTAAGAGTAATCTTAGATGGATATTTCAAGCTTTCCTGATATTATTACAGTTAAATTCTCATCATCTTTCTCTAACATTAGACATTGATGAGTGTGTCGAACAAGGCATTAGGTGCGGACACAATCAGATGTGTTTTAACACCAGAGGGGGATACCAGTGTTTGGATACACCCTGCCCTGCATCCTACCAGACTGGAGGAAGCCCTGGGTAAACTACTTGAACAATGACTCAGACTACAAATACTTGCAAATTTTTTTTGTGTGAGTGAAAGTAACACATTTCCCACTGATCTTTAAAGGACCTGCTACAGGCCTTGCTCTATGGACTGTGCCACAGGAGGCCCGCTTTTGCTCCTGCAGTACAAACTGCTCACGCTTCCTTCCGGCATACCGGCCAATCACAATGTGGTACGACTATCAGCATTCTCAGAGTCAGGAATCCTGCAAGAGCGTACTTCCTTTACAATACTGGAGCAAGAATCAGAGTCTGGAGTGATGGGCCGTGCGTTTGGTATCAGAGATGAGGCCGGCAGAGGGATCATCTTTACTCTGCGAGTTCTGGATAGACCAGGACTGGTGCGGCTCAAGGTGCAGGCCACCACTATCTCACCACAGGGTCGCATTACCTACCAAAGCATCTTCATCATCTATATCTCCATTTCATCATACCCCTACTGATAACTCTGTCCCCCAGTGGCCTTCGAATGCCTCTCCTCTTCAAGGCACATCTACGAAAACCTTCACCTTAAAGAAATAAGACTGCAAAGAAACTCTAATACACAAGTTAAGGTGGGAATGGTTAGTAAGTGGATGTCGACTTTCATAAACAAGTCCTCTCTTTTTAATGTTGCTTTTGGTGAGTTTTTTGTGATTTGATCACACATCTGAGCATCGGAACTGATAAACTTGCTGTTGCTCTCTTTTCTTTTGGAAAATATGATTCAGTCTTTCTAATTCATGTCTGAAAATGCAAAATCATAAAAAGCATAATAGAAATCCAAGCACTGAATGTATGTAATGTCCATCAAGATTTCAGTCCTCTGCCATCGGCCATTTTGTAAGTATGATTCAAATATTGCACATCTCATTTTGGAGCAGAGATATTTGTATCAAAACATGTTTGTAGACTGCACTTGGAAATACAGGTCAACTACAACACTGTTAACAACTATGATATTGTATAATGTTTCCCCTTTTATTTATTTAAGTCATTTGAACACATGGTTTAAACAACCTTCTGTCACAGGGGGTTTGAGATAACATGGCTCTACTGGTGTATTGGCACATGGTAACAATTGCTTATGGCTGTCAAGCTAGTGTGTATTAGTGTTTTAATCCATATTTTGTGTTTTTGTACTCTTTTATAACATGTTTTGTCACATTAAAAGTTAAGGTGCTATTCTGAATGTACTTGAGTGTTACGAGTTTGGATGAATGGTGCAGATATTACAAAAGAAAACGGGCAGTATTATAAAAACTAACTCCGGTGTTGGACTGCAATTACATTTTCTGCAGTGTAGCATTAGCTACAAAATAGCATGGCTTTTCTTCAGTCATGAGACACTTTACACTCACCAGCTTTTCAGTAATCAAAAGTGCCATAAACATCAGAACCTGAGAAGGAAGTTACCTGAAAACCATGAAATTCCCTCATTGACAGGTACCATGTTTAATCTCTAAGATAAACAAGTATGTCCTTATTGCTGTACGAGTGTCTCAAAATTGTACAAATAAAATTCTGCTTTTGTCTGTACCTCATTGTCTGTCAGTCTTGCAGCAACACATTTTGTAAACTCATCTTACAGCTGACAACTGATCCTGCAGCTTTTATTAGCCAAAGCAGGAGCACATTCAGAACTTGGCCCCGTTACCTCAGGCAAAAATCTGCTGTTCAGATCATTTCACAAGAATCTGGTGTTTAGATTATTTCTGCCACAGTTTACGTTATCACTATTAGTGGATCAAAACATATTTTTGTTCTTGCTGTGGCTCTCCTCTGTTGTTATTCACAGAGCTTCTGTGCAAGTGACAGGACATATAAAGATGACGTTGAAGTTTCACAGTAATGCTTTGGCCAGAAGATACAATGATACAAATCACTACATTATTGGAGGGACCCGTGGCCCAATAAGCAGGTATGGAAAATTGATGGATGTCCAAACTTTCCTCTTGATGCCTTAATGAGTAGTAATCTACTTGTGATGAGTCACATCAATTTTAGACTCAATAAACCATGAACTGACCTTTCATTCCCTATTTTTGAAGGCATTGTCAACCTGGGAGAGCCCTCTACCAAAAGGGTATAAAAAGTCCAATATTTTAACTTTCATGAAAATGATATTTTTCCATAAATTCCCCTTATTCACACAGATTGAAGGATTACAACACACATAATCCACAGAGACTGCAATGTGTATGTAGTCTAAATGCCAATAGGTTGATCACAAAGCAGATAAAACAACTGAAGTAATGAACCAAGATGCATAAGCTGCACTTGATAATCATCAAAGCATATTAAGACTTCACGGTAGTTTCACTCTCTTACAAAGCAGAACTAAGTCCATCATGACTTCTGTATTTTCCAAAGTAGAGAGAGACTAAAGGCCTAATAATAGCAGCTCTACACCAACATAATCAAACACTAGCCCACACCTTCTGCAACTGCAAAACGCTTAAACATGGAGATGTGCGTTTGTGAAGCACTAGCAGCTATTAAACTTTACAAGCCAAAATGAGTTGTGGTTTACCAGTTTGTGCCAAATTCAGTACGAGAATCACTGATCAGAAAACAGTATTCCTCAACACAAAAAAGAACAAACAATAGATAAAATTCAAAATCTACATTGTGTAATGATGTGAAAAGATTCACCGTCTACCCTGACGGAGAGGCATATGTAGGGATTTTGTAGCATAAAGGTGACATCATACCTCTGGAAGTCTGTGTTTATTTCAGTAGAAAAGTGAGAGCCGACAGAACGATGCAGAGCATGTGTGCTTGAGTAGCCAGATGTCTCCCTCACTGTGAGGTAACACAGTGGTAAACATGCCTCTCTCACGACTTTCTGAAACTTCTTTTTTTAATCAAATAGTAGATTTATAGATATTTTCTTACAACAAAAGCAATAATCATGAACACACTGACAATCACAATATTAGCTTTTCTGAAGTAACATTCTCTGTTCACAGTTATCGATTCCTTTCAGGTATATTTATTCATTTAATGTTTATTTCTTAGTTCTTTAATGCAGAAATCATTCTAGCAATGGGTTTGATGTAACAAAAGTCTTTGACTTTACAGGTTTGCACACTGAAGAAGCTTTTCACCGGTGTAAAAAATCTAATAATGCAAATCACACTATTGGTCATGTTAATGGCCTTCTATGACCAAGAATCTATTAGATTAATAACCAAAGTCTACAATTTATATTAGCAGTGGACTTGTATTTATTTTGGAAACAGCATTTCTGCAGTGAGATCAGGTAATACCTCAGCTGCTCTGCAGATGGAGCAGGTTTTTTTTTTCTTTTAGATGTTGAAACAGATACAGATCATCTCTTATGCCAGCATAGCTGGGTATTGTTAGTTTCTCAGCTGTCATCACGCTCCTATCTTGAGCTGTTGGTTGTAAAAACTGACTTGGGGAGAAAATATAAATAATACAGCCTAGATTAAACTTCACCGCTCATAAATGTGTCTATTTGTTTCTAGAAACACTTGTGTCTGTTAAAAGTGTGAAGAGCTACATAGTTACAACTGTAGCTTTTATAGTTACAACTGTTGTAAAGAACTGTTTTTTTTTTTTTTTTTTTTTTTTCTAGCCATTTCCCTGAAATGAGTAAGAGAGAATGTCAAGGAAATTCTGCTTGTAAAATGTGTTGTTGTGTCAATGTGTGCACATGTGAGTGTGTGTGCGTATGTAGGAGATTGTTTTTCTTTTTGCCATTTCTATGATTTGGACATGAGGTTCATGACAGAAATTGCCGGTGATTGGAAGAGAAGACCTTAAATACTAAGCTTAATACTTTAAAGGGGGACTGATTAATTAGCTTTCACCTTTAAGTCCTACAAAACAAACACAAACAGCTGTCATACATCAGTATTGTGACTATTTAAAAAAAAAGTAAATTCCAATTTATCCTCCCATCATATTTTCCATGCTGCTTCCTCATGACTTTTTTTAAACAAACATCTATAAAACTTAATTCTTTCTCACTATGGAACGTGTTAATTTAATTAAAACAGTGTGCTCATATGCTAAATAACCAAAGCTGCACTTACTTTGGACTTTAATATATGGTTAAATAGAGCAAGCAGTGGTAGCAAATGATTTATAAAAAAAAACATTTAAATAAGTAAGAGGAACAAGCATTACTTTCTGAGAAAAACAGCACGACAAAACACCACACAAACCTTGAAGCAAGTCATTCATTAAGGTTTCATGAAACTTCACAAATTCCCTGTAACACATGTAAACTACTATAAGGCAGACTGAAGGCTGTTTCCCCTTTTCCATAAAACACTATTAGTGAAAATGAATGCTTAAGGCGATGGCTACAAGTACCATCTCCCCTACTGCTTTACACACTCAGGATGTCAGTGGAAATGGGGACTTGCTGTGCTCCACTCACTAATGAGCACAACACTGCTGCCTATTAGAAGGTATAAGCGATGGCACTCAGAGCCCTAACCATCATTAACAAATTAAATCTGCAAACAAAAGAATTCTTCAAGTCAAAGTCTTGTCAAACACTTTACTTTGTCCTACATTTGGCCTCAGATGGGATGCCAGAAGCATCCATTTTAATCAGACAGACTGCTTTCACATCACAAAACATTAACAAGCTCAAGCTGTATTTTTCATATAAACAATCATGCTGCTGTGAATCATTTGAAAGGTTTGCTTTATGGTAATTATTATCAGCAACTTATTGATAATAAATATTACTATTTTGGTTAACAGCCTGCAATATATCTTGGCTTGTCAGCACTATCTCTAGACAGTGACAGCTAATTTCAGTTGGAGGGAAAATGTACATGTTTTCAACTAACTAGCATGTACAAACCAGCCACAAGCTGGTGGATATAGTGAAGCATTAAGCAGCTAAAGTAAGACATGTACCTCAGGAGTAAGTGGACAACTGAGGAAGAGTGTATACCGGCTTACATTTGTCAGCTGGTCAGAAACCTGAAACCAAATGAATGCTGCTGGATGTGTGAACAGGCATCGCTTTGTTAAAAGCAAAACATAACGTTATAAGCTTATGGTATGCCAGGGTTGTGTTTCTCATCTAGTTCTGTTCTCCCAAAACAGCTACAAAATGAGTCGAAGCAGTTTTAAAATGTTGCTGTCAGTCACTGTAATAAAAGCCAAACTAGGCCATTTCTAAGTTGGCACAAACTTCATGCAGACATCTTTCAATGACACTGCACAAAGGGGTGTCTTTGAAAAAAGCAGACCCTTGTGTGCTTTTTCTTTTCTTTTTAAACTGGACTCCAAACCAGTAATGGACATGAGTAATGCTCTAGCTTCAGACGGTCATAACTTGCTAGTCTGCAACAGGGGGTGGAGAGATTGAGAAATACTATGATGTGGTGACTGAAAACTAATGGTAAATGTTCAGTGAAGAATGTTTTGCCAAATCCTTGTTGCAGTTTCAGAGGTATGGCTTCAGATTTGCACAAAATAGTGAGTGTACTTTTACTTGCATCATTGACTTCACATCTTTACCTGATTTGTTAAAAAAAGTCTGTCAGTTCAGAAGAGATTCTCTGGCCCAGGATCAGATAGTGAGGTTAATATAAGTGCTGAGTAATGGTCTGGTCCAGCCCCTTTAGTAAACCTTTAGCTCTTCTACATGTGAAATGCTGAGTTGTGCGTTTTCATTCAATCACAAGGGATTAAGGTCTCCAAAAAATGCTAATGTAATTAAGCTGCTACTTAAGCAGCATTTTTACTGTCTGAATATAAAGATGCTGGCAACATGTTTGAAATCCATTAATAGTTTTTGCCAGTACACCCTATATCAACAGAAGCGTGGAGACAAATTTATGATGGTGAGGTATTGTGCAGTGAGTATTTTCCAGATTACACATTAAGTTTCCAGCCTCAGATGCTTCCGCTGCCAATAAATGTGAGAATCAATGTACACAGGCAGTCCATTCTTACCCAGGACATTACCCTTTGCCTTGCTGAAGATTAGTGATAAACAGATGAAACGGATGAGATGTCAATATTTACTCATTACCACAGCAACAGTGAAATATGCATCCATAAGGTTTTAAAAGAAAAAGAAAAAAGCAAAAGGGGGGGAAAAAAGTGTGGAATAACATAGAAATGCTATGTAGAGAATAATTTGTGGGTAATTTCATTGTTAAAAATAGAGAGGTTGCACATGTAATCACTTTTTAAAAAGGTTTTTGTTGATAATGTGCATACAATAATTTGCAGATGGAGAAATGCTGCAAAAGGCAGAACATCCACAGAGATTAGTATCTGGGACAAAAGTGTTGGAGTGTGATCATGAGCTCACGGAGATCAGAATTACAGAGCTTGTAAAAACATGAAAGACTCTTTAAACGAAGCGCTGCCCTCAAAGCTGTCCGTCCCCCTCAGAGGAACAATAAAATACGAGCTTGCTGTGTGGCAGATTTCCCTGACATCATTTTCAGCCTGCTTGACGATATTTCCTGCACACATAAGGGAACTGTGGCCAAGAGCATCAGTACGTTTCGGATCATTGTTTACCTTTTACAGGCCAGCGTGAGACTTTTTATGTCTGTCTGGAGAGTATGGTGTCAGTGATATCATCACTGGGACGACATACTCTAAGAACCACCAACAACGCTGCCTTATTTTTAACAGTTGCCAACAGGAAATTCGAAGAAAAGACATCAGCTTGTCCATGTCAAACTAACACCTTCATGTGTTCTAAACATGTTGGCTGGAATGTAGCTGTTGTGTGAGTCCCTGTGCCTGGTTGAGCTTTAACGCGAGCCAGACACTGACTTCATCCCCACAACGCTCACCACAGTAGTTCCATCCATCCTGCTTCCCAGTCTGCCAGCCAAGTCCTGTTTCCTGCCATTACTCCCTGCGACAGCAGATGGAAAAGGGAGGGGGTTGTATCAGATTAAACATTTGGTAGCTGCAAATGAAAAGAGGTAGAACGACCACCACATGTAGCTCTTTGGTTGCATTCCACGCAGAGTCTCAAAGCTACTGTTTTGGGTTTGGTTTTACATTTCAGGACTTACAGCACAAATACAGATGCTAGATTTTCTTGTTTTAAATCCTCACATTTTGTTCTAATAAAAATGACTTTTCAGGCTCAAGTGAATAAAAACTATTACAAAGGATTATTTTACAGAAGGTAAAACAAAGTAGCACAGCACCCTGCTGACCTCATGCTGATCTTTTTCCTCGTATAATTGTTTAACAACTAAAGAAACTGAGAATTATAAGGCTTTTAGAATTTTCAGCTAAATAAAAACTATAATAACAAATAATTTGATTCATAAAAAGAAAACAAATACTCAAATGACAAGAGAATGAGCACCTAGTGGTGCTTTCTTTGACCTTTCAGCTCACACCATTTTTTACCCTTTTTCTGTTGAAGTTGAAAAAAGCTACAAAAAAATTAGGACTTTGTGTGTGTGTAAATTAGTAAGTCAATAATATAATAATTAAAAAAAAAAAACTATTGTCCCAGCAACTGTGCAATTTACCCTCCACCACCAAACTTATAACTTGGCAGTTCATTTAAATGTGCTGCCCCCTCGGGATATTTTGTGTCTGCTTCATTAGTGAGGCCAGAGCCTCTGTTTGCCAAGCCCACAGTTGTTCACTAATTCTGCTGAGATTTACAGCCCTGACAGGACAGGTACCTGCCAATCTTGCTCCAGTGATTACTCTCAGACACAGCCCATGCTGTGAAGGCCTGATGCTACAAAAATACTTTCTCACGCCAAAGTGAGAAGCAGTAATGGGAAGATGAGCTCCTCTGGCTATCTAAAGGTGAAATGAACACATTAAAAAAGGAAGCAACATGTTGCCTGATAAAATGAAGCCTGCTCTACAGAAAGCACACTGCCTGTGTATATAAACAGAAATAACTATCCTCTATTCTTATCTCAGATCAACAATCCCTAGCTGGACATTAGACAACAGGAGGATCCATGCAATATTTTGCATTTCTGTAAAAAAAAAACACAAATTATGTATGAATTGCAGAGTAAGAGATTATATCATGGATTAAGCTCGAAACATCAAACTGAGCGTGTGTTCCCTGTTGTCAACCAGATGTCCTGCTAGCCCTTGTCTGTAATCACACAGTTGTAAAATGACTTTTTAAACTTTAAGTTGCTTGTTTCAGGAGTTTCCACAGCTGTTTTCCAATCTCAGACATCAGCAAGCCCCGAGCTTCTCAGCTAAACCTAAATGCATGAATAACTTTAACACAATCACCACTTGCAAGTTGTATCTGTACAAATTGTGACAGTCCTTTTCTTTCAGGGGATGAGATGGAAATATTTTTATAAATACATTTTGGAAAACCGGTAAAGAAAAATACAAGAATAGCCCCACACAATGGCTATGAATTAAAATGTGGTCATGACTGCAAACAACTTTTTCACTCATGATTACAATATTTCAAATTATTCATGGGAGGTAATCCAAATTTGAAAACATAATTATAAAGTGGATCCATAATTGTGCTCAAAAGAAAGCTCAGAAAAAGAAGGCACAGATTTTTCCTGAGCTCTACTTCATCAGCAACATTTGCAGCCAAAACTTTTTCCTGTTAGACACTCCATATATCATCAACAAATCTGTACGACTAGGGGGGCGTTGACATCACTGGATGCCCTCCCTATAGAACTGCAAACACAGAATTACCTCAGAGGAAAAGAATTGGCCTTATGTGGCTCCAATAAAGGCATGTTTAACCACTTCTAAGAATCAGTTAGTTAAGTATATTTTTTAGATGAAGACTGAGGGAAGCAAAAGACTGCACTGTTTGTCTTGGCAGGACCCTCATTTAGTAATCTCCAGCCCCACATTCACATCTTGTGCTTTGGCTCCATTTGGCAGTTTGTATGTCTAGGATGCACAGATCAGAGTTTTTCTTCATGGAACTGATGGAACTTGTGACTCACTTCCAGAGTGATGCGACCGCTTACGGTGTGACCCCAGGAAATGGGGTTGTATTTGGGGTCTGACAGCCATCCATCAATGTAATGCCCTGGGATAGACTATCGAGCCCGGCTACACCACAGTCTCTGGCTTTCCTCTCAGCAATGACCATTTCATGCTTCTTGAAATCCAATACATACTTATATTTAGCTTGTCCTCCCAACATTTTACAACACAAACATGGCCAACAAATACCCATGACTTATGAGACAGGGCAGTTAATGGCTGCTGTATGAAATATTGCTGCCCATGGGAACAAACTGCGGCTGCTTCACTGTTTCTTTGTTGTTGCAAATAACACAGCAGCGTCAAGTTTTTAGAGGGATGACCACCTTAAAAAATAAGATCATAAATGGATGTCAACTGTGGATAATAAATCAGCACACTCAAGTAATGTTGGAATTTTATGTTATAAAGATCAAGTTAATACTGCTCGTATCTGAAACCTTTTATCAAATTTCAGGTCAGTTCAGGAGCACAGCCCACAATATCTGCTGAAACAGAGGAAGCTCTTGCACAATGTGTTCATGCATTTCTTTTAACAGCAATGCACAATGCTTTGGATCAAGAACTTAAGTTAAGTGCAATATTAATGAGAAATTTGGCTTGAAAAGAGCTTTTATTTGCTACATTACTGCCAACTACTCTATAGTAGCTATAGTTTCAAATAAGCTGCAGTGTAAGTTAAAGGCAAGCTGTCAATCATAGATGATTACCTAGAAAAGGGTTAAGAGAGACATTCAACCAATACATGAAGACTGAATTTAGTTCAATGACACAACAGAGAAGCTGCAAGAAAAATGTTTATCCAAGGAACTTATTGTTGACTTATTCATCCATGTGAATAAATAGAACTGAGTTACAGTTATAGCTCAGTGGTGTAAGGTGATTTTTATAGTGCTCGTCTTGCTTTGTCAAACCAGTATTGTGATGTAAAGGAAAAAAATAAAATAATGAATTTATAGTCAATACTGGTAGCCGATAGCTGAGTGGTTACAGCCCAAACCATGTCTCCAGCAGTGAGTCCTTGGAATTAATCCTAGCCAGCTGGACTTTTTACTGTATGCCTCTACTACTTTATTCTAATGCTGACACATCATCAAAAAAGTGTCCAAAATCGTCGACAATGGTTCCCAGCCCACCTACTTTGTATAAACCTGTGATTTGTATAAGAAGTGCTGGCTAGAATCTGTGCAACGTCTGCTATATGAATGACCTTGTTCTCCCACATCCAAGCCAACAGTCTGGAAGGACCGGTAACAACTGGAGCTTTAAACTACCCAACACAAAAAAAAAACAGGAATAAATTTCACTAGTGCTTCTTGTTATATAATTTAGTAGCGATGGATGCAGTAATGGTTGTAAAATGTGACTAATATTTACAGGCAGACTGCCTGCTTGCTGACCTGCGCTGGAACATAAACTGTTCAACTTTATGTTGATTAATAATCCCAGTTTTACAATTTTCCTTGTTATCCTCCTCATTGTTAGATATTTATTTCTTTGGAGTCTAAACAGAGTGGAAGAAGTGCTTGCAGATTCATATATAAATAT
>JBAMHW010000012.1:23591306-23612364 GCA_037177495.1 Rhadinocentrus ornatus | reverse complement strand
ATAAATAAATAAATAAATAAATAAATAAATAAATAAATAAATAAATAAATAAATAAATAAATAAATAAATAAAAATACGAAATTGGAGTTTACATGCCCTGCTTGTGATATGTCTGATCTCTATGGAGACAAGTCTTATACAAGTTAAAATTGAAGTATGAGTATAACAGATTCAGAGCTATGAAAAAAAGGCATTACATATGTTGCACATCAGTTGCTTAATATCTGTTTGAAGACTAAAAAACTGTTGCTAGGTAAAAAGTTTAATACATTTTCCTTTAAGAATTTATAGGGTAGATCACAAATACAGGTCCCATGACTCTTAGAAGTGAATATTTAAGATGAGTGTGTCACTCTTCCTCGAACATAATGTTATGAATATGCTTACAACTTCATCAGTATACAAGCTAACCATGCTATGTAACTATGTATCTGGCAACCAGGTAACTATTTTGCTTTTGCATAGGGGGCAGATTTTATAAGCCTACCCGAATTGCAAGATTCATTTTGGGTAGTACATAGTTGAAACCTGGTGCTACAGATGATGGAGGTCCAGAACCAGCTCAGAGTATCAGTTTTTTCTCTGTGAATTGAAGGGCCAAGTTATCAGTCTCATTCTGAGGTAGTTAAGGACAATATGTGCAAACAATTTCTAAATCTGCACCTAGTGGATGTGATGAACCATCCCCTCAGGTTAAAAGGGTGATCAATACTCCAAGAATCAAAGTTAAAGGTCAATGTGTGGTCAGTGGAAATTAAAGTAATGACCTACAGGATGGTGTTTTAACTACAACAGTTGACTGATTTTGTGCAGATCTACAACAATCGGGATTGATGCTTCATTTTTCCACTCGACAGTTCAATAAACTCTCACTTGAGAGCTGGGATTAACTGATGCTTTTCTGTCACAGCTTATCATAAACGTTTTGACCGTCTCCCCACTCTAGCAAGCTTCATAGGCAGGACATGTCTGCTGCGTAAGTTTCACAGTTTTACAACGTGGTTAATTTAGCCCACAGCTGGAAGATGACTGAATATCTGCAATGTACATTTAGGATTTTGGATTTATAAAGCTCGTTTTAGTTAAAATTAACTCTACTTTGCCATTTTAGAGGTGTTTATTTGAGCTGGTCTGAGATCTTCTCAGACTAGACCCCTAGTCTATTTATTTATTTTTAACATAAATCTGTTAACTTAAAGCATATTTTAATGCTTTGTGTGTGGCTGGGTATTTTTTTCTCTGGTGTAACAAAATAATATAGCATTTTTATTGTGCTACACACTGATTTAAAGTTAAATGTTAAGTGAGAAGATTTACATGTAAAGAAAATCTATCTGCAAGAACAGTTGGAGATGTATTTATGGGGGAGGTTTGGTCTTGCTTTGGATTTGTGTTGCTGCCAGTGGCAAGATTTCATTGGTAGCAAGAAGAATGTATTCAATAAACATCAGCATTTCCTCAGGCAAAAATAACACTGCCCATAAAAACAATAAGTTGAAAAGAGGACTGCTTCGGCAGCAGGATAATGATCATAAACACAGCTAAAAGTTTACTGCACCTAAAGAGGCAAAAGCTCAACATTTTTTCCCCTTTTCTTCAGATGTGAAGGCGACCCAAAAATCTCTTGAATTAAGAGGGAAAATCTTCCAGAACAAGCTTTGTAAAACTCCACAAAAGAGTCAAAGGTATAGTTAATAAGCACTGAAAATTAATAAACCCTTTATCTTTTGTTATTTAAAACTAAAAGATGAACATGAAAAAGTAATTTCCACAAAATTTTAAAGACAGTTGGAGTAAAAAGAGGCTTAAGACCTACCCTTTTAGCCTTTCTTTAAACAAAATCTTTTTTGAACTTAGTTGTATTTTACATAATCTTATTTCACGTTATTTTAGTTAAATTTTTCTCAACTGTATTACTTCTTATTTATTAATTCTTAGCTGTTCTTATTGTTTCTTAAGGTTATTTAATCTTCATTTTAACGTCAGTGTTTTCCTCATGAGGATCCCCCACGCCAGGGGTTTGGCCTGCTCGGTCTGGGGGTTACTTCCGTGATGATCGCCCTTGTTTGGGTGGGTGGGGCCCTGCACTGCAGCCTTATGACTGTGGAGTGGGCCCCGGTCTGTCCTGATGGAGGTGGTTGACTCTGTTTGACACGAGTGGACTAACTCCTGGTGTGGCTGGATCCCCATAAAATTGTTTCCTCACAGCAGCATCAGGACAGGTGTGTATACATGTGTGTGTGCGACTGTGTGAAAGATTTTAATAAGTGTTTTTTTATTGTTTTGTAATTCTACTTTGATGCGTGTAAAGGCTTGTTTTATTTTTAATATGCATAAATTAAAATATGCATGAATTCTTTTAATCATGTAAAAGCACTTTGTGTTGCCTTCAGTTTGAAAAGAGCTTTATAAATAAAGTTTAATTTGATTTGATTTGATTTGATTTAAAGAAAGTGTAGCTAAGCACATATAAGACAGACCATAGTATGTAATACTGCTTGAAATGCGTAGTATGACAATGATTAGAAGATAGGGATAATCTCTAGGAATGCAGACATTTCTAGGCTGGACTATCTGTCCCACATTTGGACAAAATTGGGTAAAAGCAAAAAAAAAAAAAAAAAAAAAGTACATTATATTAGTGATCACCAACTGTACCAATGTACGTACATGTTTCCATTCTGCTGTACACCAGATTTATATAAGATGGTTTTTCAACAGTTTATTGTCAAATTCTACACAAGCCTGTTAACAAGCCATTCATTTGGATTAGGTTTGTTGCAGCATAGAAACACTGAAAGCCCACAGCACCAGAGTAGGCAATGTTTCACATTGTCTGCATATTTGATTCCTTTGGAATGTTGCATGTTCTTCCCGTATATGCACGGGTTCTCTCCGGGTTCTCCGGCTTCCCCCCACTGTCCAAAGACATGGATGCTAGGTTAATTGGTCACTCTAAATTCTCTCTGAGTGAATGCGTGTGTGAGTGGTTGTTTGTCCCTATCTATGTTGGCCCTGTGATGGACTGGTCAGAGGCAGACAAAGGAATACTCACTTAAAAAAAAGACAAGAAAATGAAAATGGTGTAGCTTAAGTCTTGTAACAGAAGCTATGGAAATACCATATGGTGTTCCCTCTCAGTTTTCTCACACAGGAAATTACTACAGGAACAACTTTTTTGACAAGAAAAAAATGTTAAGAAAATTTTTTTTCTAACAATTTGTATCAACATTATATTTAATTCTATTTATTTGTGACTTCTAAGCATAATACTTGATTATGATTATATATTTGGCAATATTATAACACAGATATGAAGTGTAAAATTCCAGCTGGCTTGAAGGTCTTGGTGGTTTCCCTGCTTCCATCAGTAATTCCATAAACTGCAGGTCAATGAGCTATAGACTTTTTCCGATATTTCCCTGAGCTGTTCTTTATGCAGAACTTCAGCCATTAAAGTTTACTGACCTGAACCTAAAAAATACAGTAAATATGTGATACACCCAGTGTATGTGTTAGCATCAACTTACTTTAAATCTAACCTGACAGGGTAAGAGATTATACGAATGTCCACGACTCAAGAAAAACAAATAAAAACTGCTCACTGCTGAAGTGAAACAGATTTGATACAAAAACACATTGGATGACCTTAAAACAACAGTGATCAAAGATTCCTGATTTCCTCAGTGTGACATGGAGATGTAAACTTTCACTGCTAAGCAGGCCTTGATTTGTAATCAGTGATTATGTAATAAACTGTACTCCACATTACAAAAGGCCTACAGGGATTTCTTTCTACTTTAACAAAACAGACCAAACATACTGCTGACTTAATCCACATGGTCAAAAACAGGCTCCACTGATGACAGAGCTACGAACAGTATGTTTACTGTCAAACTTTATTGCTCTGCATGAGCTTTGACAAACCATCAGGTTGCTCACTCAGCAGTTTTTCACTTCTAGTATTAAACGAAAACAATTGCCATTGTCTTTTACCGGCACATTGTGTCATAAGTTATTAGCAAAGATGACTTAAAGGACTTTATTTGTTGTTCTGACCTGCTTCCATGGATCCCATATCACACACCTGCACAAACCTTTACCTCCAGTTTTTTTCCTTTGGATTCTTTCCAAATGATGCAAAGTCAACCAAACTTGTAAAAACCATGTCTGGGAACCATACGACAAATCCTGAGCACTCATGAAAAACAGGTAATTTTACCTTTATCTTTAAATTACACACCATGGGGCACAATGTCATAAGTAATATGTAGGTTTCTGAGGAAGTTTAAGGTGTAATTCTTGTAATAAAACAGGCTGGAAACAGATGGCCAAGAGGGAAAAGGTAGAAACTTCAGGAATTTTTTTTTTTTTTTTTTTTTTTTTAGTAAAGACATTTTAAAACAGGTCACATGCTGATAAATATGTTTACATCTTCCTGATGTTATTTGCATCTAAGGTATTGTTAGTAATATGCTGTTAAATCACTGCATGAATTATGATGAGTGTGTTTCAGGCAAGGCCACACAGGCTGCTTATGCTTTCAACATCAGACTAATGAAGTCTGAATGAAATCCTGTTCCTCTGAATTCTTACACGCTGCATATTTACTGGTCTCATTTGGTGGTTTCTGCAACCGTTGGGGTGAGCGTGACAAAGTCCTGAGCCAGCCCCATTCTTTCCACTCAGATCATAAAACTCAAAATTTTCCTCCCAACAGAACAGCCCTTGTAGGTCTGGCCATCAGGCACAATGAGCTCTGCATAGCACGGCAGTGGATAATTAAGCAAACTTTCCATGCCACATCACAGACAAAAATGAGAATATTTCTATCTAGATTACTTCTAGATTACTACAATTTGATTCTTGCTAGAGCTAGATAGAAAGAAGAAGTCTGTTGCAGCAGAAGTTTATACACCCATGTTTAAACCATAATTAATGAGGACTCATGCTAGGTAAAAATTGTGGATTACCTGGACAATAGCTAATAGGGTCATTTTTGGGAGTCTTAATCCCAATTACTTCTACAGACTCATTTCAGCTTTGATGAGTGCCGGCTGTCTTAACACAGAGACCGTCACTCAAGCTCAAGTTTCAAGCTCAGTTCAGAAATCTCTCCATCTTGTTTCTGCAAAGATCTGATTCTAAAGGTTGTAGTTGTGGTGCTCCACATCTTTGTCGCTTTGATGCATTATTCAAGATGTTAGTGTGCTGTAACTGATCCATCATGTTTTTAATCACAAGAAAAGCTGAAACTCTGTTCAGTAACATTATTTTACTAGAAGCACTCAGAGTGCAGACTTGTGCCAAGGCATCCAAGTCATTGTCCTTTTTTAAAAAAAATTTTTGTCACTGATGGTGGCCATTATGTTTTTAGTTAGAAGCTTTAATGGCTAAATTACCCCAATCTCCCCATAGTAAAGAATCCTTTTAAACATTACATTTCCGAGATTTCCTGAAAATGTCATCATAATCCATCCATAACTTTTAGAGTTATGTTGCAGACAAACAGACCAACGCCGCCAAAAACATGACATCCGTCTTGGTGAACTTGGTGATACTTCTTAGATGCTGATCATGTGCCACATTAAAACAACTGGCAACTAAAATTTTATCTCGTTAAATCTAATCCCTATTTATAAAATATATATACTGTATGTGACAGATTAAGTTTCACATTATGAAATGTGAAGCATATTTTAGAATTACTGGTATAGATAATTGAGTTTGTAATAACCACATTTAAGGTGTTGTGAGTTTAGGTTATTATTAGTAATTTTGCAACAATCAAGTCCTAACTCAGTCATTAAAGCAGTGTTTCAGTCACACATCACTGGAACTGACATCCACCACACTTCTCCCTCACCTGTAAATTAAACTGGCTGTTATTTAAATACAAGCAGCATTACCTCAGCTTAGCTTTGTGCAAACATGTATGGATTTCACCATCACCAGAATGGAGTGATTAATTCCACTTGTTATGCTGGATTTATTATTCTAACCTGTAGGGCATAGCTTCCAGCCAAGCTGGGCTAATATTGTTATTTGTCTAGTTAACTTGGAAATTGCACCACTTAAGTACAATTAGTCAGGTCCAGAAGTGTTACAGTATTATTAAAATAAGTTCCAACATCTATATTATTTCAACTTAAACTGAGCTTACTGTGCATTTTCCTAAATAAACCTTGCATTTATTTATATTACCACAAAAATACTATTTAACAACAACAACAAAAAAAGAAAGTCGGAGTTGAAGTCAATAGATTGTTTCAACGTTAACACTGACTTTCTTTATTCATACTTAGCATCTTTTCCACATATTCAGTTGTATACTGAGAAAGAAAATGTCTACTCATACATGTTTCTTTTTCATCTAAAATCCATTGCTGTTGAGGAAACCCTGTGAATGCCTACCTCCTCAAACCGAAGCTTGAATTTACTCCACAGCGTGCTTTCTGTTTGTATTCTATTATGATTTCTCACATCCAGCTGGCTCTAAAGCAAAAACAAATGATGTAATGTTTTTCCTTTTACTATTTAGAAGGGCATGTTGTTGTCAAAACATAAGCTCATGGAAAAATACAAAAATCAGTTTATCATAGTGAGGCACTTTGTCTGACAGTTGTTACACCTGTTTCCTTGCCAAGAGTATTTCAAACTGAGGTCACTGCCATACTTCTTCAATGACAATGAATGACTTTCTGCATCAGAACATAAGATATGTTGTACAATTTTGTTCAGGATAAATTTTAATATATGAAGTATGTATATGAGAATTATAAATTGCTGTGTTAGACTGACAAAAAACAAACAAACCAACCTTATATGAGTGTTGAAGCACAACACTGTCCCTTCTTTTTTATTTTCTTCTGGTATCTTGAGCTGGTTTTGCAAGTTGATGCAGAAACGCACAATTACAATTCACTAGTCTGACAGAAGCTATGTGACCCTAACTTGTATGGGTATTTCAATGAATCTGACATTTATAATGCAATGGTGGAACATCACATACTGTACTCATAACAAAGGCTTTTTTGCTTCTAAACCAAGGCAATTGCTAAGCAACTAGGCAGCTCGCATTGGAGCCCATCTGTGAAACATTTCCAACCTGAAGCCACTTTCTACGATCTTTCCCATGTGCGGTAAGCAGCTTTAAAATGCTCTGATTGGTTAATATTTCAGTATGGGAGTAACATTTTCCCCCTGACAATTTTATGTCCTCTGCCTGCCAAGGATTAAAAGATGTAAAAAGAACTAATTACTGCACTAACATTGTGGTTTTGGATGAGACTCAGTGGTTCATTCAAAACACTATGAAAGCACTGTCATTCAACGAAGTTGCAGCCGTCATTTAGGAGAAGGAAGAGTAGCTGGGTAAAAACACCTAGCTTAACATGAGACACATTAGAACTGAAATTTAATCACATTTTCTTTGAAGAAAAATCTATTTAAGGGTTTAGTTTGTGAAATGAGTGACCGGCCCTTTTGGTCTGGTGGTGTCTTGGATGTAATGAAATGAATTTGTCTACCTCTTGCAGGTGCAACTTCATCTGCCAGGATTTTTGTCCCATAAAGCCAGTAACACATTCTTGCTGTGTTATCAGGGGAAAATTTAAACAGTTCCATTCACTAAAAAGTAAAATGACAGTGGAAAAACAATATCAGCTGTCTGCTTTTAAATACTGAATCACACAAGTTCTGAAATAATACATGACTGGAAAACTAAAATGATCCCTTATGTAATACCTTCCGGACTATGCTTAGTGTGGTTATGAGGTTCTTCATTAAAGACATCAATTCTCAGTCATTTTCTTTAAAACTATGGTTAGGGGTTGCCTTTACTCTTTTCCTTTTTATTTTTTTTTGGTTTTGTTTTACCAAAATGATACCACATGGACATAACACCATCTGATAACACAGAAGTTAAGTGCTATCCTTTGGAAAAAGCTTCTCAAGTGTTTTTTTTATGTGTTTAAAGGTGCTCAGGAACACTTGAGTCTTTTATGACAATACCAATACTCGATAAAAAACACATGGATGCAAACTGCACTACAGTCTGGATTTTGTTAATACAAATCCTTACAATTATAGGCTCAAATGGGATCATACATGGGAAGTCATATGACCAATGGAAAATGTCCATGGTACACCAGCTGCAAGAGACCATGAACAGTTGCAAAAAAAAATAAAATAAATAAAAAAAAATATATATATATATATACAGCTGCTAAATTTTAGCAATGACCTTACACACTTCCCGCCTTGTCTTTGTTTGGAAAGAGTTGGTTTTGTATAGTATAGTTGTAGAAACTGGGCTAATTTTTTTATAGTGTGCCCCTTTTTTATGGGCAGCCCAGCACTTCAAGAGTTTATACCATATAGTAGTTAACTCGTAAAAGTTTGTCACCATGTGAAACATATTTCATGTTTATACTCCAAGAAGGAGAATCACTCATCCTCTGCATTGTAAAACAAGCTCTGCAGCCAAACTTTATATCTTATTTAACACAAACCCACAATAAAACAGTGAAGTAAATGTTTGCACAATCATTTACCAAACACTGTACAATAAACTACAGCATAACAATATGACTCTTTTTAGGTGTGGCCATGTGATATCCAGTTTTCACTCACTGGAGGAAATGAAGGCAAAAAATTAATAAATACATCCTTCATCATTTTTACATCTTCTCTAGAAATAATTGTGACAATGTAATTTATTCTTGATAAATAAAAATAGCTCAAAGAGACAAAAATACAAGTTATTTTAGTAGATCCTAACAGAAGCACAGTTTTAATTGTACATTTTAAATTTTCTACCATTGACCTTTGATTTTGTTACCAGTTGCACCTTTAAAGCAAAAAAAGGCACCTAACTGAAGGAATGAGTCAGTCATATATGTCTAGATTTTACAGAGAACTGTTCAAAGAACCGATTAAAAATTTTATATTCAGACACTTTATTACTAGCAGTCTATTATAAAGACACAAAATAGATTAGAAAATAGGGAAGAAGTTGCGCTTCTGCTTGTAAATCATTTGTGAAGTATTAAACCCAAAATCCAACAATTGCAAAAATTAAAAAAAGGGTGAACATCTTAGTATCCAGATAGAGGAGAACAAAATACTCACAGTGAGTCGTTTATTTGGCTCACATCACAGATAAAAGTATGTTTACACGTTTTGGCACAAGGCCTTCATCACGATATAGTTAGTCATTACTTCAGTTACAACTGTAAATATAGCAAAAGATAATACAATAAGGCAAATAAACAGAAGTATTTCTGCACTAACATGGTGCTTTCCATAGAGCTGCATAAATACTATTTTATAACTTTTACACAAAGCAAAGACAAAAAGAGAAAGAATGTAATAAATAATCAGTATTAAAAGGAAGTAAAAACAAGAGGCAAAGAAAAGTCTGTGCTTAAGAAATTTGTAGATCATTGTCAAAACTAATGGTACTTCACACAAGATGTTTCATATCCTCGTCCACCAAAACACATGTACACAAGTACAACACCCTTTTAAAACAATGATGTAATCATTCCCTGGTAAGATTTAATCCGCTGTGCAAAGAGTCACTCTGTTGCAGACATCTCACCTCCAGGCTATAAACCTGGTTCAGCAGTCAGAGACCCTGACACAGACCCAGACCAGGTTCCAGTCAAACACCTGGTTCTGTTTTAATGTCTGTCAGTCCCTTCCTGTCTCTCTGACAGGGCAAGTGCTCATCCACACACAATTAGGTTTTGATCAGTGCGATGTCACTGCTGTCCACAACCAGAAAAAGCATGCAACCCCTGCCAGAAATACTGGAAGTGAACCAGTGGCAAGGGGGCAGGGGGTTGGAAATCTGAGCAGTGTGTGTATATGTGTGTGAGTGAGTAACTTGTGTTGTGCATGCTTGTGGATCTCCTTTGTGCCATGGGGAGGAGGGGAGGAGAAAGACGGCTGTTGCTTTAAACAAGAATGTGTTCATTTTAAGGAAGAGGGGGAGGCTCTGCCTACCGAAAATCAGCTAGAGCATTTTTCATCATTTAAAAGCACCAAGGAGGGAGAGTGAGAGAGGTGCAGCTGAGAGAGACAGCCTCTTTGAACTGTGAGGCAGAAGTGATGGATTCAGCCCACAGAAAAGTGACAGTCTTCTCCTAACAGGCCACAGGCAGTACACAACCTGCCCTGGACTCACCGTTTACCAGGAAATTACCTCCACCATTCAACTAACTTGTCTCTTCTGAGATCTTAAGCTTTTTGAGAAGATTTTGTGACAATTTATTCAATGTTTGCTGAAGAGTTTCTGAGAAGTTGGGATTTTGTTGAGCAAATGACAATCTTTTAATAAAATAGGGCTTTAAACACCCCTGGTTCTCCACTGCTGGAATAGACTAAGGTGATAAAAAGTGATTGACTGAATGTGTTGGGTCAGAGACAAAGACACAAGGGTAAAGGCTTCACACTTGGGATGACTTTCTACCAGGAGAAACTTCAAACAACGCTAGCAGGAGGACAAGGCAACTGAGGGAGCCTCATCAGCACTGTGCAGTTATCTCGTAAGCATGAATTAACCTTATTTTATTTTTTTTCCTCTATATTGGGTTATTTGTTAGAAAGATTCCTGCATACATTTACATTAAGCCCAAAATCCAATCCACTGCAATGATTAAATGTCCCCAATTGCCGAGCAAATGATGACCTTTGTTGAACGAATGTGTTCTCTTGGTGAACTTCGTCAATCAGGCAGTGGCATTAGGTAACACAATGGTTACGCAATTAAATAATCATTTTGTTACAGTGTCTGAAGTCACACTTTGGCTTTTCACTCTCAAGCTGCTCCAATCCACATAATGATTATGATTTTACTTAACTTCAGCTGTTGTCATGCAGCATCTGTTATCTCATTCACCATTTGGTGCCAAAGGGCTATGTCTACTATACAATGAGTAACTAAGCTAATTCTGACACATGGCTTTGGGAAACAGAGTTTTATTCAAGAAAAGATCTTCTTGAAGATATGATTTCCACAAAAAAAAAAAAAAAAACTAAATCTACAAAAAGTGTAAAACAAGCTTTGTGAAAATGATTCTTAAAATATCACATGTGGTAAGATCTTTGAATAATAATTACTTCTTTTCATTATCTAAAAAGGATCTATTCATTTCTGACGAGAAAAAAAAAATCTCACTATGGAAAGCTGACAGCAGCTTCAGGATGTTCCCCTGGAAGCAGAAGGACAGGGAAGCAGACAGTTCAATCCCATCTTTGTTTCTGTTGCCAGAGCTGTGTTTGGATAAGGGGGCTTAGAGGTACAATGCTGGAACTTATCGAAACAATTCCCCAAGATCCCCTGCCTCCATGTCTGAGGATTACAAGTGAGGTACGGAAAAATGTACCATCTGGCAAGAGAGGGACAGAATTAAACCCTCAATTTAAAAATACACTTAAACCCTCCTGCTCTGTGGACAGTTTAAACAAATGCTGTCCTTTACTGTTAAATCTGAACCTGGTTGAAGTCAATCATGTTTCAAATGTCATGATACACACAAGGATTACATACAAGAGGAAAGAACAAGATTAGCCTTGAGGTAAAGTAATACTGCAGATTATCAGGAGCAAATTGAGGTTGACTCTGATCCAACGCATATTGGGTGTTATGCAGGAGACCCTATTCTCAGCAAAGCTGGTGCTAATTTGAACGTGCAGCACAACGCTGTTCTGTAGTGTTTTCCTCTGACAAATGAGATGCTGTTTAGCTGTGTTGTGATCTCCCATTGCGGAGGATGATGATGTGATTATGAAGCATTCACACAGAAAGTAGGACACTGGGAATGAATTAGGTCAGTAGATATGTCTTATAGGTACGGCGAGGATGAGGGGGGTAGGTGGTGGTCCCCTATCTAGGGGAGTCTGTTGCCCACTGCCATTGACCCCCCATGTGAGTATGGCAGCTCACTCTAATGAGGTGACAAAGAATGTGAGGAATGCCATGCTCACACTTAAATGAGAGGGGCTGGGGTTAGAGACGTGATCCAGTATGAACAAAGCTGCCCACCTTCTAATTATTAATGTGCTGAGCATGACCAAAAAGGCTTGAGCACAGCGCTGGTCAGATACGCAGTGACCTAACTGCTACATCAACCTCTCATACCTAATTTAACACTGAGTAAAACCCAGAATGTGGAGTCGTGTAAACACAGACTTACCACCTGAAGACAGTTAAACCAAAACATTTTGGTGTGAAGCAGACTTTAAGAAATTGTCTAAAAAGAGCTGCCAGTCACATTACAATGAGGACTTGTTCACCACACTTATCACTCAGTTGTGTTTATACCCTGAGCAGATCAGACGTATATGACACTTCAACACCAGCTAATCTCTGCAGCCAGTGACAGGTCAATAGCAGCTTGTTCAACAAATCAATTTTAAGACAATAATGAGCCATCGTAAGAACGAAGAAGGAGGTGAAGGCTTTCTGTTGTTCCCTCTGGCAGACTTTGGATGGGTTAATAACAGGCTGTCTCTGCCCAGGCAGATGGGACTCTCTCTGAGGTCCATGGGAGACGGAGCCCCAGTAAGTGTTATTTGAAAACATGCAAAACACTCACAGACATGCACATGCTGCATACTCCTACAAACACATATTTTATCACAAGCTGCAAACAGTTTCCTCTCAGCTTTGAAGTGTGGTGAAGCCTAGAGCAGAAGATTCCAGGATACAGATCATCCAAAATGGGACTCCTCCCCAGCAGGGGCAAATCACTTGGCTTTGCTCAGAGACAGAGTTCTGGTTCCAGGGGAAAAACCACAGGAATCACCAGCCAAATACAGTCATCAGCACATTACAAGACACAGTCTCTTAGCTGCTTCATTATCCTGGTGTGGGATTACTTGTAAGCTATCAGTAGTGATTTCTGCAGCAAATTATCTGTTACATTAAAAAAAAAAAGAAAAGATTTTAAAGGTAACTACAGATATAACTGTGCCACCACAATCTCAATCTAGATCAGTGGTAACATCAGAGAGGACTGGCTAACTGGCTATGGTAGCAAGATAAGTACGCCAATACACTTCATACTGTGCTGGTGAAAAATAGCTTCATGCTTAATTATAAAGCGAAATGACACCTCTGGAAGTTCTGTCTTTAATTCATAGTAATTAAGTCTAAGTTGAGGATCTTTTGCTACCACCAAAAATACAAGGAACAATGAGACCATTGTTTCTTCTGCACTACAGGCTTTTTTTCCCTTCTAGACAGGTAAACTATGATAACAGAAAGACAGGCTTCCTAAGGGTAGCTTGTTCACAAAACCTTCTTTATGCAAGTTTTTACCAGTGAGGAAAAAGTGTTTACGCATTCGATTCTAGACAGATACAACCGGAGAGGCTAGATTGTGCCAGGGGTTACGTTGGAGAGCGCTGCATTTCTCTTCTCCATGTCTCCAATCTAATGTGCTGGCTGCACGCCTGGATTAACTAGTCAAAAACATTTCTCACTTTCTTCCTCATTTTTGAGCTCAACGTTATGTGGCTGTTCATCTTTCACTAAAAGATAAAGCATGACAAATGTGAAAGGGATGCACATGTGAGAAAGATAATCCTTACAGAGCTTATGCACAGTCATTATAGGGCCCTCTTTATGATGAATTATGATTAGTCAGACTAACTTAGACTCTGGACAGGTGTTACATAGGACCCCACTGTAATCCAATACACAGCAGCTTTCAATTACGATGTCCCAGGAGTTGACAGCCTTGTTATCCTTACATAGGAGTTATAGCAATCAGTGGCATCTTCCCAGCTTCTAATGACACCACAACATCTCCAAAACTGCTAGCAGTTATTATTTTTTAATAGAAGTAAAGCAAAACAAATAGTTTTTGAACCAAATAGCTGAGTGTCTAATTAGCCTGTATTTTTGGCGATAGTTTGGCTTTTGTTAAAATGTCCAGTTACAAGGAAAACAAATTCCAAAAGGCACTAAAACCTACACAGTCCCTTGCCTCAAGCTCTTTAAGCATAGCTGTCATGTCGGTGATAAAACACCTTTATTATATCAACGCTGGTCGCTTCTAGTAATTTACACAGACAAAACAGTGGTGGATCAATGCTGCATCAGTGTGGGCTTACACATGGCAAATTTGCATCACAGAGTCAACTGAGTAATACCACCATCGTTGGTACTAATGGTGTTTTTTGTTGTGCTGTGTTCTCCTTACACACAAACACACTGGTTTTCTGATTATCTTCTTTGTGAAGGTACTTTTTGAGTTATGTGAAAGGATGTTAGATGTAATCAGGCTTTAATAATGAGACTAATATGGATCATGTTATACTTCATAGTGTCACCTGAATAAATAGATTATGATTATCTTTACATTCTTCTTTTGGAAAGGACCACAGACATGATTGATGATCAATATTTAAAAGTTCTTTGAACAGCATCATCTGCTATTGTCTCAATTTTTCCATAAGCAAAGATGTCCTGGCCTGCAGAGGCAAACAGAGAGGAGTGTTTCTGTGTGTAAAGGACAGGCCATGGCAGTCTTCCAATGAGAACCTGAGCCAGAACAGCAAACATGGTGAAACACTCTCCTTATGGCAATAAGACTGATTAAAGAGATTAGCACATTATTAGAGTAGAGCTTTTTTTCTGTTTTGCTTTTAAGTAGCATGTGTTGCGATTAATATAAGAGATTTAATTTAAACATTCCAGGCACAAAGCTGGATGAATGAAACAGACGTTTTCATATGTAGCATTGATAAGAACATAGACTCCATGAGATTTCTGTTTTATGCGGTTCATATAGCCTCATGTTTCCTGACATGGAAAGTAGAAAAAGACACTGTGGCGCTCAGCAGGGCAAGTTCAATAATTTCCTCTCAGATATAACCCCTTTCTTTGTTCGGAAGTCTAAATTTTGAGAGCTGCAATGACTTTTGCATTGTCTGGTTGTTGATGCAGTTATGATAGGACCAGTGCATCCGGATGGAAAACCTAACAAGCAAAGCAGCGAACGACTCAGTTGATTCCATGATTTAAGCATACTGCCAAATTCTTAGTTTTCACCTATAAAAGTTAAAAAGAAAAAAAGAAATTGGGAGTAAGTCTTGCCTATAAAGTACTCTGATAAACAAAGAAACTAACAAAAAAGTGGGTAACCCACAAGTGTTAAACACTACACTACAATAATGCTCTTCATTTTCTTACCCCTTCTCCTTAGGCTTTGGTGGGTTGGACACTAACTCATGGAGCCCCCTTCAATGGTCCTGCTGGGGGTCCTTCTAGTTTATGGACTAGTCTGTGGTGTCCAGCAGACGCAGGGGAGTCTGCCTGACAGCAGCCATGGCAGAGACAAGATCCAAGAATTTGGGAGCAGTGAGGACGATCTGGAGAGAGAGTTTTTCTACGCTGGAAGAAGCAAACGTGCTCCAGCTGACCCAATGCAGGACAAGTGCTCCTACACTTTCATTGTGCCTCAACAAAAAGTGACTGGAGCCATCTGTGTTAATTCCAAGGAGCCAGAGACTATGCTGGAGAATCGGGTCAACAAACAAGAGTTAGAGCTTTTAAACGTAGAGCTACAGAAACAAAAGAGGCAGATCGAAACCTTGCAGCAGTTGGTGGAGGTGGATGGAGGTATTGTCAATGAGGTCAAGCTTCTGAGGAAGGAGAGCAGAAACATGAACTCAAGAGTAACTCAGCTCTACATGCAGCTGCTCCATGAGATCATTAGGAAGAGAGATAATGCCTTAGAGTTGGCACAGATGGAAAACAAGATCCTGAACCAAACATCTGAAATGCAGCAGCTCACCAGTCGATACAAAGATCTTGATCACAAATATCAGCATTTGGCTTCTTTAGCCACAAATCAATCAGCTCTTATTGCCTTGTTGGAGGAGCAGTGCCAGAGTCGACCTCCTCCTCTTCCACCTCGACGCGTGCCCATCTCCCAGCCACGGCCTCAGCCACCCCCTCCTTCACCACCTCTCAACAAGCCTTATCAGCCACCTGTGCTTCCACGTATCAACAACCCAATCAGCAATGAGATCCAGAGTGATCAAAAGTCTCTACCACCTCCTCTTCCAACAATGCCCACTGGTACACACAGCCCATCCACCACTGACAAGCCCTCTGGTGAATTCAACAGACTTAAATTGGAAATCAATTTTTCTGTCTTTTTGTGATGAAATGTTTTCCTTTTGTTCCCCCCTTAATGCATTCAATAACTTGACAGCAATAATGCCTATTTAATCAATCTTACTTGTTCCAATATCCAATAGTAGAGTCAAAAGATTGTTTGTTAAATCGACTTAATCATTACTTAGGCAAAAACACTACAAATCCTTTCTTCCAGTTAGATCTCATTTGAATATGTCCCACACATTCCCAGAGTAAAGGGCTAGCCTTCAGAACAGAAAAGCTGTTGTTTTCTGCCTTTTTCAGATGCATATCTTCTAATTGCCACCGTTTAACCCACAAATAATACAAAGTATATTAGCAGAGGAAGCATGTGTGCCTAGATAAATATCTGGCCATGAGCCTAATCGTCTTTAAAAACACGTTAGCAGACTTAAATATTTAGGTAAAAGGTGTTTTTCATGGCCTATTACTTTTTCTTTTCATAAAAAAAAAAATTGTGGTTTATAGTGGGAAAAAAAAGAACCCACCATTTCAGAGAGCTAGTAGGAGCTTTTTCCATTGACATTTTGCACTACAACTGTTACTGTTGTACAGACCGTTTGAAAGGAGGCAAGTGATTTCCTGCCCACAGTCATACAACTAACAACCCCTCAAATTATTGCATAAATCTTTACTGTAACACGAACAGCTGCATAACATGCGGGACAGATAGAGGTGAAGGAAAAACAGAAACAAAATGCAGGGAAGGAGTCTTAGTTGGGGTGGGTGGTAAGTACTAACAGAAAGAGATACCCGAAGTCAGTGATGTCATTTGTTCCAGTTGCACCAGGCATGAATCGGTCATATGTTCCTCCAAAGGAGCAGACTTGATCAGGCAGAACAGAGCAGGGCAGGGCAGGGCAATTGTCTGGCTTGTATCTGCTCAACAGAGACATTCCTGAGAGTAAATGGATGGCTGAGCAGGAGCAAAGAAATAGAAATCTACAGTGATTTCATGAAACCAAAAACAAGCTTTAAAACATGAAAAAATAAGTGTGCTGTTTTTTCACTCTTACATCCCCCATCCTGCTCTCACTCTCTTGGAAACTCCTTGTATACCCCCTCTATCAACTCTGCTTCTTTGTGTGACCTCTTATTACCATTGAATTTGCCCTGACCGTACTTAAACTCTGCAATGCATGCCAGTTGGCAAACCACATAAGTGTAAAATCTTGAGAACTTGGACACTTTTGCAACAAATTGTTAGCTGGAGAGCCAGTCACCCTTTAGTGGTTTCCATGTCTGCTATTGAAATTTAGGGTAAAATTATACTGGCATACATGCAGGCAGGTTTCAGTGATTTGCACCATGAAATCTAACAATTATTTGACCTTAAACAAAATTCATAAAACATCTTTAGCATGACTACAGTTTCTGGTGAATAATGAACAGCTTTCATTGCACAGTTTCTCCTGTAAACCTTCAGAGGCCATTTTGATATATCACACAGATTATTAGAGACAACCTTAGTTAAGTTCTCTGCAAATCAATAAAGCAAATATTTTGGATTTACGATCCTATTAAAGCTAGTACAAAAACATGAATAGCTTAAAAAGAGCACATAAATTAAAAATGATGTGTGTACACAACATAAAACACACCACGCTGATTAAAGTGAAATAATAATCCTGCACTGGTAATCATCATTGATGACTGACACTTGTTTCTATTGTATCATTATTCAGTAGTCAGGATTCCCTTTACCCTCTCGCCAGTGTTTGTTTTGGCTGTGCAGTCGGCAATCATTTCCCTTGCATGAAGAGCAGCCAAAGTCAATTTTACTGCTAGAATGAGAACTTTTTACTGAAAAAGTGGAGTTCCCTATAATGCCTCTTTGTGTCAGTATGACTTTTCTTTATTTCCTGCTCTTTACTTTTGAGATACCACTGCAACTGACAGTTTTACATGTTGTGCATGTTTTCTTTCTGATAATCTGCTTCTTTAGGTCCATTTAAGGACTGCTTACAGGCTCTGGAAGATGGCCAGAGTGCCAGCGGTATGTACCTGGTGAAACCAGAAAATGCCAACCGCCTCATGCAGGTGTGGTGTGACCAGAGACATGACCCCGGTGGCTGGACGGTGATCCAGAGGCGGGTGGACGGTTCTGTCAACTTTTTCAGGAACTGGGAGATATACAAGGTGCGACAGCCTAACACCAAATCAAGGAACTCATAGTTTGGTGGCTTATATGAGGCATTTTGCCACTAACCAGATGTAGAAAACTAATGAATAGATTATTGTTGAGCTCTTAAAGCAAATGTAGTTCGCTGTGGTACCTGCCTCAGTCGCAGTCTTGTGACTCATTAATTCCTGCAACATCTACCGGTCTTGCGCAGCTACCTCACAATTTATTATAAATACTGGAAGCAGTCAGACACCTCTCGGTATGTTGAGTTCCTTACCAAATGAAGTGCATACTGCTGGTTTTTTTTTTTTAATAACAAAATATGAGTGGAAACCTGGACACCTGATCCAAGTTATAATATTGCCTCAATAGGTCCATTTATAATAACATTCCTTTGATGACAAACAAGCCAATAGAAAAGCTAAAACTCATAATTACCTCCAGACCACGAGCAATGACCCTGAATCAATCCGCAATAGAGCGTGACACGGGAGTGGATTTTCACTCCTATCCCGTCCCACTCCCACAGAAAAAAATCTTGTCCCGTCCCAATCCCGGGCCAAAGCAAAAGAAAAAATCCTGTCCTGTCTCAATCCCGATAAAATCACTCCCGCTTCCATTTAGAATGACTCCCATTTTAAAAAAAGTATTTAGTCTTTAGGCAATACATTGAATTATATTAAATATTCTCACCATTCTTTTGTGTTTCTAGCTTTTTATGGAGGTCAGTTACAATAAAAAGAAAGTGAACAATAAAACAGTACATGGTTCACACCGTTTCTACCAAAGTTGAACAAACCGAAACAGAACATATAAAGTTGTACTTCACTCATTTCTAAATGTCATTAACTAAACATGTTTTACAAGCGACTCTCGTGAAGTTCTTTAATATGTCCGCCTTCCCTACAAGTTCTACCAACCTAAAAGACACGTCATTACTTCTAACTTTGAGTTATAAATATATTTTTTGACATATTGGTGTCTCCGCGGGTGTTAGCTAACCCCATTCCTTTTCTTATTTCAATTCCGGTGGGGAAGCAGCAGCCGGAAAGCAATGTTGGCTTCTGGGTAGTGTAGTTCTTACTTACTTGGTTACTGTGTAAGGCTGTGTCCGAATGTGCACCCTACTCCCTACATAGTGCCCTATATAGGGATCACGCCATTTTGTAGGGGTGTCCGAATGTCCAGAGAGAAAGAAGTAGGGCACTCAAAATTACCCACAATGCATCTTAGAAAGTAGTGAGCATTGATGGTCACTAGATGAGTCAATATAGACCACAATGCATTGTGGGCAGAAGCTCAACATGGCGCAAGGAGGCGGAAAAACATTTTTAATTGAATAGATATGCAAGAAAGAATAAAATACAACATAAGGAATAAAAGTAAAACTATTTACACACAACTTTGGATTGGATTTGGAATGACATCTTGATGCACGTTGTGGTTGCCGTGGTAACGGCTGGTAGTCACGTGGTCTGCGGCGAGGTAATAATAGGCAGCTTCATGTCCGAAACGCCAAGAGAATGTAGTTTACTATATAGTGCAGCCCTATGTAGTGATTGAGGGGTTAGGAATTAGGGTGGACATTCACACACAACCTATTTTTATTGAGCAAAAACTACAAAATGTTTGTGTTTTTTTGGCTCTCGCTCCCAATTATCCTGTTCCGTCCTAAACATGTGATTAATGGAGAAATTGACTCCCATCCCGTGGGAATCCCGCAGGATTCCCGTGACCCGTGGGATTCCTGAAAAAATGTCAGCCTCTAATCCTCAAACATCCAAACTAACCGTTCAAATCTTTACCAAGAACATTTGGAAAGGATTTCCTGATTGTACTGATAATGTTTTTTTTATTGCTGTACTTCACAGCAAGGATTTGGCAATATTGATGGCGAATACTGGCTGGGTCTAGAAAACATCTACTGGCTGACTAACCAGGCAAACTACAAACTGCTGGTTACACTGGAGGACTGGTCTGGCAGGAAGGTGTTTGCGGAATATGCCAGCTTCAGAGTGGAGCCTGAGTCCGACTTCTACAAGCTAAGGGTGGGCCGTTACCATGGCAATGCTGGAGACTCCCTCACCTGGCATAATGGCAAACAATTCACAACACTGGACAGAGATCATGATGCTTACACAGGTAAAAATAAACTCACCATTACAAAATAAAAAAGAAGTAACTTTTTTGGAGGGCGTGTTGGTTCGGACATTACGACTTCTCTTTTATTACACGCGCAGCCTGACTGATGTTTTTACTGTTTCAATCACTCTAGGAAACTGTGCCCACTACCAGAAGGGAGGGTGGTGGTACAACTCTTGTGCCCATTCAAATCTTAATGGAGTCTGGTACAGAGGAGGACACTATCGCAGCCGCTACCAGGATGGCGTCTACTGGGCTGAGTTTAGAGGAGGAGCATATTCGCTCAAGAAAGTAGTCATGATGATTCGTCCAAACCCTAACACTTTCCACTAAATCCTCTGAGAAATGCATACTGTACTGTATCTCTTATTAAACCAGATTATTTACATATTTTTCATTGCATGGGGTGGCACCAAACAAATGACAAACGAGAGAAAGATGAGTTAAAAGTGCAATATCAAAACATCAGGGTCTCCCCAAATCTGTGCGCTGTTGTTCTGTCTTTTTTTTTTTTTTTTTTTTTTTTTTTTTTTTTTCCCGGCCAAAAAAAAAAAAGGGGGTTCTTTTTCCAGAGGTCTTTCCAAAAAAACTTCGCCAAAAAGAAGTTTGG
>JBAMHW010000012.1:23551215-23566266 GCA_037177495.1 Rhadinocentrus ornatus | reverse complement strand
TAAGAGAGGATATTTCAGTATAATGTATGAGAGGTTTTACTTTAATGTGTGGCTTAAATTTCACATGTGTGAAAGGGTAATTCTGAATAATGTCTCAAACGGCCCCTTATACTTTTCTCCCAGAATTCATTGTGCACAAAAAATTGGCGAATGAGAAACCAAGCTCAGAATAGTACGTTTTAAGTTTCAATAAAGTTTGGTTTAAAAAAAAAAAAGGAGTATTTTTCTTTTTAAATACACTTTAGTAGAAATGTTACAAAAACATTAATTGGACTTAGAAGTTTGCAGACTACATAGGACACTCCGTATCCTACATAATCGTACCCTGAATTGGGACACAGCTTACATAAGGATTTATTGAGATCGGATTTTGAAAAATGTGGTTCAGGGAGTATGAGACATCATTTTGACAAATGGATTGGCCACCACAGAGTCCAGACTGAACCCCATTGAGAATCTTTGGGATGTGCTGGAGAAGGCTTTGCGCAGTGGTTGCACTTTCCCATCAAAACAAGATCTTGGTTAAAAATTAATTAACAAACCTTGTGACATCAAGCTTATCAAAACAATGTAACAGCAAATGTGTGCCGTATTTAAAGCTAAGGCAGCCCAATGAAATATTAGAGTGTGTGACCTATTTTGTTTTTGTAAAGAAATTTTTTTTTTTTTTTTTGGCGAGGCAGTGTAGATTTGAAAAGCTGAAGATAAAAACAGAAACTTTCCCAAATGTCAACCTTCACTGTTATTTACTCCATAAACATACATACATTTTCTGAGGTCTGCCAGAATCTTGAATGAATTTAAATCTCTTTTAAAAACTCATCTTTTTACATTGGCTTTTAACTCCAGAGAGCACAGTTGTTAGGCCAGGCTTTGTACTGTCTTTTCTCTTTTTTGTCTCTTTATTGTTGTTTGCAGCACAACTTCACTGTTGTGCAGCACTTTGGGTACCTCTTAATATGTGAAAGCGCAATATAAATAAAGATCAATTTGATTTAATTTGATATTTAAAATTATAGAATACATTGTTGCTGGTGAAAAGAAGCTTATAAGAAAAATAGATTAACATAAGGCTACTATCTCAACACAATATATCAGACTGTACATACAGTGAAACATAACAGTCATGGCATGCAGGTTGTAAAAGTATGCTATATGTACCGCGTTTGGCAGTGAAAGAGGAAATTCTGGTTTTGCTTGGAAAGCACCAACTGTTCTTGAGCAGTCTAACAAAGACAATCTTCAGGAGTGAAGAAATGAGCATCAGGAAGAACACTGCTTTTGCAACTGCCTCAATGCAGTAAGTCTTGTTCATCTTCTCAGTGGGGACGAGCACAACTGCCAAATGCCTTGGCTTGGCTTGGCTTGGCCCAAGGCTTGTCATAACATACTAGGCATGCAATTTAAGATTTGACTAAAACATTTCAAGAAGGAAATCCATTGCTACATTTAACACTGGTTTAGAATCTTACACAATAATATACTTAAATGAGCTGTTTGTTAAAATATTTACCAAATTCCTGTCTCCCCGCATGACAGGCTACAGTCTGGAGTTTGTGCCAATCTAGCAGCAGTTTTCCTGACTGAACTAGTGACTACTTTGGCAGTTAAAACGCAACGCAATGGTTTGAAATTAGGTGTTGGCTCTGAACCAGCTCTGGAAACGCCCTGGTCAAAAAGGGGTAACATAAGAACAATGCAGCCTAAAAAAAAATCTGATTTTACTGAATCTAATGTGTAGTTTACAAAAGCAAACACTTCTATTTTGAAATCCATAATTTGTGTCAGTCCTCCAATTAATCCTTTCCCCTCAAACTCAACTGCCCTTATCCCTCTACTCCACCACACCACCTCCTTTCCTCTTGCCCCTTGCTGGCTACTCAGCATGAACCTCTGCATTCTAAGTACAGTCAGCACTTTGGAGACATGAACAAGCTCTCCAATTGCCAAAGCTTGCCAAGCCACCTGTCCAACTAGCCATATGTTCTAATCCCGGCATCAGAGGGACACGGTTTCAATAAAACCAAGAGATTTACAAGGAGATATGCATTGTTTTCACTACCACCAAGACCACTCTATATAACATATTCATACACTAAAACACTGCAGCAGTTGCTGCCAACAGCATGCATACTTGATGGTGCCAAGTGGAAGGGCAGCCAAAGAATGCATACTCAGTTGTTGAGATGCACAGGCTGAGTGGAGGTCACATGCTTGGCTTACATGGGAAAACCGAAATGTTCAAACTCAGCTCAAATATTCCAACTCCTCATCTAACAATAAACCTATTAGATAATGCTGCTTCGTGTGAGTATGTAAAGAAGATACAGAGAAGTACACTCTGACTTACCAGAAGATATAACTCTAGTGGAAAGACATCTCCTAAAGCTTGGAAAAAGAAAGTCTGTCATTTCACTGGAGAAGGGGGGGTGTTGTCTAAGTCAGCAGGCAAGCACTGTACACTTTCTTCACCATCAGCAGCATTTGCCTACTTTGAAAAACAGCTTGTGGGCCAGACCAGATGCAGGACAGAACTGCTTAACAAGCACAGGACGGAGAGCAATTTAAAACAGATAGTGGAGGAAAATAAACATAATGAAAAAACAAAAATAGAATGTGTATAACTTCTGTGGAAATTATGCATCCTGCAAAATGTTAAGCTTAGTGTGCAATCAGTATGCAGAGCTACATATTGCATATTAGCCTTTGGGTGTTTTCTCTGATTTAATTTGTTTGGAGTACATAAATGGAAAACAAGAAAAGGTTCATCTTTCATTTCAGCTAAATCACATGCTCATCAGATAAACACAACTTGAGGTCATAAAAGGCTTAAGCCCATCCTTATTATATTTGCCCTTTTTCCACCAGATATGAACAAAACTCTCAACAGAAAAAACTAACAGAATTATACAGTACATCACATGACAGTGACATCATGTGATATGAGAGTACGAAGTTGGTTTACTTTTACTGGATTTGCATGCCTTTTGCTCAAATAGAACAAGATGTTTATTTTCTGGGAATATGTACACAGATTACCTAACTTAAGAGTTATTCTGCAGTGATCATACATTTTGTAAAAGTTGACAGTGATGGATTTAATGCAATAGCCATGAATAAGAAAACCTTGTGGTGAACATCAGCATGTAAAGTAATTTATACTGTAATTTTTTTTTTTAAGGAGGCAGTGTGTCAGGAGATGGAGTAGACTGTCTACAAATGGGGTTGTGGTTTGATATACAGCTCATCTAGCTTCCTGCCCATCTTTGGACAAGATACTGAACCAAAATTACCTCAATGTGTTAGTGTTATACAATAAGAAATCGTGAACGTAAAATTACAGGTACCCTCTCATTGAACGTGTTAAGCGTAAGATGTTTTAAGTTCTCAAAACTAATAACATGCTGTTCAACCAAATCCATTTACCATTTCTAAAGTTACGTTTTCCACCATTTCTTGAAATATATCATTTGCAGAATTGGGAAGCTATTACCTCCTGACTCAGTAACATTAACAAAAATTGTAATGTACACAAACACATACTGTATCAAACATAAGGGTATGAGATATGTGTAACAAAATCATGATTAAAATACTTTTAAACAGTTACCAAAACAAATACTGATAAAATGACAAAGAAAAACAAGTATGTAATTCCACTGATTTTCCAAATGACTTTGCCACGTTAATTCTCTCAATAGTCCTGTTTTCTCTTCAAATAACTACAAACACCAGTCATCTTATTTAATATGACTTGCACTGCAGAATATGCAAACGAATACAGGGTTACTGGTTTCTAAATATAAATAAAAATAAATAGCAAGACAGCACTATAAGAAGAGAAGCATGGCCGAGTGTAAAACTATGTCCACTCAGAGGGAACACAATTTGGATCCTATTTATTCTATGATGCCTTTAGTAAAAATAAGTTTAATTTTAGATACACCAGCCAAGCAATAGTGCATGCTTCCAATGTGTGTTTTAATATAAACAAACAGAAAAGAATACGACGAAACAGAAATACTAAACACTGCCCTCGGTGACCCAGGTGAACCCAGGTGTACTGGGTGGGATAGGCCACGTCCCTGCACTTTGTCCTTTCCCGTTGAATTAGTTTACTGGTACAAAATGTTACACTGTTAAGTGCAGTGCTTCGCTGTTATCTGTAGTCTTCCAGCATTACTCAACGCCCTACAAAGAGCAATGCAGGTATTACTAACACAGGACATACGTGCAGGCCTGATGCCATCTCATTAGAACAGTGGGTGTTATAACACTGCGTACTTTACAACACACCGAGGGGTTAATTTCTTCATCTGGAGTTTGGTTTAGAAATAATACACTCATAAAAGTATACTGTGGTATGTACGCCTGTACTGCAGAATTACTCACGTATAAATCTATGCAGACCCACTCGGCAGTACATATGCTGCGACGCAAACTTTAACGCAAACCATTCTATAGTAGGCATTTTTGAGGGGTGGTCAACATAGCAGAGCTGCTAACGTTGCACTAGCTTGACCATCTCAACCGCTTGCTTTTTTTCGTGGTATCCGGTTATCTCTCACAGCTATGGAAACTTTTCAATTTCGATTTACAATAGTTAATTTGCATCAACACTCAGGTCCGTAGCAGTCGTACTATGAAGCAGCACACGGGCTTTGTAACAGCTAAACTAGTTAGCTTAGAATCGAGTTTTATTTGATAGTAATGCGCTACTTTAACAGAGACTTCGCGCTTGTGTTTGCTAACGGTTAAGTTACACATTATCCGACTACAAAAAATGCTTGACAAGTGTACGTGATTTTATAGCCATGTTACAACGTCGAATACAGGAGCAAACTATGCGGGCTGTCATGTGAAACAGCTACTACTGCTAGTTAGCTTAAGCTAACAGCTAGCCGTGGCTTTACAACAATTTCCTATCATTCAGAGCGTAGCGACCTGTGCTAAGAGAGGCTAATGCCAGCTAGCAAGCAGTTACCTAGCTTTGGTTAGCGGGTAATTATTCTCTACTTTTCATACTGAAAAAGCACCGTCTTGCCAACATTACAAACGCAGTATAGTCACATGTCCATGCCGAAAAATAAGTTAACAGAACTCACCTTTTTACAGATTAGCATGAAATGTTGTCCATTCCCTTCTGTAGTTCGCTAACACTACAGCCAGGCCTCCCCCCCTCTCCAGTCCAGATGTGTCAGACAGTTGCTGCTGCAATTTTTGCATCAACAGGAAGTGTTCTTTAGGCTCTTTGCATTCATTCTGTCAATGTGTTGTGCAGCAGCCCCTCCCTTGCTCATGTCAGTGTTCTATGCTGAGATAACATGTAGTTAATATATGACGCGATTGAGGACATACATGCGCAAAAGTTTAAAAAAGGCTGTCTCTTTAAGTTGTTTTCACCAGATAACCATATGCTAATTACTTAATCTGGCTTCACTAATCATTGTCATCTGCTTTCACTTTAAAACAATAACAGTATGTTCTTTATGTAAATATACTTACAGTTACACTATAGTTCAGTTAAATCCGAGATTAAGCCCCCTCCCTCTTCCCAATTATTATAAACACGTACATTTACTATTAAGGTTGTCCAAGCCTATACCATTCAAGCTTTACTAAGATGATGCATCGAGTTATCACAGTTATCAATAAATTGCATTCAGTCTGATCCCATCGTTCAAGTTATCGGGTAACAATTATTACTCGATGCTATAGTAATTTTGCTCAAATTTATTAGTGTTCACCACTGTACTTTGTTTAATATGTGGGACAAAAAAGAGAGGAAGAAAACATTGCGATGGAGCAAGATGAATTAATACACTTCTATACTGATGCCACGGAGTGGCGCCAGAGACCAAAAAGGACACAAACTCCAACTCTTCATCCAAACCCCCAGTTCATCAAAACGTCCTTATTTGTGTAGGTTGTGTGTGGTCACAAATTAGTGACATGGCTGCTGACAAAGTATTAGCAAGTGATGACAATGTCGGAAACAGATTTAGTAAGAGACTGAAAATAATGGACAGTTATTGCTGATCAAACCTTCCATTAATCAAATAAATCTATAAATTTAGCATAATATGAATTTTAGAAGTTTTTTTTAGTCATCTGACTACTCTTTGGAGGACTGAATCTGTTCTTGCTGTGGTGGAGAGGAATGTACACTGTGTGTGTTTCTTGTCTTTCTTCCTTTTTTTTTTATCAAGTGTGAGAGACGGCTTGGCAGCTCTGGTGAATATCTGACCTAATCTGTGTGCAGGTGGGTGATCAGCACAGAGAAAGGAATCGCTTTGTCATCGCACGTGCTTCTTGTTAAACAAGTCACTCTTCTATGCTCCACAGTCATTTTGCTTCTTTTTTTTCTGGAGAGTGATGCACAAGCAAAGGTGCAGCCAAGGTATGGTGATTAGAGATGGTTTTGTTGATCTGCAGGAATGATTGTGGTATTGATAACATATCAAACAAAGTCATAATCAAAGGGTTTCCTGTTGAAGTTGTAATCTTTCCTCAAATAGGGGCTTTGTTAGTTCAGTGTCATTTGGTTGACCAGGAATTATTTGGCAGTAAGCTAATGGGGATGGTTGTGAGTGGTGCAGCGCCTGGTTCTTATAGGGGCTCCAGGTGGTGTGGCCTAGGGCTCCGATGTGCTGCTCCTTCTTAATCCCAGATGACATTGCAAAATCCCCAAACCCCATGCCCCTGTATCAGACCGTATAGGACCAGAAACCAGATGATTTGCTTAAAGAGCACATATCATATATCAAATTGAGGGAATAAGGAGCTCTACTGTTTTGTGTTAAGCCTTAGACAACAGAGTATGCTTAATAGGAAAGCCAGCTATTTAAATTGATGTGATTTTGGATATACATATTAATTCAAACAATACTTGTAGTATTAATATCCGATCTGTTAATTTGTGATTTGTTCTATTAAATACAATAATTGGAAAAAAATAAAATAAATTTCCATCATGTTTCAGCTAGTTTGCTTGGTTTGTTTGGAGTTTTACCTAAATATAAGAAAAGCTATCAAACAATTGTGCTGCAATCAACAAACACCTCTCCAACCACAACTTCTTAGTTTATGTTAAATAAGCAGCACAATTTTAAGCTTAACATAAAAAACACATTGTTTCCTATCTGTGCCAAGAGTCCCAGAATACCTCTGCTGTCAGTGCTGAGAGAACAATGGTCTCCCAGTGCTCCTGTCCAGAAATAGTCTATAGCTCACTGATGGAGAACATATTTCCCAATAGCAGGTGTCTGAGTGAGTCAGAGCTTGATCCTCACCATGACTGTAAATGAAAGGACCAGCTCGTCCAGGTGCAGGAGCACCTCTCTGGCCCTCTCAGGTTTCTCCTTGATGGAGGAGCTTTTGTGGAAGAATGAACAAGAGAAATATATTTAACTATGAGTATTGTTATTAAAAAAACATTCTCATCAACATTAGATCATGTAAGATTTTCTGCATAAGTTGACAATAAACAGAACAGTTATGTTATTGTACCTCTTCTATTCATATTTTGTTCTCTATTAAGGACAACACAGGACCAGCCCACAAAGTCTTCATAGACTGTAATGATTTGACATGCCTTTATTTCATTTTGAAGATCAGCTGGGTTCCAACCAAAGCAATTCAAGACAAAATCTCAAATGCTAAAACGAGTTTCACCAGTGAGCACAATAATTACTGGCATTGCAAGGATAATGAGCTCTCAGATGTGTCATATATTTGCCTGAAAAATTAAGCCAATTTGTGAAAATGGTGGCCGGGGGTTGAGGGAGTACAAAGTGGCTTGTAAAGATGAGTGATATCTGGCACAGCATGAAGAGAATGAGAGGTGTGCTGCTTGGTGCTTAGCTCAAATGAAAGCTCTGATTAGTGGAGCAAAGATCAAAATGACAGAGCGGTGGAGGCTTCAGCTGGGCCTTTGTTATTGATAAGTCTGTCATCTCTGCTGATATTGGAGCAGTAATGGCAGCTGATGATTAGGCCACTCCTGAGCTATTAACTACATTTCTTATCCTTTTACTGAGGCCCAAGAGAGCCTGTATGAGAGACAAAGGCGTCCTTTATGAAGCTGGCTTCTTAAACGGTATCCACCTGACCTAAAAGGCACAACTGTTACGTCTTTCTGCCAGGCCAAAGAAGCCAGAGACGAGATACATGTCAGAGGTCGCAGTGCGCTGCTGTTTGAAATGAAGGGGTTCTGAGTGAGTAAGCTGCTGAAAGAGGGCTGCTGCAAAATTGCAGAAAATTGGCTGTTTTGTCAACATTTCATCAGAAGATTTACAGAAAGCTGACCCCGACTCTTTCTCTCCCCCTTCTTTCACGAGACTAAGGAGATTGAGTTGGTCAGAATTGACTGACAAACAAATCTCTTCTTTATTTCTTTCTCGCTTTCTCTTTCCCTCTCTAGAAGTGATATTCAATATGATCTCTTTTTAATGATCCTAAGTGGGTGAAATTACATATCCCCGACACATATTGTTGATCCTGTTTTAGTCTGATTCCAGGGCACACCAAGGACATAAAAAGTAATTATCAAAATTTTTCAGCTTTCCAATGAAAAGAATAATATGCCATTCATTTGGTGTTATTATACCATAGTGTGCAAGGTTCTGGTTGGCCTATTTTAGTATTTCTGTTTATATGAAAGGTTATGACAGTGTCAGAAGATTATCATGTGTGATGTGGGAATAATAAGGGTAATATGTGTAAGTTGGCTTTTTAGTGTGCACAATAATTGCCGCTCTAGAGAGTGCTTTTACATGTGGAAGGGTGGTACATGAAAAGTTAAGGATGTCAACTCATAAAAAAAAAAAAGAAAAGGCTAAAAAATAGGATTTAAGTAAAAAAATCTCTATATCTAGCTGGCTATACAATATAGAAATTAAAAGGCCTGATACTTAAGTGCACACAGTTGCATGCAACATTGTTTTGGTTGCAACATTTTCATCTTCAGCTTCATGCTTTGTCTCTGACCTCAGCTCAGCCTGTCCCCTGTCTTTGGTATTCCCCTACAAAGACCAACAGGAATCCGTGGCTTGTTGATTTAGCCCCCAGCGGCCGGAGGCAAAGCATCTTTCATTAACGTCTAAAACCTCAGGAATGAGATACTGGCCTCACGATAAGATCTGGTAATGCGGTAACATGGAATTATGGAAGAAGAAAATTGCCATTTTGTATATAAGCACCTGTGATCTCCCATGAAAGCCCCCTGTTCCCTGGCTTGGGTCAGTCCCAGGAGAGAAGAGAGAGTCCCAGAACCTAATCTATGCTGCAGAGGAGAGATTTTAAGGCTGAAGGGCTGGAGCAAAGGAAGGTGCTGGAGGGTCAGCTCAGAGTACCAGACAGTGATCTTGTGTGCCTGTCAGAGAATATCATCTTATACCCTTGGGAAAAATTACCCCCACCCATTCATGTGCTGTTTGTTGTCATCAGATGGTTTAAGGTCAATTTAAAAAACATTTATGTGACACTCTAGAGATATTGTACCCCTGTTTACTAGCAAGTGTAGACAAATCAGAGAGCTGCTGTGTGAGGGAGTTCTTGTTCTCTGTCTTGTTCCAAGAAAGGTATGTCAGCCTCACCACTTTCAGACTTTTGTTTCTTAATCTGAGACTGTGTCACGAGAACATGTCAAGAACAACAGTTATGTGAGAATTTGACATTTTGAAAAAGAAAGCTTGGATGCACTTTTACGTGAAAGCCGAGGTCAAACTCGGTGTATTTGGAAGTCTGTGTGCAGGTGTTCTGCTTGCAGCAAAAAACCTGGAGAAAAAAAAAAAGTCAGCCATCACAAACCATGAGTTTTGTTCATCCTGCACTCTGTGAGAACGAGCAGGCAAAGATGAAGTTTTAAATATCTCTTTAATTTTGTGATATAAGGTTACATATAATTCTACTACATAACCATCTCTTAGAAGTTTAGCAAAGTGTTCAGTTCCTTCAGGAAAATTCATCTAATTGTCCCCTGCTTTCCATCTACATAACCATAGCCATAACTGTGGCTTATTGTCTTAACATGAAAACAAAGTGGTAGGCAATGAGTGTAGAGCTTAAGATGAATCAACTGGAAAGAAAATGCTGGAAGGAAGAAAGAGAAAAGTCTTATTGTCGCAGAACTGATGTGTTTTTGTCTCTTCTGGATAGTTTCTTCATCACCTCTTTAAATTTTAAAGCATTTGGCACACAGCCTGTAGCAAGCTCTCTTGAGGAAGCACTATAGCGATGAGGGTCAATGGTGCTATAAATCTCAGACTGTCCACTTTGGAATCCAACACAGACACTTGAGATATGCATATTTTATAGAACATTTACGCTGGTGTGTCTTGGATCTCCAAGTCAAATGCACATTATATAAGGGAACTGTTGCTAGATGTTAACAAGTGAGCATGCTGAAAGATCTTTATTTTGTGTTTCTCCATCATAAGAAAAGATAAAATGTTTTAAAATAGCACATAAGTCCTGCCAATGGGTTTTAAACAACCTGAAAAGGGAAAAGCGCTGGCAGCCATGTTTTACTCCTCATTCCAAAGCAATGCAATACACAACACAGCTGTGGTTTGAACATAAAAATAAGACTCATACTCAAAGACAAGCTTTCCTTTTCAACTTATAGTCCCTCTATAATTATTTACATTCAAACACTGGTTTTATAGTTCAGATGTTTGATGTGTGGATATTCATATTTAAAATTACTTATAAAGTAAAATTGTTAAGCTGTGCACTAGACCCTGAAACTGAATTAGACTTGTATTGAGAGAAGACTAACTTTAAGTATATAAAATGTAAATATTTTCTGTCAACAGAGAAGGGTATAAGTTTAAGACAATATTTGAGGGCTAGAAGACTGTCAGTAATTCAATTAGGCAGGAATCCTCACCCTTTCTGTGGGTCAGAGTTATCCATGTTAATCAGCAGAGACCGGAGACATATAAGCTGCTGGTTTCCTGCTGGGGCTACTCTGTCTGACAGTGGGCTCTTACCAGTCACACAAGTTGCATTTTTATAAATGCAACTTGCCTTTAATTTAAATTATTTCTTTGTCAAAGCTGCAAGAAAGACTCAAATGTTGCTAGTGCTAAAATCAAATCATCGCAATGAAGTGAATTTGGAATAATAAATAAAAGATCTATTTGAAGAAGGGCAGTTTAACATGACTAAAAGTAAAATATAAGTTTAACCATTTACTTTAACACATTTATTATTATTTTATGTTCTTAAAATAAAGATAATGCACCAAAATACATGCATGATATGCTGTGGATACATGAAGGGGAAATATAACCTGTAGAACTGGAATTGTTATGGATCAATAGAAAGGAATAATGGCATATTTTCTTATTCAGGTTGTGGTATGTTATATAATAGTTTTGTTATCTTGTCATCAAAGCTTTAGTTGCGTATTTTTACTTTAAACAATCTAAATAACTTCAGATCTTCTTCTAAGTTTAGTTTTTTCTGCATCAACCCAAAGAATATAAAAGTAGTTCACTCGAATGGCTTTTCTGAAGGGCACAGTGAGCTGTGTCCTCACAGTGACCCTTAAAGTGCCAGAGTAAGGGTGCAGTTGTCGTCTGGACACTTTGCACCCCAGGAGATGTCTACAGAAAGTAATTACTCCAACCAGGATGCTCTCAGCATGGCTCAAAGCAAATTATCTATTGTCTGAAAAAAGAAGTATTTCAGCCCTTGAGACAACTCATTTTTGAGTGGAGAGTGGGTGTTCGAGGCCTGGTGTATGAATTAGCAGAATAAAAGTATTTCAGCACAATAATTCCACTCACTTCGACAACTTCTGCGCAACCGCCCTGCTCCAACAACAGGTGGCTGCTTCAGATGTCTAAAGAGTGAACACATACACACACAGAGAGGACAAGAGCCAAAGCTGTCATCCTGACTTTCACATGAAGTGGGGGATTAGGATGGAGGTGAAAGCATGCTGAGGACCATAGTGACAGCAGATGAAGGGAGATAGCACAAACTCCTGTGGAATTCACAAGCATTTGTAGGCTGCTTAGGGGGGGTAAAGGGTTGCTACGAGAGCATTACAGCGTTTGCTGAAGTATTCTTTTTTCTTTTTTTTTCATCTGAAAATGTCTTTGGTAATGATTGATTGGACTTTGCTACAGAGAAAATTATATTTCTGAGAAGATCTGAAAGGTTAAATATTCTTTTCAGATGACAAAGTCCTCCAGAGAGCATAACAAATTGTGTCTGTTTTGAACTCTTATGAAATAATGTGTGTGGGACCAGAGAAACCCAGTACACCAGCAGTCAAAGTACTGACAACACTGATATTGATACCAAAAATGATGCCTAACAAATTACAGCTTGTGCTTGGGGCAGTCTCATGAGCATGCACGTGTGAGTCATATGTATTTAACAGTGTGCTGGGCATGCAGGAATGTGTTATTTGCTGTGTTTCTTCTCCTGTCGGGTTTAGTAGTGGTGGTCTCGTTGCACCAGCCATTCGTCCCTCCACAGACACACCGACTTGGCCAGCCCAGGCTCAGGTATCTCCTCTAACCTCCCTTTTGTCCTGTTAAAAAATAGACTCTTTTGTCTGCTGTTTTCTGTAGGTCATTGTGAGGAGCGCTTCTTAGTGTCAGTTTTAATTCACACTGTAACCCAAGCCAGGATGCCTCCCGACTATCCACACTGACTGCCTGGTATTCAGCTGCTCCTTGGAGAGCTGAGGCTGCATTACTTCTCCTTAACCCTCCTCCTTACAACTGCACCCAAGGGACAACTTACAAGCTTTTTTGCTTAAATATTTAAATGGCCCTTTAATTGACATCCACAAGACCTCACCTATAGAGCCTTACTTGAAGAATTCTGCTCTATGAACAAGCAAGAAAATGCTGATGTTTGGATATTTTTCAGTTATTGTCTCCCATGAAGTAGAAATTAAAGTACCCAGTTTTGCTCCATGTTCATGTTTAAATTACAGGTTTTTTATTTTAATTATTTTGCTTTCAAATAGACACATTTATATCTTTAAACAACCTTAACAGGGGACATCCCAACAGCCTGCAGTGATAGTGTTTTTATAACCTTTTACCTTAGAATGAACCGGGTTTTTTTAAAGGTTAAATTAACAGAAACACAGTCCATATTACAACTGCAAAGCTATGTGATGGGAACTGTCCGGTGCAGGATGTAAAGTAGAGTAGCAATGAAGGAAATGCAGCAAGAAACAACATTGGTATTTTTCTCTTTGGAGCTTAACCTTAAGATCCCAGCTGGGGAGATTCAGCCGCAGGGTCCGTCTGACTGTCTACCCCTTGAAGAAGAGAAGAAACAACAGGAGAAGAGGAGGAAAAAAAGCTCATGTTAAAACACCAAACATCATAACCTGATATCAACACTCAGCTGGGGTTTGGGTTACTTCTGGAGTCTCTGTTTTTCTCTCCTGGGAGGGTATAATCTATAAGGGCTTCCTTGAACTATCTGCATAGCTAAAAATAAATCTCACATACAGTACGCTGGTGTCAGAGATTCAAAAAGTGCTCTGGTGTGGATATAGATGTTATTTTGATATTGAAAGGACAGATGACTTGCTGGGTTTACATCCAAGATATTTTTTCTCAGGAAAGCTTTAAGCATGGCATCAAAAAATGTTTCAGTATTATAAATACTATTTTCATTTGTCTATCACATATAATAATTTAATAGCCATTAGATGGTAAAGTTAAAAAATAAATCAATTAAGATAAATGGGAAAAAAATACTTTTATTTTCAGGTGAATTCACATATGGGTTAGGACACACAGGAAGTGCCTGTGTACATACACAGTATATCCATCGTAAAATGAGTCATTTTCTGTTTGTTCCTTAAGAATTCCTTAAGTTAATGTCATCATAGATCTTAAAACTCATGTTAACTGATTTTTTAGTTATCATAAAAAAAGATACTTTTTTTGCATTTGCTTCCTTCATAACAGAATCTGTCACACTGATTCCTGACAAGATGATCAATGAAGTGTCGCTGCAACTTGCTGAACCCGTTTAAAGTGTCAAGTTTGCGTTTCTTCCTCATACATGATGATTCACAATCGAATGAAACTTAGTACTGCTTCAGCATTTTTAACTTCCTCCTAAAATGTCAAAAGCTGAATATGCAGCTGCTACAGAGATCGTAGATTTAGGTTTAAATCAGCTGCAAGTACCCACATAAGGGTTGGGTTTCCCTCCGATGAGTGCAGACTGGGTCGTTCAGTTGGGGCTGCTGTCTTGTGGAATGGAGTGGAGGTTTGTGGGAGCTCGTCTCGGCCCAGTTCCTCTGCTCAGCTCACATTCTCTGGGTGAACCCATGTCCTTGGGGCCAGTTGGGCGGCACAGTCTCATGTCTCAAGTCCTCACAGTTCACTGGGCCCTTTAAAGTGAGCACACTCACCAGGGGCCCTCAAGACTACAAAAACTACAAACACTAGGCTGTCCAGGCTACTATCTGAGACACACAGATGCACACTTGCATGCACACATGCACACACACATACCAAATGTTAACTGCCCATTTATCTTTGATACAAAGGAGAGGCAATAGTAAAGACAAAGATATTATCTGCATCAAAGTTACTTGCATGGGGCTGTAATTTTGGCCCCATGCCATAACCAGTATGAATTACAGGGAATATAGGCAATAGTTATCTCTTTTATTTCAGAGAAGAGATATAGATCCTGAGATGGTTATGGGAGGGTAATGTCAAAGAGTGGATCAGTTTTCAGACATGGCACACTCCAGTGAGCATACGTGACAAGATCAAAGAAACCCCTTTGCCTACCGCAGTGCATCCCCAACAGATCTGACAAAGTGCCCCCATTGTGTGACCCTAACCCTTTTCTGATAATGGATCGCCTCCAGAACCGCCCCCATCGGAGGCCGAACTGGTCCTGCACACAGAGCCACAGTCTGCACCCTCAGGAGAACTGCAGCTTGTTGATGAACACACATGATATGACATGTCAACTTTCATGCAGAATGACAGCTCCTTTGGCAACAGAGTCTCCATTCAACAACTTCCCTATCTTTCAAAAAAA
>JBAMHW010000012.1:23504261-23534718 GCA_037177495.1 Rhadinocentrus ornatus | reverse complement strand
ATCTATCTATCTATCTATCTATCTATCTATCTATCTATCTATCTATCTATCTATCTATCTATCTATCTATCTATCCAGGTGTTGAATTTCTATGTATATTGACTTGTCATACAGTGAGTGTCTGTCTTCAGAAGCCCCAACAATGACAGCTTCTCAGCAAGACTTTTTCATATGCTTCTTCAGCGAGCAGCATTATTAAACCCTGTCATGGGTATGATATTAGAAATATATTGAATCAGAGTAACCCTGACTATTATAAATGCATTGTTTATCAGTGTAGTCAGGTGACTGCAAAGACAGTGGGTGGAAGCTTGCCTGGCCACATTGAAGAGCTGTCAGAGAGATGAAGCTCCCAGATGGCACTTCCAAGCAACCGCTCGACAAGCCCTGAGGTAATAGGTGGGGTTTTCTCTCTGGCTGTGCAGCTGTATTGGTATGTCACCTGAACTTCTCCGACCTTAAACTTTCTACAAGTATACGTTTCTGCCTCAGCGTTCTCATTGCCTTATAAACATGCCATATACTGAAGCAGGAACATGCTTCATTATAAGTCATCTGCTGAAGTAATGTTGCAAGGCTGACAAGCTTTTAGCATTCTAACCTGATCCAAACAGTAATTAAATAATCTTAATGTTTGGTAGATATCTTCGCCAGTCACAGACTTATGCAAACAGCTGGTGATTACATCAGCATTAAACACAAGTACAGTGTGCTAGAAGAAATGTCAAGGGATCACCAGCGTTGTTAAGGTTTATTCTCTTGAGGCCATGAATGTACCAAATGCAATGAAAAGTCATTTAAACGGTGTACTGATTTAAAAGCCACATATTAAAAAAATTCAGATGTAAAGCAAATATAGCAGGACTGGAATTATTACCATGTAAATGGTCACTGATGGTATTTATTTAATGTTACCAGGAGAAAGACATTGTTTATTCATCAAACCAGTCAACTTTGGTCAATTAGCAACTTTAACATTGGACAATGACAACAGAAGCTTAATGGTCTGAACGAAATAAATAGCAACTTTGCTCATTTACAGCTTGGCTGAAGAGAAAAAACAAACAAAAAACAAAACAAAAAACAAAGGGTTAATCTTCATATTTAAAAAAAGGTATATGGATGAGTTGTGATACTCATGAACTCACTAACTGCTCCACAAAAAAAAAAAAAAGCTCTCCTTTTTAAATAAAGCTTTTCACTTTTAATATGTACCTTCAAGAGCCTGTTATAGTTAAATAAATAGAATGCTTTCCATTTTTAACATGCACATCCAATTTGCCTGGGGAACGTATTTACACTTCACTGATCCTACTTACCCACCTAATTCTCCACTTTTTTTTCACCTCTAAACAATCCTCAAACTCTCATACATACACAAATTTACAGTCACTCTTGCAGACATGCTGCACCTATTTACTATTAGCACAATATCTAAACCTATGGAAAGTGATCAAAATGCTAATGGGGAACATGGAACTCCATGTAGTGTGAAGAAGAAACAGTCCAAACACCACATCTTTATCGGGGGTGGGGAGCTTACAAAAGGTTTTAGTTTACGATTGATCATGCACTGTATAAACTCACCGTGTTATTTGGTTTAAGTGTGTAGTGGCTTCAATATCTACTTGTTTTCTTTAAGTGAACAGAAAAAAGAGTATTATCTCCTGTGACAAATAAGCAATCCTACCAAATAATCTCTAACAATTATTAAGTTTTCTTCCCCTTGATTCTTCGCTTTCCTACTACAAGTGGTTTTACTATCTTCGAGTAGGTTTCCGCACACAACCAGGAGCTACTACAAGGGATCTTCTTCCGTTTTGTCCATTGTTGTGTAGAAACTCCTGGGCATCGCGATTTAGGTTGAGATGGGCAGTTTATTCTGTGCTGATGTGTTTTCTTTGTTGTTTTTTTCACTTCACTTTTTTTCATGATGCAAAATAAGAGTTCTGCATGGAGTAGAGACGGTCGATGGGGTTCCCCACGCGGGCCTGCATGGAGTTGACTTCTGATGACGCCATGAAGCAGTCGCTGAGGCTGGTTAAAGATGTGTCACTGTCTATGTCATGGAATGCAGAGTCATTACCTGTGAAAAGAGAGAACACGGAGATATGTTTTAGGATTTAAAAGAAGAGGAGTCAACAAAAATAATAAAAAAAACAACAAAAAAAACATGATGTTCCAATTATGAAATTAGTGGACTCTTGTATTTGAGATTTATAGCAGGGTTGGGAAATTATAATCACAAATAGTCACTTTGAGAAATTGTTGTTGTGTGTCATCACAATTGTGAAAACTGTTTTGTTAGATATCATCAAACCTCACTTTTAGCTGCCCTCTCTGGGACAATTGTGGTCTGTGAGGGAGCATGTAAACAAGGGGCATCCTCCTAAAAGATCTGGTTAATAGCAACTGTTTACGCCTTTCATAAAACCTCAATGTGTTATTTCTCTGGGGGGAATAGTTAACTTTATTACACTCTGGATCTTAATGATAGTGTTGCACAAAATGGGGACAGTGTTTTGAGACGTATCTTTTAATGCCTTGCCAATATTGTTCTGCTCCCCGAACCAAAGGCGAGTGATGAGACAGGGGATTTGGTTCCTTACTACTGAGAAGAACTAAATGGAAGCAAATTATAAGGAAGTTATGAACTTCAGGAAATGGTCCCTCTGGGACATTTTTAGGACATCGCTAAGAAATGTGTTATTCCAGTTACATCCTGTGGAGTAAGACTTGATTGACTGACTTTCCCCCTTTCTTGTTTGTACTTTAATTTTCTTCTTGCATCAAACAAGAATCAGAGACTTGTTGTTTTTTCCGTTCTGATTCACTTGCTCGTGCACTTCTCAACGTCTCTTTGGACTGCAGTATTATCTCAAGCTGTCCACACAGACCACATGTTTTTACCAACATTAGGAAACAGCATCAGTAACACGGCATGTCTTAGAAGCGGAGGCGAAGAGGTAAAACCATATTAAACAGATTTGAAAACGCACTTCAAAACCCAAGAGCTTATGAGAACATTTGTGTTATCTCATGTGGGAGGAGAAGCTGCTCGTTCATCTCTGAGAGCAGCTTAAATCAGGGAGCTGTGGCCTGAGCACATGTCCCACACTCAGGAGCTATGAGGTTGATCAAGGGACAGGCATGTGTGTGTTGGGGGGGGTGTGGTAGGAGTTGGTGGATGCTCACCATATGGGTTCATATGATCCCCGGGCATCTGTGGGGGGGTGAGTCCTTGTTGGAACGGGTCTGTGCTGTAACCGTTCTGATCCATGGAGACCAGCTGCTGCTGTGGTGGAGCTAGCGGTGTAAAGGAGTTCATCATCCCCTCCATCCGATTAGACATCACCTCTGCAAAGCAGTGAGTAGAAGACTTTAGATTATAGGAAACCAACAGAGAACATCAAGAGAAGGGGCGTGTTTGGTACCTGCAATTGTGCTTATAAGAAAACTCCTCAAAACACTCAAATACCTAGATTTCTTGCTGGTCTCTCTGTTAGTATTTCCATGGAAACCTACAGTAATACTCCCTGAGACTTTTCCCACAATTTTCTTTGCAAACACTGCTCTTGGCTAACTGACTGGCAAGAGGGACACAAAGCTTTTTCCACTTCATTATGGAGCCCATCTCCCTACGCTTCCCTTGGCAAGGGTTTTGCAAAACAATGTCTGTCATTCATTTTATTTGGTTTTGAAACTGAATTTCCAACTCACTTCTGAGGAGCCCTTGTTTACCCACTGACATTTTTTTAATCTGTTATGCAGCATAATAATGCAACACAAATTTGATTACACTGTAGGGTAGCTTATGGAGAAGCCCATATTTTTTGATTCAGTGGTCACCGAAAAGACATACTTAAACACACTTTTTTACAAGCTTGATTATGCTTGCAATGAGAGAAAAAAACGGAAAGCTTCACGCAGATGTGCTTAATGATATGAAGCAACACAATCAACACAATGCCAAAAAGTCCAACAGTTTAATTCTTTTTCATGATTGAAATTTCCATTTATGTTTCCACGTCTGAGTGGATGAGCCTCCACTGTGTGCTGGGCATGTACAGTGTCGTACCTTGGCCGAGCCTTTGAGAATTCTGTTGTTCTTGTTGTTGCTGCTGTCTTCTTGCCAACTTCTTCATCTGAAACCAAGGAGTCAAAGTTGTGAGGAACTCCCAAAACTAACATGCTGTCCTTAATTTAAAAAGGATGCTCCTCGCTATTCACCCTTGAATGAACTGCATGAAATCTGTATCTGAGTGCACTTCATTGTCAAGAATCAAAGGTTTTCACAAGATAATCATCAGAAAAGAGGAGGCTGTAGACATTTAATGCATGAGTGAGCTAGATTTGCAACTCCTCGCTCTGGTTTTTGCATTTGCGAAAGGAATGCGGCGATAAGTTTAACACACATAGTTGGGAAGATTTATTAGCTGGACTCTAAAAATTTAAACTTTTTTTTTGAAGACACAAAACGCCCTGCATTAGTAGCTCTCACCTTAGCTCTCTGGTTCTGAAACCACACCTGGACCACCCGAACACTGAGTCCTGTCTCTGCAGCCAGTGTCTCCCTCACCTGAAAACATCCAGGAAAAATATGTTCAGCATCACAAAAGAAAACAAAACACTCCACCTCTGCCACATTTTCCAGCCAGCACACTGCCTTTTGAATCTACTTTGATTTCAGAGTACACTGAATCAGCGCAGTGGTATTTCTGGAGTTTTTGGTTATTGCCTCTTCAAAGCATTGGACCGAGTGCAGCGCCTGTTTTAGGGGCCAGGCTATGGAAGCAGGTCTCTTATCCCAGTGTGACGTTTGGTGCAGACGGACTGCGTTACAGCAGCCTGCCTCAGTTAACACAGAACAGAATACTGCTTGCCACTTCAAAGCAAGCTCTGAGGCAGGGGAGATTTTTTTTAATTTGAGAATTTTATTTGTCAAACTACTGTAGAGCTCGTGGTCAGCATCTAAATCTCCATTACCTCAAAGCAAGGAAAAAAAAGAAAGAAAAGTCCCCATTTTATTATAGCTGATAAAGCTCTGCCCTACCTTTCTGCAGGGTTTTGAAGACACCTCAAAGGAGGCCTTGAAAGCTCGTCTCTGTTGAGTGGTCAGAATGGTACGTGGTCTTTTGGGCCTCCTTGGATCCTTCCCATCATCCCCTTTTCCTTGGCTTCCAATGCCTTTCTCTGGCTTGATGTCCAACTCCTCATCATCACTTTTCTCTGCAGAAAGAGACATTTTTTGGTATCATCAGCACAAGCTTGAACTGACTACACACTTTTAGTTGGTGACAGTTTGCTGATAAATATATTTTCATTCCTCTCTTCTCTGGGAGATTCACACAGCACAAAGGCCTAATCAAAAGAGACACATGTGTTTTTGATCCTTTGTTATCAATTTATTACAAAAGGAAAAAAAAACACATGTACGATTAGACTTACAGAAGTCTGTGGAGAGCTCAATGAAATATGCTCATTAGTCATTGAACTGGACACTGTGTCATTTGTTATTTATTGCTCTCAGCTTTGTCTGATTTACACTAAATCAATCTCTGATAAGAACGCTACATCAAATGTGACTTGGAAAAAAGAAAGATGGCCTCATGTGGGAAATAGATCCCCCTATAATGCAGTAAGTAAATGAAGGGTTTTGTTTCATTTTAGCTTTTAAAATAATCAAAGAACATATATATATATATATATATATATATATATATATATTTATATGCAGGGAGGTTTATATTTAGAGCTATTTCCAGTCATCACAAACTAAAATGTATCCATATCCTCCTAGGACAATTCATTACAAATTATGCATGTTTCGTTGCACTTTTAGAAAAAAAAAAAAGCAGGCAAAGAGGATTTCTCTTTTACTAAATAAAAAGTGATTAATTATTTCTATTTTTTTTTTTAAACAGTTACAACTTTTTTCATATTTGGGTTGTACCTGTTGGGCTGATACCATAGAAGTAAATTTGCAGTTCAGTATCACTTGCAATAAATCTAAAAGTTCATTCTATGTGACAATAAAAACAATTGTTTCCAAATTTAAGTGAGCAGCGCTGATAACGAACCTTAATAATTTTGGGTTCTAGGATTGGCTCACACATGATGGCTCACTGTCTCCTGTCATCTGGCTCGGATATCTGTCTACATTTCTAAACTAAAAACCTATGTTTCGTCTTCCACATGGTGAAATTAACCTCTGTTCATGTCTACATTGTCTCCAGCTTGAAATGCGGAGATATGTACAGAAAGACGTGCCTGAGCAGCACGCTGGGACACAAGTGAACAAGAGGGGACACGGAGCAAATATTCCCACAAGTTGACAAAAGTTGACACAGGCACAGATGTATTTGACAAATTCCCTGCTTTTGTGCATGTTTAAACGTGTGCCAGATGGTAGTGAACAGTGAGACTTGGCGAAATGCCTCGTTGTGTGTGCCGTCTATAGGGGAGGAACACTAGAGCTGATAAGAGTGAAGGCACAGGCTTTCTGCCACTCACCATGATACAGTAATTTAATTCTTTCCAGCACAGGATTCTGCCTATGCATGGACAGCCATTTATACAGGGTGGCTTGGCTGGTCTTGTTTCAACTTCCTACCGTATTATAAACCTACGCGTCTTGCTTGAATGAATGCTACAAAAATCTGCAGATGTTAGAAGTTTTTACAGCCAAGGTCTCGGGCATCTCAGGAAAAGATTTGGCAGCTGGAATTGTCAGTTTCTTTTAATATTAACAATATAATAATAAAGCCACTAAGATTCAGTTTATATCCTCATGGAGGATGTCTGTGTTAGCTACCGGTGTGATGGAACGGTGCATACAGAATACAACACCTCAGTGCCATGTGATGGTAACACCACGGTGCTGTTCTCGCTCCTGTGTGAGAGGGTGCAAGGGGCTCACCTGAGTCTGAGTCATCCGGGCTGACTGAGCTGAGTAAGTCTTTCTCCCTCTCGTAGTCAATCTTGCAAAGCAGCTGACCCTCCTTCAGGACAAACTCGTCGCCCTTCCTGAGTTGGCGGTCGCACACGCAGCAGCAAAAGCAATTCAGGTGGTAGACGCACTCCAGAGCACGCATCACAAACTCCGTGGGGGCGATCTTCTCCATACAGCCGCTGCACTTGGTTGCAAACAACCTAAAAGAAAAAAGAAAAGCATTAATAGAAAAAACAGTGATTTGATTTCCACTTATAGCTTTTTTTCCCCTCTCGTCATGGTCTGTGGTCACACTTCAGTAAAGCTTTAGCTGCCCATCAAGGGGTTTTTGAAGTTGGCTCGTTGACCCTGTGGGCAGCCAAAGATGTGACTCCTTTGGCAACAACTCATCTGTTAAAATTTCTAGGGTGGGCCCAGCTCTGCGTCATTCCAAAGTGAGCTCAGTCATGGGTGCCCAAACACCCTTGCAAGTCAAAGAAAGAAAAAAAAGAGGCTAGATTGTGTTCTAGTGTGGGGATCACCAAACCTGATGAATTCAATCAAAAGCCTTTGAAGGCAATTTACCCATTTCTTTCATATCCAAAGTACTTTATATGCATCAGATACCATATCAGAGACTGTGATTCATTGCTGGCTACTGTTCATATCTCATCTTAGTGTCTAATATCTTGCCTCCATGGTGCAACACTACCTCTATCACCATTTCCCTGACAACACCTCCATCTTCTTTTATATCCTTTCAGCGAAGATGTTTGCATTGTTTTATTAGTGACTGAGAGGCATTTAATTCATCCTCTGTTGTTCAGAAGAAGCCACATTAAATGAAGCAAGAAGGCAGGGAGTGTGGTTGATCTTGTCCAGCCGTAAAGCTGGATTTATTAGCGGCCTCTTTGTTTGCCCTGGTCTGGAAGACAGCTGGCAACCGCCTATCTATTTGTGGTGAACATCTATTTCATTGTGCAAGGCAGGGAGGCAGCAAAGGAGCAATTGACATCATCTGCTGGTTCGAGACAGGGATGAACGGTAGTGATGAATATAATGTGTAAATATGAAAGGAGGCAAACCAAAGGATGGTTTTGTTATGGTAATGCTGTAATAGGTACTGATTGAGTGCTGATATTGTGTGTGTGTGTGTTCACACGTGTAAGTGTGTGTGTATGAGCAGCTGTACGCATGCTGAAAACAAGTGTGCTTTTGCTTGCTGTCTCTGCAGCTTCCTAAAATAATTGCTCATCAGATCAAAATCAGGAGAGCTACGCTTTATGTCATCTTAATTACATCACAACAATTAATAGTCTGTTTTACTAATTTCTAGGTATTTATCCACTATAATGAAAATTACAACCCGTATTTGTCAGCAGAAGACAGGTACAGCATCTTCTTCTCCTTTTTCTGCATCTTGCAGCGGCAAAACAACAGAGATGTCAGAGCTGGCACTCTCAGGGTTCATAAAATCCTTTAATCTTTCATTTATTACAATAAGTTAAGAAGATTATTATTGAACTATGGAAAAACCTCAAGGATAATCCCTTGAAAAAGAAATTTTGGCATGTTTGTCAAACAAGGGTTCTTGTTGAAGTGGCCTGACAACCTGGATCTGTCTTCTAAACAAACTACCAAATTTGGCCACTGAAAAAAATTTAAAACGGAGAGGGAAATAAAAGTGAGAAACCTCACATTCATGAAGATAAAAAAGAAGCATATTCAGGGACTTGTTTCTAGTTTTTAGAAGGATTAGTGTGCTACATGCTGGGATTATGGAAAAGAGGTGATGAATCCGTCAAGACAAGTTCCCTGCTCTAACTCTAATGTTTAGCTAATGATTGCCGGCTTAGGCTCAGAATGAGAGAAAAAAAGTTGAGGAAATGACTTGTTAGCACGGTTTTGATACATCTAGGACTCCGTATTCACCTACGACCGCTTTCTCAAATCTTCTCATCTAGATGAAAACATTCTCATTCAGCCGTCTTTCCTTTCTTCTTTCTCCTCACCACGTCTAATCTTGTAAGCCATTATTTTTCTATTTCCCCTCTCTGTCACTTTGCATTATTTTTGCTGCTGTAATTCCTATTCGTCCCTTCTGGAATCTTCCTGTCCTGCTTTGTCCTCAGGTCTAATCCGGACTTTCTGCCTGTTTTCAGTCCCCGGTCCCCATTCTCAGTGGGGTTCAGATGGAATAGCCATGCATGACGCCCCTTCTATGGCAACCACACCTCCACAGGAAGGCAAAGCCGACTTTTCGGATGGGCAGAGAAGGCCTTTGAGAAGCTGGCAGCAGAAGTAAATCCTTCTCTAAGGAACAAGGAGAATTAGCAGGGAGCAGTGGACTAGGGATTTAACCCTACCCCTCTCCTTTGAAAGGCACAGTCAGTCCCACTCCTGCGGCTACCCACAATCAAACAGAGGAGGAGTGGGGAGGTGGCAGTGGGGAGAGGAGAACACAAACTCCCTGAAAGACACAAGCAGTGGATTGTGGAGGAGTCTAATCCCACTTTAATACCTTTCCAAGTTCAGCTGCTAAAGAATGCTCTTTAAAACAACACCACTGTGTGAGCAGTGAAGGTTGACCAGGGGGAGGCACGCCATTCAACCTCCCCAACATTACCTGATTAGTGGTTTGAGCACCCGGCTGCTGGGCCAGCATGCCAACAAGAGACAGAGTGGAAGATGTAAATGATGCTTTTATATATAGAAAAACATATGGACAAGGTTTTGTAATACCATTAGCTGGAGAACAGACTACACCACTCTCTTCAAAGATCTGCAGGGATATTAAAGAGGCTGTATGTGTGACCAAAATCAGACTTTTAGTGAGTTAAGTCATCATTTATCAATTTCGCCTTCTACCTGATTCCAGTAAACCTAACACTTACATCCACCTAGAATCCACTTTCTGGCCACTCAGCTGCTTTGGTAACATTACGCCCAGTGTTGCACTGGTGAGCTTGTCTGTATAGAAAAGACAACACAAAGAGGACCACCAGCATGACAGGCCGCATCCCAGCTCTTGCTTTTTCTCCTCCCACACCTGAGCGCACAGATCAAGTGATGAGACCCTCCTGTGTGGATCAATGACCACATCTCAAGCAGAGAGACCTGTCAATATTTACCCAGGCCTCCCTGGAACGGGACTCATAAATGGAGGAAGGGGGGGGAAGCCCATCTCAGCACATACTTAATTCCCAGAGGAATCATTACATCTTTTTTTTTTTTTTAATCCTGTACTCACATACCTGTAATCCCTTGTCTGCTCTTTCTTACATCATCTATAGTCGTCTCTCCCTTTCTGTGACAGATTATCAAACTGTTGAAGCTTGTAATGCGACAGCAAAAGCAGGAAAAAAAGCATTATTAAGCAAACAAAAGCCAACAGTGTTATGTCTGATGACCTCTTTAGCTGCAGCTCAGGGATACTGGCTCTTCTTCTTCCCCTCTTCCAGACAGTTTGAAGACCTGTGCACTCTCTTTTTGAACAGATTATAGGCAACTTAAAGTGTGACATCATCTTAAGCTACCACCACATGCTGCCAAAGATTTCTCTGCCAAGACATTACATTTAATGCTTCTGCCACAGTGATAAGCATCAAGAGGATGGGGTGGGATAATAGAAAGGCAATAGATGATAGTAACTCTAAGGCAGAGGAATGAAAGAGGAAAGGGGGGAGTTGGAGCGGTATGGGGCTGCTTATGGCGCTTGATAATCATGCCACATTTAGCAACACGTGCAACAGTCTCACCTACTCCCCTTTTGCTTTTGAACAACACTCTGAGAAATACCATAACAGTTTAGGGGAAGAATAGCCAGGGTCATTATGTCACCGCATCCCTTCAAAGACAGAGAGAATGAGGATTATCCAGGCAGCAGCTGTAAGCCATTACTTTGAAGATGGGTTCTTGTGTTTGGGGAGGAAACCCATGGACATGCCAATCACGTAGAGGTGAGACATGAGGCCCGTGAAGCAGGTGATGGATGAAGAGATGGACTGACTTTTCTGAGTCAGTCTGAACAGTGTGTTTTTTTCTTAAAAATGCAGAAAAAGAAAGCTTAATGTTTGGAAGACATGCTCACTCATCTACTTATTGATGTACAAAAGATGCAATAGATAATTTGTATTTACTCTTTAGCTAAATATATAACAAAGATCAGAATTTTGTTAACTCTCATTTGCATAAATTTTTGAAATTTGCAAACAAAAGTCTGCTTTGCCCAAAGGTAAAATCCAGCAATCGACATTAGTGGTGGGAATAAGAACATTTGCAAGGTACAAATTTAATCTACTTGTACTTTGCTGGATTTCTTTTCCCCTTTTTTTTATTTTTGACTCTATCCGCTTTAGATCAGAGAGAAATAGTTTCACTTGACTACATTTATCTGACAGCTGCTGGTTACTGTTTAATCTGTTAGTTATTAAGTGAAATGGACAATTACTATTTTGTGATCTCATCTCAACTTATCAATCAATGCAAGATGAAAACGATTAGCAGTTGGACAAAAAACGGCTAATGTTGAGCCGCACCTCTGACATCTATAACTATACAACCGTATTTTTTAAATGAATATGTATTTTTATACAGTAAATAATTTTAGAGTAGTTTATTTGGAATATTTATGGTTATGTTTTAGAACTTGTATTAAGTATGTGAATACTTTCACTTTGGATGCTTGCAAGCTACTAATCAGCACTTTTTAAAGCTCATTAGTGAACATCTTATTTATTAGATAAAATTCTAGTATTATTTTTTAAACTTGATAGAAATTTTTGATCTGATTAAATTTTTATGAAGTCCTAATCTCTCCTTCAGATTTTCAGGTGGATTTGTGTTGTGTTTGTCATCTGGAAGGACAACAAACAACTCTGCCACAGCAGGGATTTTAGGAACTGCCACTCAGCCACTTCTCAGCTCTTCACGTAGCACACTTTGGTGGAAATTGCCTTTTAACAACAGTATCAAGAGCTTTAGCTATAGAGGAAAACATTTGATCCCCAGATGTTTTGCTTCATATGGAAGAACAAACCTTTTCAACTTTGTTTCAGTGACACAAAAATTACTTTGTTATGTGTGGTTCTGTTGTCCTCCTCATGCAGCAGATGCTGGATGTTGGCCACACGACCCCAAAAATAGCAACCTGAATTCAAGTAATCCGGGTGGGTGATTGCTTGCAGAGACTCGGCTGATAAAAGCAGATTCCAAAAAGAGAGTTGTGCTTCAACACAACTGGTTTCAACGTGTCAAAGAAGCAGATAAAATATTCTTTTCACTCCTATAAAATCTCTAAGAAAGGATAAGTGGACAAAGTACAAAAAAAAAAAAAAAGAGAGAAAGCAGTGATGATGCTGTTTGTATGAACAATCTCATAGGCTGACCTTGTTTCTTTGTATCAGCATTTCTCTTTGGAGCATAGATTCATGGAGAGTAATAAAGCCAAATAAAAGGTGCCATCCTTCTGCTCCCAAGGGCCAGCTCCAGTCAGCTCTAAAAGCTGCTTAATCACCATCCCTTGCTTACTACATTAGCATAATAATGGCCTTTAAATTGAGGCTCTTTGTTTTTTAATTAAACTCCCAGCAGGTAAAAGTAAAACACATTAACAGGAGATGTGTACACCACTAATGGGCAAAAGGTGCCTTCTTTATCACGCAGCTCTGGCCACAGGGTTCTGCTTATTCCACGGACAGAGGCACAGCATCGGCTGCTTGCAAGCTCACAGGGGAGGATTGAGACGTGCTGATTGCACTTGGCATGGCACAGATAATAGCAGAAACGTGTTCGATGTGTAAGAGGGTGCATATGCACCTGCCATGCCTCTCAGAGGGAACACACTTAGTAATAGCTGCTGATCAGAACAATACTAAATCTATAAGATGACGCTAGTTACAGTTAGTGTGGAGTCAAGTGTTTCGAGTATTGTCTAACCCACATGTCTGCTGTTGTGAAAATAAATATGGCCACTTTATTTCTATGGCAGCATGAGCTCCAATGTGTTGGAATGTGCTGCTCCTCGGACAAGTCCCCAGCCAGACTGACATCCCCGGCAGATCTATGCATAATGCTACACTGCACAGCTGCAAAAAGAAATCCTAACCCTTCATTCAAATGATCTAATTCCAGAGTTCACAGATTACTCAAAGATTGAAATACAGCTAAGCATGAATTTGCACTTCAACTGACTGCGAGAGTCCAAAAAGATGCAAATTGTGGGCTTTTTTAAAAAAATATGTAATTTATGACACATTAAGAGTAAAACAAACGTTTGTTGTTCAGCGGAAGCAGCTGGATGTATATCAAACTAATGCTTGGTCAAATCAGAAATAAGGCCACACATTAATAATGAATATTACATGTTAATGCAAAGCTCTAAAAGCAGCAGCAGACTGCTGAGAATTGCCTTACAGCATCACTGCTTCTCCTTCGCACATCTCTACTAATGAGTCGCTAGAGAAAAACAGCATGGAAATAATCCTTTCCAGCCACACAGGTAGAACAAAGCTCGTGGAGTAAAAAGGACAGTGCATTGGCCAGCGGAGGAGGCTAAGTACACATCTAAATACAAGAGTAAGCAGGCAAGCACACATGATGCTGTTTGGACAGCTGCTGTTCCTGAGTATGTAAAATGAGTGCAAAATCACATTTAGGCTCAGTTTTTAGAGCCTTCAACAAACAATGCAGTCTCACAGTCTGCACAATGGCATCTGTGATGAAATTATAACTGTAATGAATTTTTAAAATCTCTTTCAGTTCTCTTACTCTTTTCCTCCCCTTTTACCTGCTCTCAAAATAAAATTGATCCTTAAACAAATGAATTATAAGACTGTGACCTACAATGGTGTTATGGAGTTCTGTGTGCTGCCCTTTATTGCTGGTGTAAGTAAAACACTTTGGAAAAGGCCATCACTGTGGAGATGGGACATGAGTACAACATGAATCCAAGCCACCCATTTTATAGCTCCAGTTAAAACACATTCAAACTCATCTGCACCCATTTTATAAATGCTGGGATGACTCTGTCTTGCTTTTCTAAGCTGATCTGCATGACGTTAAGCAGAGTTGCGGCACTGACAAGCCCCTGCGAGTGATTATTGCCTACAAAATTAAGCCTAACAGCTCTCACATGCTTCAGAACTTCACTGTGGCTCAATACAACCCCTCACATATACACCATCTTTATTATTACAATTTATTTTTGTTTAGATTGATGCAGGAGTTAGATACAAGTCATAATGCTTGTACAACTCTTGCAGCTATAAAAGCAAATATGATTCGATGTCCAGTAAAAGACACGATTAAATTATCAAGTAGAAAAGGCTTTATCAACCTCCAAGATACTTTACTTTCTTTATTGTAAGAAAATAAATGGACTCATCTTACAGATTCAGAGCTGGAATGGTTAAAAAACAACATTTGGATTGGAGAGCTTTATAATTACTATTGACCCAGAGGTTCTGGGTCTAAGAAATAAAACAAACAGTAATATGAGGTGTTCTAAAGCACAAGTCTGCAAATATGCAAAGACAGGGTCTGGTAGAGAGCATCACGCTTTGGCTTCTTTTCTCCACTCCTAATCTGTGGGCCTACACAATATTAAGACGGCTTTGGAGCCACTTGTGACCCAGCTGTGCACTAATGAAAAATTCCACAGCTCTGTGCAGAGGCCAATGGAGCTTGACCCCTTTCCACCCTGAACCAAGCAATGTCCATCTTGAAGAGTTTACCAGCACTGAAAGATACTGGATTAAAAGAGTAGAATAGGAGAAAGAGAGACAATCTGTGAAAGTCTAAAAAAAAGAAAAGGAAAGAAAGAAAAAAAGTCCTTGTGTGTTTCCCCCTTTTTTTTTTTTTTTTTCCTGCAATCTCTAGCATATTGATGTGAAGTAAAGTGTTTGCTCTGGTTTTAATGGGCAGAGATGATCTGGAGATCTTTGTGACTGAGGATTGTTGGATGAGGAGGCTCTGTTTACTTAACAGAGATTCACTCTAAGCCCAAAATTAGTTTGGAGGGAGAGAATGTGAGGTAACCAGGAATTAGATGTTGTTCACAAGATCCGGATTCATGTGTCTGTGATCCTGTTGCCCTTGATTCTCTGTCTCCGCGTCTTAACTAAGACAAAAGAACTAACTCCACTATAGGAGTTATCAAAAGAACACCAAACATAAAAAAGGTCTTCCAACTCCAAAGGTTTATATTGAGTCATGTTGACTTCTCTAAAAGGTCAATGAAGAGTTTTTACATGGATGTATGTAGGTGTTTTGGTCTAGTCTGTCTTTGATCTATTTTTATTTTAGCTATTTTTTTCTTGATATTTATTTTTCCAATTTTAGACATAATTTAGAGAACAACCATATCAACCACCCACTCATCTTCTGTAGTTGCTAACGCTCAGCCATGCTGATACACAACTATCTAGATAACATCTAGGAAACCTGCCAAAAAATGCAGAGGAGAGAGGACAAATAATACAGATCGAAGGCTGCAAGAGAGGGAAAGATGAAAATAAATGTGCCTTATCTGGGACAAAAATCATGGAAAAAACATCCATCCTCAGTTTTCTGTAGCTGCTCTTATGGAAGGTAACTGATTTTAAGAGAACAGATTATAGGTGCAAATGGATTAATCCTTATTATATTTTTCTTACCAATAGATGTCACACTTAAATGTTTTCTTTTTTATTTCTATTATATCTTTGGTGGGATAAAAGTTTTTATATTATTATTTCCACTAGACTGAAAAAGGACATATTCTAGAATTAAATAGTAAAAATATGCATAGTTTTATGCTTTATAATTGGTTGATACTTAGAAGGTAATCAGATGGTGGCATTTGATAGTTTACAGTGGAATTGATCAACTAAATTATCTATCATCTAAATTATTGATGCCCTCAAGATGAGTCGTCCATTCTTTGAGGAAAACACAGTGCAGAGCAAATGTGCTAGGGGTGGGGGTGACGAGAAAATGAAAAAAGAAAGCAAATGAAGAATAAACATTGTTATTGAAAGACATGATGCTTTAAGACCTGGGGTCCAGGGATTAACATTCGGCTTAGCATTCAAATAATATATTTGAATATCTGATCAGCAATCCTCTTCAAAGAGCTAAATCCCAAGATTAGCAGGTGTTATGCTAAAAAGCTGTGTTTTTTTTTGTTGGGAACGTAGCTACACTAGCCAAACAAATATGTGTTTGAGTGTGAAGAGCTGGCATGGATGTATGGTTGTAACCATGGTGACTGACTGGTAGTTAGGAGCCTTGGAGAGGGGTGCGGTGTTGGAATGTGTCAAACAGACAGAGGGGTGCACATACACTGCAGAGCAAACCAAAAACCTGCTGTTTCACTAAAGATCATCAGCTGCATTACTTGAGACCACCTACAAATTCCAGGGAGCTTAAAGGTCATTCTGAATCATCTTTTTCTTTTTTAAGAAAATATATATCTTCTTTTCCAGTTGGTTTGATTTAAGAGCTCCTGACCTGGTCGAGGGAGTCAGATAGAACAGTGATGAATTAACGCTAGATGAATAATGTTAACCTAGGAATAAATGAATAAATGTGCTACCCATTTTACTTAAAAAATGATTCATTCATGTGAAATGAACCAAATATAAAAAAAGATTTAATATTATTTACTCATGTTGAGAGTTAAGGGTGCTTTAAAACAACAGAATACATTTATAATACATGCAAAACATTTGACAAAGTATAACAATAGATGGTGTGACACCCAATTGAACAGTTACAACAGTTAAATTATATAGTTAGAATATAAATATACGTATTGCACTGACAGAGGCTGTATTTCTTTATTATAAACAGGATAAGTTCATCTATGGGAGCTCTTCAGTACAAGACTATTACTTGTAAAGGAAAATCTTTGTATTAAAAACTTTCAATTTAATTGTGAAGTATGCATCCTTCACCCCAGTTAGAGCAAGACATGTTTATACTTGCGAAATTTGTGGCTTTTCTGTGTACAGTCATATGCAGTCATAGTGCTGTCCTTGTGTTGTTTGACTCTAAAAGAACAATAAATGAATTGTCTGTACTTGCTCTAACCTGCATTGTGTATGAGTGTTTGTGTGTGCTAAATCTTGAAAGGGAAATTCTCTCCTCATTGTTGCAGCTAAAGTTACTGTGAAACTATTTTGTTCGTGTCTTTGAGCATTCAAGCATTCATTTTGCCCCAGGAGGCCTGACAAAAGTGTTGTCTGATGCCCCTGCTGCTCGCTCTTTCTGCTTTCCTGTCTTTTCAACACGCACATAAACACATATTCTCTGTCATGTGGTTGGTGGTGTGTAAAAGCTGGAAGGGAACAGGTTTGACAAAATTCCCTTTTCTCCACGTGGAGCCTTTAAGGCTTGGAGTGGAATGGTGAAGCATGGCACAGCACGTCTGCTCTATCCCCACAAACCAACTGACAGTGTATCTGCATGGCCCTGCGGCACTTACCTCGAGTCAGCTCAGTGGCCTTAACCACAACCCTTCAGTGACTGCATTATGACCTCCTAACAGAGCACTGACACGGTTTATTTTCATCTCTTTGGCTCTGAACTCAATAAACTGACACTATATTGTGCTGAAGTGCACAAAGATACATACAGATGCCTTGACTCGGATAATTCATGAATATAAGGCTTGGTTAAATAGTCTCATATGAATTCAGCTGTAGATATGCATATTTAGCTGTGAACAAGGCCAGTCTCATCGGTGCCCCTGCTACTCTTTGTACACATGACTCGTTCGATATGGATCCTTATTTGTCTTCAGATGTGATGACAATGTCTCCTGCCATAGTGACACCCGTGGTCAGCCCTCTCAGCAAGGAAAAAGGTTTGTATTCACACACCAATTTTACACTCTCTTTAAGTCCAGGAGTGTCTTTGTATGCTGGGGAGCAGCCCATTCTCTGTGGTTGTCTGAAAAAAGCAGCTGTTTCTATAATGCTGTGGCAGCACTTTATGTTGCACAATGATAAATGATGGGGAAAAGGCTGAACTGAGGTGCAGCTGAAGCACACACACGCAGAAACAATGGCTTAGGAGGGTCCACGTGCAACGTGGATATGCTCTCTGTGCTTCCCTTTGCTTGCGTAGGTTTTATTATTGGAGCTCACTCATAGCCAGAGGTTATGACAGCATGTGAAGCAGGGGAGGGGGTTTTACAGACTGACATGTCCCACCAGTCCATGTGCAGACCCAGGGGAATGAGAGGTTGTGGTTGCTGTCCCATCGAGACCTGTCGCATCTCTGTCCCGAGGGCAGTCATCTTCCTTTCCACCACCAACCTAATGACAGAACCCTGAGGCCTCATCATTTCACCACCACCCACCACCACCCCTCCGTCCCAGCTCCATGCTTCTCTTTCCGTTGTCTTGCACAGGTGCCTGTCAGAGGGGTGTCTGCTCCACGACTGGTGTAGCTGTCCACATAAAGGACCTCCCCCCACCTCCCGCTGTGCCTCCTCCCCATGGCCCCGGGCTCAGCCTTTCATTTTGAAGTGGCGCTGGCCAGCTCCGCACCAGCCTGGGCCCTCAGCCTGCAGCCTGCTCCATTGTTTGGCCTCAGAGAAAGACTATTATTTCAACTCAATTTACTGTGAGTAAACACTGAGTGATAAGGCCCCCTGTCCTACCCCTCACACACACGTTTCTCTGATCCCTCCCTCCCTGACCGTGGGCTGTAATATACGCTGCCAACAAATCACTGCTCTCAGCCCATTTCTATCACCACCTTCAGAACGGAGCTTACTAATTCACTTTCCAACACAGATCAGAGGACAGGCCTCATGTGTTTCAGAATATGGCTCCATCACTGAACTGGATTTAAAGGGCTTGTGGCCCTATGGTGGGATGTTGTAAATTTTAGACAACTGCATTCTCACATCCTAAGATGCAATTCACATGCTAAACCTGGGCTAATCAGATGTAAATATGCCAAGATATCAACAGTGAAACAGTACTGTGGCAGTTTATTAAACGAGAAATGGAATCATTTTTGGCATCAGTAATATCAAAGGCGAGCCATTTGATGAATGGCTCATCTGCTCAGATACATCAGTTAGACTGAATAATCAGAATGGTGGCTTTTTATGTTTCCTAGACAAAGGATGTGGAGTGACTTGCAGCTGCAGGAATGAGAGACTATGGCTGATCGCATGGTTACTGGTAATATTATCATGCAGTCAAAGCAGGGGACCTGACTGTAGCTAGACATCCTCACAGAAAAATATGATGCTGGAGTGACATTTCAGTCTGAAATGCTCCTTTTTCTTTAAAAACAAAACAAAAACGCAGCCTTATAAGGGGGGTTGTTTGTTGTTTTTTATTGTTTCACCATATAAAAGCCCTCAGTCCCTCTTCTGTGTGAGGAACTGTGCTATATCTTAATTATCAGCCAGATTTAAATAGCAGTCATTTGCAGTGTCTCCGCCTTATGTGGCTAATATAATTATTTGGGAACCACTTTGTCTTAGGCAGAAAGAGGCTGACACAGTAGCACAAACTAATGTGATAAAAGCTTAGCATATCACGGCTTGATTCGAGGATAGTAAAGGTAAGTGTTTATGACAAGGTAATAATGCCTCATGCAAAAAGCTGGCCTGTAAATTGGTTAGTTAGGCCATGATGGATGAGGGGAAGCCTAACCTTATTTCCAGCAGAGCCTCTTGATTTCCAGAGCTGAGGATAATGAATTTGATTTAATTAGACCATCCCTCATCTAATTAAGAGTGGGAGAAATCTGACCCCGTGTCTTCTCTTAAAATCTGTACTTCTTTGACTCATATGGACAAATCTGAGCAAAGACAAAATTAACTATTTTGATTGAAGGGAATGCCTCTGTAAAGAGCCATCACATTAGCATCACATTATCCCAATTTATCTAAACTACCCCTCATGAAATAAGTAAACTTAATCAATTAAAGAAATGATTATTGTGAGAAATAAAAACAAACTACCTGCCCATTAAGAATAGAGTTGAGAAGATGGGAGTAGGGATTAGGCAACAGCTATAAAGCTCCAATCGAAGTAGTGATTCATCATCAGATTATTAATGAAGATTGCGAGGGTCCCCTGCAGTATTGGTAATGGGCTGGTTGGCCTATCTCTCCCTCAATCCTCTGGGTAGACCAGCTCCTTACACTGCCAAGGTAATCTCTTTAAAGGCTGAGCAGATCCAACCCACCATGCCCCCAAAGGCACCCTTGTGTTGCTCCTACTGCCTGCTGTGCTTCGCTTTTTGCTTCACGAGCTTGACAACTCTCATTATGACTCCAACTTTTCTAGGCTTCAACTCAAAAGGGAAGAAAAACAAAAGACAACCAAGGGTACAGTCTTTGTCATCCTACAGCTAAACGGAAGAGCTGGGAAAAATTACGTTAAGATAAAATAGTTCCGAGCTGGATTTCCAGTCTGATCTGCTTCAAACTCTGACGATGTCTTTGGTTGTCTGCATTTAAAATACCTCAATCCATATACTAGAAAGCCTTGCAGTACTTATCATTGACAGTCCATCTCTTAGTGCCCCTTGTAAGCTGAAAGCCAAAACGCAATACACCACAGATGCTTAGGTAGCCAACACACTGCAGATCCAATTACCTGTAATACACACTTTAGTTTATCTCACTCCCAGTCATTATCTAAATTGCTGACATATTATTAGGGTACCTGCTTGAGATGTGTGTGTTTCTCTTTGTTTCCTAATGGGGCCCAAAGGGAGTGTTGTTTTGTATGTAAGCTTCTGTGGCCTTCAAATAAATGGGCTTTATAACCACTTTCCAAAACAGATACATGTGGGAAACCAAGAACTCTTCACCATTATGCACCAAACACAAACGTATCTGTCATGACATGATGAGTGCTGGAATCAGGAGATTAATTATGTGATTGTAGAGAAAGGAGCCTGGCCCTGAGTTAGAGTGGTCCCTCATTACATTAGCCTTTCCTCCGGAGAAGCGCATTTGACTTCAGAGGCATGCAGCTTCTCCATGAAAGACACTGATTGAGAATTGTGACAACTATGCATGGCTGATAATGCATGGCTTTGGTAGCTGTGGTCCAAGTCAAACTACTGGTGTGTTTAATTTCATCTCGATGTGGGAGTAAGTTTCACGTTTATGGGTTAGGGAATTTCAGTGACGAATGGAAAAGCATTTGAATTATATTTGAAATTAAAGTGCTTTCTGTAGGACTTCACTAAGTATTAGTGCATAGTTTTTAACCATTTAGCTTCCTCTAAATATCATGGATAATTATTCAAAAATATTCCAGAAACTAGAAAACATCCAACTTTTTAACATTGTAGTCAGAGTTTTTGGACAGACTTGCCTTTTTTTGCACTATGTTGACATTCATATAATGAGAAGAGCCTCTTACAAGCCCACAAAGGCCAGTCGCGCCTCACATCATTCAAATCATGTCCATGAAAGTGAGATGTAGTCTTGACACTGGCCGCTCCTCTGAGGGCCATATATGCAATCGCAGAATAGCTACGACTTAAAATGTCTCATCCGTAGGGACGCTCACAAGCAATAACACACTATATGAGAGACAGACAGCTAGATTGAATAGAGAGACAGCTAGACAGGCAGAGATCAAGTCCAATCCCGCTCCCGTCATCTGGCTGTGCATTCACAGGTCAGGCTTAGTTAATCTAATTCCTGGGCTTTCCCACAAAAAGCCAAGTGCCACTCAGGAGAAGTGGCAGGGAGAGTGAAAGAAAGAGGCTGGGAGGTGGATGTGGAGAGGGCTGCTGGTGGCTGCGGTGGTGGGCTTGAATAATTATGAATCAGGGAGCTTAACCTTCTGGGGAGTTAATTTGAAGAGCACTGGGGATAGGGGAGTGGGACTCTTTATTTCCCTGGGGTGCCCCTAATGCCATTGTGAGGGAATGAAGAGATCAGGACACGCAGCAATATCGTGTCTGTTAGCCACCATATGACGAGCTGACCCCAGAGCTGCGCTCACAATCACACCTGCCGTTATCAGAGCTAATTTGTTAAACATATCAATAGCACTCTGCTGGCCTTTTCTCTGCCGCATCAGACCATTGATTCAGCTGCGGTGATGAGTGACAACACCAAATCCTTTCCCTTCACTCCCTCCTCCTGTCCACTGACAGACACATTAAATCACCTACGAGTTCAGAATTGTTCAAATGAAAAGTTGCCAGATTAAAGCAAAAATAAATTGATGAAATTAGTTTGGTGTAGTCCCAGTTAATCACCAGGAGAGTCTCCTGTCATGTTTGCAAGCATGAAGGTTGAGATATTGTCTGGCTGGCTGCTGGCTGGCTAGCTGGCAGAAAGACCCTGTTGTGTGGCAGTGGCAGGAGCAGCGGCAGCAGCAGCTTACGGCAGTACAGACCTCGACATCTGGATTCTGTTTACTGGGAGAAATCTCAGACAGGCCTAACTTTGCCAAAGGGAATCTCAGCCTTTTGATTCCCACTCCCTGGGCTTGCTCTAATTGTCATCCTTCATTATTTAGTCAAAGGTGGAGGGATGAATCATAAACTAATACAGAAAAATGACATTGTCTGCTCCGAGAGAGATCCTCCTCAGCTTTGCTTCCCGTCTCGTCTCAGCTGATAAGGACAATCAATTTTATACATGGCTGGAGCACAAGCATCTCTCGTGTGTGTTCATGTGATTGAGATTTGGCTGAGACGGTCTGTGTTCTTCTAAAAACCACAAATGATGAAAGAGGAGAAGAGCAAAAGTTGCAGGAGATTTGATGACAGCCCTTAGTTAGAGAGGGAAATTGTTTTTAAAAGTCCATTTCATGCCAACCTTAAACAGAAGTAATTGCAGTCTGGAAAAAAAAGATAAAATAATTTAAAATACAATCTTAATAGGTTTCTTTAAAGGTGTCATTAGATCAAAACAGAATGATAACTGCATAAAACCCTAATTTGTGGTTCCTTTCATCAATGCAGCAACAGAGCCTTGCTGATAATCAGGCAGGTAATGACAGTTATGTGTCTGAGCACAGTGTTGGGCCAAGTGAGAACAGGGTTTGTTGCTATGCAGGAGATCGTAGAGTCAGACCTCCTTCGCCTTTGATATTTCCTTTGTTTGTTTTGGAAACTCAGTGATGTGTGAATATGTTGCATGCTTCAAAGCATTTGATTTTAACATGTGCCCTGTTCATTACCCCTGAAGTGTGTTTTTCTTTTTATGAGACATGACAGCATCTCTCTGTCACTCACTCAGCAGCAAAGAACTATCATAATGACAAATCTTTTAGTTCTGTTTTGTTTTCTCTCTCTTTTTGTTTTATATAATCTGAAAATGAGATAATTTTGTGTTGCAGGACAAAGTGTTTTAAACTCTCCGGCATTGCTGTTTTCTCAGCCGAGACCAAATTTCAGAGCAATGCGCCATTTTCTGTACATTTGCAGGAATTCAGAATGAGAAAGATGTGTATCAGCACCTTCTCTCTTACACTGCTTTGAGTCTTGCTTTTATAGTAGCCATCATTCACTCATCAGCAGCTAGATGAGCCATTTTTCCTAGCGAATGTTAAGCCTACTATCAGATTAAGCAGTCTCTGATTTCAGTGCTAATTGTGCACGTCCACTTAAGAAGCTGACAGCCCGGCGAATGAGAAGGCTTGCAGGCCTCTGCAGCACGACACTCATCCATCATGGCCTAACCGATTGCATCCCTCTGAAGGCTCAACACGCTAACACCATTAGCTTTACTGCTGGGCATCTAACTAGCACATCACTCACACAGCTACATGCTAACAGCATTACGGCTAATGCTGCCCCTCTAACTAACACATCTGTCATATGGCTGGAAATCCTACGGCTGTACACAACCACACTGTCTCTTGGAGACAATCACCCGCATTATTTAGCCTCTGTCTCTTTTTTTGCTCTATGGCTTATACCTTCATTTGTCTCTGAAGATGCTGAATGCCACTAAAAAGAAGTTGTTTTGATTCTGTTTTGTTCTGCCCACAACAGATCAAGACAAATGGTTGAATGCATAAGACCCTATGAAGGGAACCATTCAAATCCGATTATGATTTCATATTTCACAAAGACAGTACACCACTAGGATGATTTTTAATTAGAACCAGAATCAGTAAAAAGAATAGGGGCATGGAGACAATAAAATGAGGAATGCATTCATGCATAGAAGGATTCTCTGGCTTTATTTAAGATCTGTGCCAATGTGCTAACAGCATTAATGAAGTTATAAAGAATTATGAGGGGAAATCAAATTTGCCTCGCCACTTGAGCGCCACTAAAATGCCAAACAATAAACTACCAGATTGCAAATTAGATCAGTAAAAATATCAAACACATTGCGGTGCAGGAAAATCCATAATTGCATTTAGTGCCTGGCCTCTCCTGGGGGATGAGACACTAAAGATCATCAGCAGGCTACACGAGAGCCGCTATTGACAGAGCGGTAAAAATCGACAGGCTAACTAAATAAACACTCCAGGCTCCATTAAATATTCAACGGCTGAGATTTGACAGTCTAGCATGCCTGCCTCTCCCTATTGCCTCCACTGGCTTCTCTCTGCAGCACATCTTCTCATCCTGCCTTCCCTCCTCCTGCACCCCCAACTACCTCACTTCTCTTCCCCCTCCTCGCTGTGACTCCTGACAGCAATAAATGATGCGGTGCCTGAGGGCGCTGCTCCAGTGGGAAACCTGGGAGGATAGCGCAGGAGAGCAAAAGAAATAAAGGGAAGACAGCCTATGACCAATGGCTATTAACCAAGTATTGAGACAGGGCCCTATGACATCCATTGACACCCCACCCCTTCCACACACTCTCACTCTCTAAGGCAGACTTACATGTGCACATAAACTGTCGCAAACCTGATACACAACAACCTCCCTCCCATTTTGTTGTATATATTCTAAAACCACAGAGACGATAGAGCCAGAGAGCTCTGTATACACAGAACAGTAGGAAGAGGTTTCTTCCTTCATTCTGCTAACTTAATCATAATCAAGCAGTTTATAGTGTTTGAAATAAAACTGGCACCTAAAAGAGGTGAAAAAACCCTAAAATCTTAAGCCATAAACTCTTGCAGCCTCTTGACAAGATCATATGCATTCATCTGCTGTTGCGAGCCAAGCGAGGTTATGCAAATGAGAGATGACAGTGTTATTGTGTGAGGAATATCAATGGAGTAATTACTGTTCCATGTCGGGCTATTGGCCCTCCGCTGCCGTGCCCAGCCAGCGTGCTTCATTTCTCAGCAGGCCTCTCAGGGGAGAGATGAGCAGCGTGCTCTGGAGAGCAGAGCTAATAATGGCAGCTCGGATACAGGCAAGGCTTAGACGAGCCCCGGGGTCCTGAGCTGCAGACTGCTAAACGTTGCAGGGGTCTCGGGAGAGCCCCACAGCAAAGATGAAATGATTAAAAAACCAACCAACCTGACTGACAAGCTGACCAACCACCTATAACTCTTTGTGTGCTGGGTCAAACCATCACTACTCGCTTCAATCATAACAGCAGCTGACCTTTTTGGACATTAACTGGCCGCTGAAGATGATTCTTTGTAGAAAGTTTAGAGAAAAAGAAAAAATAGGAATTATGGTTATTGAGAATAAATGTTCCACATTGTTAACAAGTAGAGGCGTGCCATGAACAAAGGGAACAAATGGATTGGAGGGATTTGTAAACCAGCAAACTGATGAAGGTGGGTAAATACAGAATCATCCAGTAAGTACTTTGCTACACTGACAGTGTCTGCAAGATCACAGTCATCTGGTTTGTCTTCTCTTGGCAGCCGTCCAATGAGCAAGCTCATCTGGCATGTGAAGTGTCATTAAATTTAAAGCTCAAATTTGCTGGGGTGTTTAACAAAGCGTTATCCTCAATGTGCAAAAGCGATGACTGCCTGTAACATGTCAACTTTATCATCTTTTATATGTGAGGGATTGTCTAATAAATAAAAATGCTGAGAGGCCACAAGTTCACCTGATGGAGGGAAGGCAGCACAAAGAGAAACTTCAAAGAACGAAGGCCGGTCCTGCCCCTGGAGCTGGAAATTAACATACCAAGCTGTAGGAATGCTCCCACACACCTTAAAAAAGCAGCAGACTGATCATTTTTTTCTTTTCTAAAAAAACATGTTATTTGTTTGAATTATTATAATTAATAATAAATTAATTCATTTTTTATGTTATCACTTAATTCATCTCCATTTACAACATTTAAACTACGAAACATTTACAACTTTCATCTTGGGAATGAAACAGAATTTGGAATTTTATTATAATTTATTAAATATTTTAGTAAAGTGTTTATATGGATATTCAGATTGTTTGCCTCCTATTTCCATGTTCTGTGACTTAGAAATGATTTCCTACCAATATTTTATATTTTTTGATCCATTGTCTCTTACTTATGGTGAAATGTTTAAATAAAAAAGTTGTTGCTGTCGATCAAAGATATCATGGGCAGCATTTTACCATTTCTTTATCAAGTTAAGAGAATGATAGTAATGACATACGGCATAGTGCCAACAAGATTTTTGCTTTAAAAAAAACAAACAATAACAAAAACAAAAGTAAAACATAAGTCTAAATCTTTTTCACCAATAATGTTTATGCCATTCCCAATGTTCCCACAGCTTTACTATCAAAACACACTAAGAAGTCTTATTCAGCTCAAATGCCAGATAAAATCTTATAAAGTCCTAAAAATACAACTGTCTGTGCCTAATATCTATATAATAATCTGGGGCGTTGCGCTTACACAACAGGGGCCTGATGAATAAGGAGGTTCATGTGCTGCACTTGCACCTTCACACCATTCATTTCCAGGTCAGGTGCACCTCTCACCGTGTCCAGACACCTCATACATCTTGCAGGCAAGGACCAGCTTATCTCCATACTTATCTCCCCAGCAATAATTCCCACTTAAAGCTGTAGCCGCAAGCAAATGACTGGGCAGGGCGGGAATTGCAGGCTGGGGTGGTAAACCACTTCCATTCCTTCATGTCTCTGTCAGACAACACTTAGATAGGAGCTACTACAGAAGGCATCCACAATACATGCCAATTTGCAAAGCAGCAAGTGCTCATTGGCAGGTAAATTAAAAAAAAACTTGTTTTAATGTGGACATGTAAAAAAAAAAACGAAACAAAAAAAAAATATTTAATTCAACTCTGCTTTGCTCTAAAATATGCAGTTCAGTAATACATTTGCCCCTCAGTGTAATCTGGTATCAAAGACTGATTATTGGGGCAGATTCAGTGGACGGGGGCCATTTTTGAGCGTACTGAGCTAAAACAGTCAACTCAATAAGACTTTTCCAATCGACGAGCACCAGAAAGAGCTCAAGCTGAGCCACACACGAGGCTCTTTCTTTCTCTGGTAATACAGACAGAGGTCTGCTGAGAATTTCCACCCACATACCAAGAAATTCACCAAAAAATGAAAAACTCAAACAGTTTTCATCCATTCAGTTCTCATTTTAGTCCTGGGCATGAAAGAGAAAATAACACAAAAGCAATATTGAGGTGTAGAAAAAAAAAGAAGAAGAAGAAAAAAAAAGGACTACTGTATATTTGTGGTGTACAAGCTTTTCTTTGGCATTGTTCCCTTTAGTCAGCTAGCCTCTGCTTTTGGTCCCGAAGTCTTTTTTTTACTGCAATAAGGAACAACCCAACAGAAATCTGCCTTTCTGTCATGATTTCTAGTTGTCATAAATTCCATTGTATGACTAACTGACTGTTTTGTTTATCGTGCCTGTGTCTTTGCTTAATATCTTTTCAACAAAGCTTTGATCCTGGTAACCTTATGGATCCTCACCATAAACAGTTACCTCCTGAAGACATTTTTATCACCCAGCGGCTTGATGCCAGGCATCTGCGCGGAAGTACAGCAACAGATAAAATTGCCAGTTACCAGCAAGGGCAGAGAAGACAACAGACTATGTGAGGTATAGGTTTTAAACTCCATGGTTTTGGACTTTTGTAGACTGTATATTTGGCTTGAACAGATATCACGCATCTTTTATCTATTCGCCTATTAATGTCACAATAATCCACTACAAGCTTGTACAACTAGAAATATCCACATCCACACATGTACATTAACTTATTGCTGTTTTTTAAAGATAAAGATGATTTAACACTTAATTTTGGATGGTTTTCAACACACTAAAGCACACATGCAGACACATAAACCCTGCATGTCTGAGCATACATACAAACACACAAACCACCCGCGAACACTCTGCCAGTGATGTCTCTGTGAGCAGGAGACCACAGGAATTGTTTATCACCGTGGATCACAGTGACTAATCAAAAGCAGGCTGTTTCTTCTTGAACCTGCGCAAGGCTGAGATGTTTCTTCATCCCACACTGAGATATGTATGTGCCACGGCATGACCTCCCTCCCACTCCTCCTCCTCCTCCCCTTCTCCTCTGCAGTATCTTGTCAACCTAGGCTCCAGCGTCAAACCCATAAGGGACAACCTACAGGAGACTACAAACATCCACACTTGAACGTGGGGAATTATTCTTTACTCAAGACAAATGTTCCATTTGGTTCTGGTTTATCTATCCAAACCTTAATCTTAATAATTAACAGATAAAGCAGTTTTTTTTCCCCTCCTCTCTCTCAGCCATGAGTTCATGCTTAAGTATATCAAAGACGCAAAGGAATAATTATGGTAAATAAAAAAATAAATAAAAAAAAGAGCAACCATAGAGAAGGGAATGAAATGTGATTACTAGGCAAAGTAAGAGTTTCCATTAGTATTTGCCAAAGTCCCATTAAATGTTATGGGCACATCAAGACCCACAGAGCATGTTGGTCAGCACAGTGGGAATTTGACATCTTACACTGTGCAGGGCCTCATTTTGGACCATGCAGACAGCTTCAAAAGAACTTAACCTTCAAGAAAAACAGTCTGTAGGACTAAACCACACGGCAAAAGCACCTCTCACAAGATAAATGTTGAACCGACTTACCCTTGGGGAGAACATAATGCTTTATGTATTAGAGCTAGTTACGCAACATTTCTTTGATATAAACAACAACAGGCTGGTCAAAACATCCAGGAGTGGCCAGATACTGTTAACAAAAGAAAACAGGCTGACTTATACAGAAATAATGACACAAATCCAAAGCACCATGATAGCAATGATGGAGCTCTGTTGCCCATGAGGGATGTTTCAAAGCCACTTGGATGCTTGTCAGTGCAGTTTATTACTTCCTTGAAATATCTGTAAAAGAGGAACCATACAGCAAAAGAAAACTGTTTAAAAGCAGGGGGTGTAAATCTCTTTTAATGCTGCTGATCCCTGTGTAAGTGCCGCTTCCAGAAACCGCTCGCTGTTTCTCCTTCCCTACGGTTCCCTCATTACGCATCGTCTAGGAGAAATGGCTACCTTTTCACTTTGCCTTCTCAAATATTGCAAACTATAAGCGATTTTCTAAGTTATAACTGCAGTGGCTGAGTCTGCCAAGAGTATGTCGCTTGTAGTTAGTTTTTTGGGTCCCCCCCCCCTTTCTCTCTGTGGCTGTTGGTTAGGAGAAGTCATGTTATGAAGCCAAAAGTTGTGACACACAGAGGCACATTGTTGTAGTTTAAACTTGATAGGGATATTCTGACACTACAAGAACATCTTGCAGGCTACTGTGAAGGCCTCTGGATGGCAAACAGTCAAGAATGATCAAGGAATCCTAATTTGGATAAATAAGACTATTATTTTTCTGTGTATTTTCTTTCACCAAAGATAGCTTTTGACTTTTGGCTCCATCTCTGCCCCTGGTTAGGTTGACTCCTGGTGGGATGTTTTTGTGTGGAGAGGCCACCTCTCTTTCTTATCTTCCTGTCATCTCTGTGGGACGGCAGGGCACGACTCCTTCTCTGGCTCCAGAACCACAGGCTTCCCCTGGACACCAAACCACCACTCCACACTAGATGTACTCTTTGAGAAGGTGGTTTTTTAGGGTGTGTCAGAGCTTATTAGCTCCAGAATGTGTGAAAAAGACATAGCTGGGTGAAACCGTATTTCCAAAATGTGTTTTTTATGGATTGCTTCACTCATCTTGAGAGCCCAGCAGCATCAGGTTTACCACATAAAGCAGACAGAAAGTATTGACAATATCAAATAAGCAGACAGAGGTTAAGTTGCTCTATTTATGACTTAAAGCTTACCCTACTCCCTTTTTGTATTTGTCATTTGGTAAAATCCATCTTGCTGATATTTGAAGCCGGATAAGATGAATGACTTGAAGTACATTCATACAGCCATTCTCATCAACCATTAGATCTGAGTGGAATTCATTGCTTGTGTGCATAAATATCATATTTCTTCCCCCTAAAGCTGTGTTTCCTAACCCTGTTTGTCAGACAACCTCACACATCCATTTCAGATGAGCCTCTGCACCCCAACACAGGCCATAATGTTAAATTTTCTGTTAGGATTATTTAAACTATTTTAAACATTCCTCCATTTTTTTATTGGAATTCTAAGCTTTAATGAATATTCCTAACATTTATAATCATTAAATGTTAATTTC
>JBAMHW010000012.1:23470657-23496544 GCA_037177495.1 Rhadinocentrus ornatus | reverse complement strand
GATCTTGTATATGTGTGTGTGTATATATATATTATAATTTGGATAAATTACAAATTAAACATTCTACAATATCATGTTACTACACAGTTAAACTTTACGGAGCATGAGGGAAAAAACAACCCTGCCCTCTAGAATGCATCAGCAGGACCTAAAAGCAGGCAGCATGGTGTAAAATATAGTTAGCAAATGTTATGTTTTGTATTTGGAGCCTGTGGCAGTTTCTAACAAGGCAGTCCATTACAGGGGTGTTGTCCAACACTTCTGTGGAGTGATAGGCCTTATTACACGGCTCTCTTCAAAGCATCTGCTTGGTTAGAGGAAAGGTCCCTGTGGGGAAAAGATCTCCCTCTTTCTAATGATGTATAATTGACCTCCAAACACCAGGAAACAGCAAACTCTCCTGGAATGGTGTAATTCCACTCTACCCTTCACATACCGCCCGTCTCGTTCAAGCTTGTTCCTCCTCTACGACTACAGCTCTCGTTCAACTGACAGCTCTCCCTCTTTGCCTTAAGTTTTTTTCACACTTGCATAAAATAGCCTCATGAAAGCCAGCACTATATCCCTGCATATTTATAATCTTTGTGATATATATTTAATTACAAATTCCCCTGATATCTTTACATTTAAGATGTATCCTTAAATTTTTACCCATTAACAAAAACCCTTATTAGATGTGATTAAAAAGAAGGCCAAACATATGATGAAAAGGCTAATAAAACCCAATCTTGTTATTATTTAATTGCAACATGGGAGCAAGATGTGTTGAACTGGGTTGGTAGGACTTTTAATAACACAGTGCACAATTGTTTTCCCTCGTCTGCACTTAAACCTGTTCCAAAGGAGCAAATAAATAAATAAATAAAAAAAATAAATAAAAAATAAAAGCCAGCTTGCCAATTCCTTGATTTATTATAGCTAGTGAGAGCTGATTACAGGGCATGAATCAGTTGCTGTAGGAATGTAATTAGGCACAAAGACCTCTGTAAGGGTTGAAGCTCTCTTCACAGCCTAAAGCAGTTTGTGGGCTGACAAATGCATCTTAAATGAGTGTCATAAAAGTCAAAAAGGTGCCAATTACATCTTTAAGTATCCCATCAAGAAAAAAAAGAAAAAGAAAAAAGACAAAAAAAAGAAAGAAAGAGAATAATCTCAGAAATCGGGATGAAATGATTATGTTGGTGTTAGTTAGTATGAAAGCTTTAAAAGAGTGTGAAAGCTAAATCAGCATGGAAGGGGTTAAAAAAAAGCATAGATTTAAAAGATGTGATAAACAATACTGTGTGAGAGCAGGATGGTGCCCATCAGATTGTTGGGTTTGACTGAGGTGATCACACTTGCCACACAAGCTCACAGATTTCATAGAAACAAATAGAGAAATAAAAGGGAGAAAAGGTCACTTAAATTCCAGATGTTGGCTGTTGCAGAGCATATATATATATATATATATAAAAACATCCACTCTGTACATATGTGTGTCTCTATTTCTTTCTCCTTCTGTAGCAAAAACTACAAATGGACAGTGCTGCAACAGGCATGAGAAAGAGATCCTTCTCTCTGCCTAAAAGTCTCAGCTATAGGCACCTCTGAGCCGTGACGCCGGGATTCTGGTATCCCCTAGTTACTGCTATGAATTTTCCATTGTTATCAGCCGACTACACTGCTGTCACAAAGCTGGATGAATGGCACGCATGGCAATAGATGTAACTCTTTGTTGCTTGCAAGGTATCTAGCAGAGAGCCATAATGTCCCGATAATCGAAGTAGAATTGCTAAAAAGGCTGGACACAAAAAGCTGAAAATTTAGTGACAAGCATGAAAAGCGCTCATGCGATGAGAAACACAAGGCACCCCGGGGTCCTCACAGACCAAACAGCAGCCCTGTAAAACTTCAGGTTACTTCGCCTCTGTGTGCTTCATGTTATCTGCCATCTCTTCTTGGTTTATGTGATAATTTACTAATTCAATTTACTAATTCCTCCCACGCCATGACTGGCTGAAAACCCCTTCTCCATGGGAAAATGACACAACTTCAATCGAGTTCAATGACTAACCTTAATTAGAATTCAAAACTTTTAAAATTACAATATACAAGATAAGTAAATAATACACGTGCATCTTAAATATTTACATTTGGAGATAGTAAGATTGATAATACTGCTTTTAATTTATCAAAACAATAAAAAAATTATATTCATAATCTGCATTAAAAACATTTTTTAATTGTTATCTAAATCCACCAAATTTTAAATTCTACCATTTTGTTCCTAAACTATTAAGCTGAATTTTAATTCGTATTTTCTACTTATTTTTGTCTTTTCTTTCTTTTTCTTTCTTTCTTTTTTTGGGGGGGTTTGTGGCGCTTAAACTGCACTGTTTAGTTAAGCCTCACTCGTTGGTCCAGTACCTTCAGAATACACATGTTTGTTTTCATGTATGTAAATTCCTGTCATCACAAACCGACCCAGACCAAATAAAATATAACACTTGCAATTGCTATAAAAACGGGATAAAAACATAAAGTATAATAATAGTATAATACGTAATAATAATAATAATAATAATAATAATAATAATAATAATAATAATGATAATAATAGAAAAAAATAATGACATTTTGTTTTTTTAAAAAGCATCTAGCAAGTATTAAATAAAGAAAACCAATTCTAACATTTAGGCAAATTAAGGCGATTTACAACCCAAACAAATATGGGCCGATCGGAAAACAACTCAAATCTGCGCTTCGGAGTTTTTAAAAGAAAAGAAATTAAATGAAATTAAAAGAAGAAAAAAAAGAGAAACAAAAAGGAAGATAAAAATGTAACAAAAAATACTAAAATTGTGAATCGGAAGCGGTTGGTGGTGATGATGGTGATGGGAGCGACATGAATCAAGCAGAAACAAACGACAGAGAGCGGAATAAAAGCCGAGAGTCTCCACGTTCTCGGGCCTGAGCGGGATGGAAGCACCGTGGGCCGTGACAATGATAAAGATCAGAATCTGTGATCACTCCAGCCACTGTGAGCTCTTCGGCCTGTTATCAACAGCTAGATGTCTAAACCGATTTTTTTTAAAGATGAAGCTGTTGTTATTTTAGCCAATGTACTTACAGGAAATAATAAATATTCATTTTTCGTCTTAATTGTACCTCAATGTTTTTTTTATCTTCTTTTTAATATATTTAACTTAAACAAGACTTTGGACTAGCTAAATCGATTTTCAGACATGTCTGTGCACTGTGAGACACTCAGAAGGCCTTAAAACCAAACAAAACCAACCCGAATGTCCTCATTTTAAAAACAGCGAAGAAGAAGAAGAAGAAAAAAGAAAAACTATGTAAAATCCTACAAAGAAAAAAATATATATATATAAAGAGAATGAGAAAGCAAAAAGTCCTTCTCCGGACATTGTTCTTACTGTTGGTAGTCGTGTTTGCAGTAAAGTTTCCTTTCTCTGAAGTAACAGCTGGTGGTGAGAGGCTGTTGACACACGGTGCACTGCAAACACTCCTCGTGCCACGAGGAATCGTTGACTCTCATCAAGAAGCGGTCGGAGATGGGACGTTGACATCCTTCACACACAGATCTGTGGTGACACTCAGTCCCTGGGAAAAAAATAATATTAGGATAGAAAAAATAAATAAGTAGGCATTGGAAAAGGAGCCCAGACAAAAGGCCTGAATTAAGGAATGCAATTTTCCAGGCTAACACACTGCCTGGTGGAAGAAATCCTTTCAGGTTTTTCATATTAGACCCCCCAAAAAATGTAATTAACTCTGATTTTTTTTTTTTTTTTTTTTACAGTTAGGCATTACACTACCCGTAAAGTCTTCAAAGGGGTACATCTGGACGATTATTTAAATAAAAGTGACATTTTCCAGCATTGGGTCTGTTATTTAACCCATTTGCATGACCTTTACCCGTTTTTACATTATACAGGGTGAAAAATCAGGAAATATAACAGCAGTGGGCGTGCACGTTGGAAAAAAAGCAGCCCTGTGCTTGCAGATCAGAGTGAATTGCAGATAAGTGTGCTGGACACATTAAAACGAGAGGACTCACCGAGCATGACTCCCAGCGTGGCTTGTCCGGATCGCAGCGGATGATCCTCAATTTTTATGCCGTCCAACATGATGCACGTCTCGGACTGTTCTCCCGCAGAGAGGCGCTCCAGTGACACCAGACCTGTTGCAATATCCATAAGAATACGGTCAGACTTCACTAAACAAATCCCGGCCACTCAAAAGATGTCTGGACTTCAGGAAGCACGAAAGCGGCTTGGAAACCTGTTGAAAATGTTTGAGCTCCGTATGACAGCCTGCAGCTCGGAGGGGGGAAAAAAGAGGAGGAAATAAACTGAGTTAAGTAGAGAAAAACTCGACTTTGGTTCAAGAGAAAGGCAGTCTAAGCCGGCTATAGGATCCCTGATGTGCCAGAAAAGCGTGGTGAAAACAGACAGCAAACAATAAACGTGGAAAACTCTCTGAACAGTCACCTGTTATGATTTGAGGAGCGAGGAAGCCTTATCTTCTCCTCCCAGAGCCGACGGGAGAGAGAGAGAGAGAGAGAGGGGGAGAGAGAGAGAGAGAGCTGGGAAAATTACTTCACCGAGTGACAGTCTCGCCGAGGAAGAAGAAAAAGAAGTAAAAGTTGACAACAAATCCAAAGATAGGAGTGTGTGTGTGCGCAGATGTCCCGACAAGAACTCTTTGGAAGTAACAGAGACGGTTGGATGGTTGTGCCCCTGTCCCTGCAGAACTCTGAAACCAAGATAGAAGCGAGTAGATCCTCCCACTCCTGCATGCATGGCTACACTTTTTTTTCTTCATTCCCCCCTTTCACTGCCATTGGGATGCTACTGGAGTGGGGTACAGTGCGCTCCTCACAGCCCAATAACAACACAGAAATGAATAGTCGTTTATTACACAGGTCTGAATAATGAAAACAACTATAACAATAATAATAATTATTACTGTTGTAATTTTTATAATTATAGTAACAACAATAATAATACACTAAAACTCTATTATTGGTTTATTATGTCACGTGTCATCTGAGAAATTAATGCACCATTTCAATTTTTGTTCTAAAAACAAAGAATGAAGGAAGAGTGAATTACTAAATTACTAAACGTGCTTCTGCAGTTAAAACTATATACTTGTGTGTGTGTGTGTGTGTGTCTGTCTGTCTTTGTTGGAGCATCACAAGCTCTTTGTGTATTGTCTCCGGTGGAAGCTGCTGTCCTCTTTCAGCTGATGCACCTGGCGATCAGTGGTGATAACAGAGCTCTGTCCGGCCCTGAAGTGGCCTTCACCAAACACGGCTGTCCATCTCCCGATCAGGCAGGGAAGACAGCAGCAATAATAATAATAATAATAATAATAATAATAATAATAATAATAATATGTTACAGTACGCTCTTAACACTTCTTCGTAGCACACCTAGCACACCGGAATGGACCGTGGCGCAGGGTTACAATAAATAAATAAATAAATAAATAAATAAGCCGGAATATTAACAATTCTCAAAACATCTAAAAAATATATAAAATAAAAAATAAAATAAAGACCTACAATACCAAGCCAAGGTCCAAAAGGCTGTGTGCGTTAAGCGTTTTGAAAGTGAATGCACTCAGTACTGACCCGTCGGTTTTCTGGTTAACATATTTAGGTGCATTCTCTCTTGTGAGGACATTTGTGGAGGAATACAGCTTACTGAGGCCTGCCTGGAATTACAGACTTACTAATGGGATTGTGCGCTGCTTCTCGTGTCATGCTGCACGAGGCTGATTGTTATCAGTGTCCGAACAGGAACCAGACACGGACAAAATATGAGCAGCGAAGACATGGAAGAGGCCTCATAAGAAACAGTACATGTACACTGAAAAATGGGTCCATGCTCTTTTTTTCTACATGGGCCTAATTTTGACAATAAACTTTAATAATAATAATAATATCACCATCATTTAAAATATTGTACTTAAATGATTAGAGAAAAAAATAAATAAATAAAATTGATATTAATAAACTATGTCCCAAACTCTGAGCTGATGTAAAATCTCTAGCTAGCGTTTACCTTCGGACCAAAGGCCTGAGCTGAGTGTTGTTTCTGACATCCTTTGTGCGGCATCAAGGCGATGACCTGTAGCCCAGTTTGGAAAACAGAGAGGAGATTGTTGGCGCTGCCCTCTGCTGGCCAAACAGAGAATAGCTGCAGTTATGTAGAATATAGAGGCTACTTCAGGAGCAGCTTTATTTAAAGGAGATCTAACCATCAAAACGATGTCTTAAATATAAATCTCATATGCAAATTAAATCTTAATATTTTTTCGTTAGATGATATTTCTTTTCTGTTAAAACAAATCCAGATCAACCTCTCGTGAATTCATCTCCTCTGCCTCAGCTTGGTTTCCTTCTACTTTCAACACTTCTATCAGCATGGGGTCAATTACCTCTGTCTCACGCTATATTGGATTATCTGACCACTAAGCAGTATAATGAGCTGAACACTATCAATACAATATCATCAATATACTTTTTAGGAGAATATGAACCCATCTCCCCTCTACCCTCCTCCTACCTCTCTCTTCATTCAGCAGCTACCGGTCAGGTCATTTGTGTGAATGAGGACATCAAACATTCATTCAATAAATCAATCCGCCAACTTTTAGCCTGCGGAGTTTTAATGAGCCCCTGCATGACAAGCCCTCCCTCGCCTTCCACGGGGCAGGAAAAAAAGAAAGAGAAACCCCTTAACAGCAGGTGTGCAGCACAGAAACCAAGCAATTTACTTTAAAGTAAGCAGAACTGTTGCATCCATCGGAAAGGTAAGAGACGATTATAATAATGCGCCTTTAGAAAAGCTCGCATTCCTGCAGGGGTGTGCTGCGGTTTCGGTTGCTGTACAATTTTCACAGTGAGGATAATGACTCTGAATCAAATGAACACTGAATCAAATTATTTCAGGAAGGAATGGATGAAATTGAGAGAGAAAAATAAACAAATAATAATGATTTAAAAAAAAAATATATATATATATCAAGTTTACCGCAAATTTTTTTACACAACTGTTCCATCTTTCTAATCGGAGCTTGCAGATTTGACGCACCAGCCTGACAAAAAGTTTAAAGGAAAGTATATTCAAAAGGATAATCTCTTGGTATTGCTAATTCGGTAGCTTATTAAACAAAAATCGGGATTAATTGCATAAAAAAATGCTGTAGAAACAAATGTAATCAATGAATCCAATAAATGATTAAACAACGTCGTTAAATTTAAATCTAATTTAACAAAGCCTTAATCAAACGTCTTTCTTTTTGGTGCTTTCGTGATATTGTTTGGTTTGTAAGACACAGGCATCGTCAGGCCTCCAACCCGGAGGCTCCATGTAAACGGAGGAAATACTCATACCAACGCAAAAAACAGAATACATTAAATTAGTAGACTGAAAAAGACGCAGCATCATTTGCATGCAAACAGTTTTCCACAATAACACCACACATTTGCTGGAAATTTCAAATAAAACAAAAAGCGCATAAAACAGCATTTCTAAAAAAAAAATAATAATAATAATAATAAAAACTTGTAAAAAAAAATGTGGAAAATCTTCACATCCTCAAAGGAGACACGAGGAAAACCTAACACATCATTTCTGCTTAAAGTGGAATACGGGACTTTGATTGTTAACTCACTTTGATGTTTTAATGGCTGTTTCTTGGCTCTCCAGGATGCTCTTTTTAAAGCTCGAGTAAAAGAGGGAAATAGTTTGTGTACTAATTGATGAACTTAAAAACCGACATTGTGCAACAGCACGCAATTTCTGATCCTAAAAATATTAAAAATGTTGATATAAATATTGATATGTCATTCTTTTAAGCCCGCACACGCGTTTCTTTTCTGCATGCATGTCTAAAATGATTCCTGGCTGGGGAAGCGTTGCAGGGGCAGAGCACTTTTCTCGTTAAGTCAATGGAACCGCTGACCGTCGTGGATCAACAGAGGGGCTTATTGAAGGTTTGAGCGCCGGCAATTTGCGACCAATCAGCTGTAATTTAATCCGACTTCGCAGAGTCCTGAGGCTTTCAGCATTTTTTATTTACTTTCATCCCCTAAAAATTAGGCTTTTTTATTTTACACAGCAAACAAACAGGCAGCACGCTGCTAACAAACATGGTGAGATTGGTTAGGGCCCCTCAGGCCTGTGGTCCTCGACAGAGCTGATAAAGTTAACAAACTCAAATTTAATTCTAAGTTCCTATTCCATGTTTTTTTTTGTTTTCTTTTTAATCACAAAATGATCACGTTTAGCCTGAAAGGTAAAGTAGTAAAACATGGTAAAATTTATGATGACTGAAGGTATGCAAGGGGGCAAAAGTTGCAAAAAAAAGGGGGAAAGTTTCGTTACATGTCCTTTTTTTTTGGACAGTTTTTTCCTTCCTCAACTTTTTTGACCCTTGTTGTCTTGGGAAAACAAAAAAAAAAAAAAAAAAAAAAAAAAAGAAACCTCTGGATAATCCCAGCTCCCCAAGGATTAGACCAAAGTATAATACAGCACTGTCAACCATGGCTAGATTTGTTTACGTTATGATTTATTGGATTCAGTATTTTTCCTTCCTTTTCTACTGACAAATTTATTGAGTTCTTGACAAATGGCCTGACAGGCCCCCTGTGTGACAGCAAGCTGACAATGCGAGTGTGAAATGTTTACCTGTTTGTTAAGACACGGAGCTGTAACTTGATTAGCATTAAAACTAATTACACACTCACAAACATAGCCAGTTAAAGTTTACATGAAAATAATAAAAATCAGCAGCCGTATTACAGCATTACTAGCTATAATACTGTTACTAACACATGTATTTTTATGATATATACCTCTATATGAGCATAAATTATTTCAAGCCGGGAAACACGTCCCACCATTTAATCTTATTAATGCAGATAAAAAATCTTTATATTCAAAAGCTTCGTATTTCTTACTTTTGAACCAGTAATTAAATTTGTTGCTCGGTTTAAATGCTTTGCTATTATTCCACTTCTACCCACGTTAATTGACTTCATTTGTATTTATAAACGATAAAAACAAGGTAATCGAAAACCAAAGCAAATAGCAGCCAATAGACTACAATTACAATCTTTCGAGGAGGAAGTCGATTGCTTCATGAGATTATCTTTAAACACTCTACCTTTATGTTTATATTTATGATTTCATTTTCCTGGAGATCTGAATCATCTGAAGACCGAGATTCGTGCAGTCAGATTTATGCGTCAGTCTCAGTTCTTCTAGATGCTGTGAGAGCCACCTAAGAAGATACCTGAATAACAACAGCACCCCCTGCTGGACAAAGCCACTAAATACAAGTCTGTTCTGTTGGAAAAAATGTGGTCATCAAACAAACAAACACTGACATGCGATCTGTTCGATGAAATGATATACTATTTTAAAAGATTATATAATTATAAAAAATACATAGCAATGTCTTTTTTGAAGTCAAATAAATTCAGTATCTTATTATTATTGATTTTCACTAGTATGACTGTTGGAGTTGTGTATAAACCAAATAATTCAGAATGAAGTTATCTTTTTTTCTATCTAATCAAAAAATTGTGCAGTTGCTTTGAAGTTGTTTCGTGTCCCTGAAATTTTTTACTGAACATAAAAACGTTAATGTACAGACTTAAAAAAAAAAGGAAAGGAAACAAGACAACATTTCCCCTAAACATCAAACTGAATTGTTGAACACTAATTTGTCAAAGCTGATGTACCTTAAACTTTGAAATTATGTTCATGCTATTTACACATATTTAGAAGATGATCCATTTATCTTGACTTCTTAATATTTTAAAGGTGTGTTTATCTAGTTGAAGCGTTTTTAAATATGTTGTAGTGACGGTTTTTCTTTCTTTCCTGTTCTAACTAAAAACACTAAAGGTGATTTATTTGTAGAATGACCACAACACAATGAAAATAAATAATTATGATCAAATGTCTTGGATGTCATACCGCTATCAAGTTACTTATTTTAACCCCCAAATGCAGAACTCTTTTTTTTAATTATTATTTTTTTGTCACATATGTTGAATTTTATTTTCATAACTTTTTTTTTCTGTTTTATTGTGAAAGTATAACTCTGATAATCATAAACACCTTAACTTACATTTAAACAGGTTTTGCTCAATAATGCAAAAAATAAAAATACAAATAATATAATGATAAAAGTGTCAAAATGTAAAAAAATAAATAAATAAAAAAACAAAACAATAATGAACAAATATAAAAAAAGGGAAAATAGTTTCTCTTTTGACAAGATAATCTCCTCAGAATTTTTTAAATCTGGTGAAAGTGGGAAGACGGATGGAAACAGATGACTTTAATGAAAGCCAGAAACAACAAAAGCTTGTGATGTGGGATCTTTCCTTCCTTCTGTTTTACTTCACACACAGACAATGGCTAAACAAGTCTTTATGCAAGCTTAAAATGTATAAATGCAAGAGGAACAATTTACTGGATAGTCATTTTAAATCAAACCATTTTCTCCATTTGTTTGCATCAAACACACACCCATGTGTGTGTGTGAGTTTAGGAATTGAAGAGCTTTAAATGAATCTTAAGTATTTTTCAAATGATGGTAATTTGAAATCCGCACAGAGTGGCGGGGAGACAGAGAAGGGAAGCAAAGGTTTGAACTTTGAGAAGTATTTTGAAAACTTTACAAAGTTTGACTCATGCACTCCTTCACGTTAAACTCACGCCAGAGTAACTTCTTTGATCCAATCATTATGTTATTCAGTGGATTTGTCTCCACAAAAATAAAGTTTCCTCTGAGGAAAAAGTCTGAGCTGTGGGAGGCCAGGAGCGTGATCTTAGGAAGTGTGCCATGAACAACAAGCGTCGGCCTTCATGCGGAGTGTAAAAATGTTGCGTCTGCCGGGTAAACCTTATGCGCAGGCAGATTTTGTGGCTGAAGTATTGAAAAATATTCCAAACATGGCTCAATGGCTCTGTTATAGGGAAAACAGCTATAAAGTCAGTTCACCTTCCATCGATGCATGCATTGCCTGTACTAAAAAAAGGCAAATAAACACAAAATAAGTAGATATGCAGCAAATTTGTTTCCCAAGGTCAAAGTAATAAAATTCCCTGCAATCAAACATCTGTATATGTGTGATTTCTTTTTCCTGTCTCAATGAAATGCAGTGGGTGTGTTTGTCTCTGCAGGATGTGTGTGCATGTACACGTATATGGTTGTGAGTGTGTCATTAATAGGCTGCACTTCAGAGAAAAAGGTAGAAATCCACCAGATGTTTTGCAGCTGGGTGGATCTGGTAGTGAAGATCTAGACAGCATCTGTCACAGGCGAACATTTCTAATCTGTCCTGAACATTAGGCAGAGAGCACTAAAAACCCATCGCTTGCAATATGTGCGGCTCAATTCACAATGTGCTCACCACAGGCAAGAAAGTTCACATTTATACAAGAACAAAAGTGATATTTATCACGTTGAACAGAAAATCTGTAATTTTAAATGCAGTGTGGCTGAAGAACCAAGCAAAACAGCGGCTAGCAGAAGTTATTATGGCAGAGTGCCCGAGGCGAGAGAGCAGGGCTTTGAACTAGAGGTCCAGCAGAGCTTAGTGAGGTCAAGATCTGTCAAACAGCAAGCAGAACTAACATCACAATGCTCCAGAAAGAACTTCACTTCTGCAACGAAAAGGAAAATATGTATTCAAACTTCAGTACATTTCCATGTTAGCTTCACGCTGTCTGTCATCTTAAGTGTAAAACCTGGTTAAAGATTTAAAACTAAGATCAAGAGCTTCCTGTCTAGGTAATTACATTTGAACAGCAGCAAGACGACTGTACTTCAGACGATGCTTCTTATGGACACACTTAATTTTTGGAACTGTGGGAATAAAAGCAAGCTGACCTTGATGGTATCTAGAAATTTTCCCTTCCTGGGTTCATGTGCCTAGTTACCACTTGGTCAACCCTGTGCCCTGTGAACTGACCCTGTCCTCCCTCCGAGGTTTGAAAGAAAAAGAAATCCAATCCTCCAGGGAGCGCTCCAACTAACAAGAAAACTGCTGGCCCGAATCTCTCAGAAGTGCTGTGTTTTCCCACTGGACCACTTTCAGCTTAATAAACATCTTAACTAGCCAGAGGTCCCACGGGAGCTGCTGGGAAATCCTCTGGGCAGCCAGAGCTCAGGAGCTGGCCATTTATTGCATCCAGGTGGCTGTTAAAAAAATGCTGGCTGGCCATAAATGTCCAATAAAATGCAAGTGGCACCTTCGCTGGCGGACAGGGTCAGTGCACCTGTCTGTGGACGAAAAATCCATACACACCCCCCTGTGTCCGATCAGTTTGATGTTGCTTTCTGTGCTGTGCCACCACTGGTGCTGAAGGAGGGATTGGTCAGCGGGGCAGCCAGACTCAGAAGTTTTATATGGTTAAAAAGTCTTATGAAGGAAGATAAAACAACAAAATATGTTAAAAAATAAAATATCTTAAAACTGCTATATACAAAAAATACAAGTTAACAGTAAACGCACGACCAATGTCACAAAAACCAGCAAAAAGATGTAAAACAAGTACAAAAATAAACAATAACTACTATGATGCCAAAAAACATAAAAGCAACCAACAAAGACATTAAAAACAAGCATTAGATGCAGCACACTGATTAGTACAAAACAAACACACAAAGACAATGACCCACAAACAAACACAAAAGTACATATATACATATAAATACAATAAATACATAAAAAAATAATGATGTCAAAAAACAACTTCCAACAACACACACAGACACACAAAAAAAAGAACTAAAACAAAATAAACAGACGCATGAAAAAGAACGACAAAGACACCTAAAACACCGGCGCCACAAACCAACTACAGACACAAAATAAAGAATAATGAACAAAATATTTACGTTGAATCAAAACAACCTCACTCCTATGTAAAATAGCCATTTATACATAGTTACTACACAAATAATAATGCAATTTCTTCCATTCATCATCGTGCCCTCGGCAGATAAATCTGCCCCATCATGCTGTTGCATTTATACACAACTATGTAGTAAATTAGTGGGATGCTAGTTGAAATTCATTCCAAGAAGTTTCCGTTTGTTTACGACTACTTCACACACGTAGGTGAACAGTGGCAGCAGCCTCCCTTCATCTGTCCACCCTGATCGCTGTCCAAAGGGAGAGTTAATTGTCCCACAGGTCTTGGTAAGACCTGGTCGGTGTATCGGGCCTTTGATCTAACTTGAAAGAAGTTAATTGATTTCTGTGTTCCAGGCAGTGTTAGAAGGAAGAGAGGGAGGGGAAAAAAAGATGTTTGCTGATCATTTCACATGTGCTGAATATCTGAGAGAAGAGAGAGAGCGAGAGAGAAAGACAGAGAGAGAGGGTTGGGGGAGGTGGGGGTGAAGAGAGAGATCACCTCACACCCAACTCCATCCTTGCACAATTACAGTAATGTGACTCACATGGGCTGGCCGCTGTGGCTGTGAGAGAGAGAGAGAGAGAGAGAGAGAGAGAGAGAGAGAGAGAGAGAGAGGGGAGGAGAGCTGCTGTCTGGGGGTATGGGGGTTCCCCGCTTTGGGAGATCACTCATCTTACCTCTAGCTGAGGTAAGGAAAGACAGATATGTTGTGCAACTCCCCTCTGTGTGCAGCCCGGGGGCTTGTTAAGGTGGCGGTATGGTGAAGACCACATGTCTAACCTCCTACTTTCAGCCTCAGTGGGGCACACGATGACATCAACAAGAAAAAAAGAAAAAAAAGTGCTGGAAGAAAACAGTAAAAAGGTAGATGGATGCTTTATCATCTGTTTTTTACTACATTAAAACTTGCCTGTTCAATACTTTTCTTGTTAGTTTCTCCTGTTTGTAAAGGCTGAATTTATCCCAGGATGCACTATGCTAAAAATATCTCACTGGATGTAAAATATATCTGCTGCCTGATTGCTCGAGCAAAAAAAAGATTAATTTAGTGAGCTTTACATTTTCTGGCAGTGTGATTTGTTGCATCACCTGCCTGAGAGTCCAGCTCTGGTCTGGACCTGCTTTGACAGGCCTCCTGCCTTTACTCCTTCACCTCACTCTGTCTCTGGTCACCTCAGCTCAGGGGGAAACAGGGCTGTCAGAGGGAGAGTGGCAGGCTAAGCCCGTCTTAACACAGCACCTCAAACCACCTCATAAATACAGGCTTCCTTTTCCAATTTCCAAGCGGTCCATCTACCTCTGTCTACATGCTTACACACTGCTGCATGTCATGGACCGGGGTGTGAGTTTAAAAATGACCATGAACCATCTGGTGTACTCACAGAGGGTGGGGCTTTGATGTGCTGCTCTGCAGTTCAGTTCAACTTCAGCTGAGCTCAATCCTCTGTAGGTAATGCAGGAGCAGTGACCCAAGAGCTTAAAGTTGGGTCGGTAGAGTAGAGATAGCACAAACAGAGTTTAGACGTCTTGATGTCGTTTAGACGACAGATTTGCCACATGTGAAAAAACAGCCGATCCCACCTATAACCCCGGACCAATGTTTTGGGAACGCAAGTTAATTGCAACTGAATAGAATAGAATAGAATGCCTTTATTGTCATTATACAACGGTACAACGAGATTAAGCCATCACCAGCTACCTTAGCCGTAGCATCTTGCAACAAAATATAAAATGTTGAGAAGGAGAAGTTTCATTTTGGGACACTAACTTTTGCGAGAGGGGTGTGTTTACCACACACAGTGTTACATTAACTCATTATAAGTTAGCATTTACAAACAGTTGGGATAAATTTTGGTCTTTTTTCCCCAGATTTTTTCAACTGATGGCTCTGTTTGTCTACTCGTGTATTTTATTTTTAATTTTAAGCTGCAACAGCTTTGTTCAGATGACTTTAGGGCCTAGACATTAATACAAAATCATGATGTTTGAAGTACAGAAAGTGATTTGGTAATAACTCACAATAGCAAAAACACTGTCTGGTTAGTGGCATACTATATGTTGCTCCTAAATTTGCACATATAGTACATCATCATATTGTATCAGTGTTTGTGGCATCATGACAGTTTCCACCTATCCACAATTCATATTAAATGATCTCAGCTTCAGAAAGGGCGGCAGAATTTCTCAACTTTTGATATTGATTTATTTATTTATCCAATTTATTTTATTCATGGTAGATACATGGACAGACTATGTTCACTGAAAGTTTCACAGGTTTCATGCAGTAATTTTTACACTCAAAAGTTGCTGCCATTCAATCCTGATTTTCAGCCTTGTCCATGAATACAAATTTTTTTTTCAGGATTCCTATAAATATTGAAATACCCAAAATAAATCTTAGGGAACTACTTGTTAATGAAATCTTTGACACACTGATGAATCCTCACAAACATAAAATATTCTACTTTAATTTTCAACCAAATAATAAAACCTTTTAAAAAAGTTACTTTTGCTGCCTCGCCTCATCTTCCTGCCATCAAATTTAACACGCATGTACATACATTTTTATAAAAATGTTTTTCAACAGTTATGAAATAAGTTTAAACATTTGCATGTGCTGTTTTACTGTTTCAATTAAAATCAGACTTTATATGAATTTTCCACATCATCTAATCAGATTTTGGTTTACAGGGAAGAAAATCCCTTAATTTAAAAATGTGGTTTCCAAAAATCATTATTTTCCATATCATAAAACAGATTGAAGGGATAAGTAAAAACATGCGAGGCAGCTTTTTGATGGGCAGGCCTCATGAGGGAACTGTGATTTTGCCCCATGCCCATTTGGAGGGTTTGGCTACATTTTATCTTGCTAATGAAAGCAAAACTGGTGATTAGCTTAATCTAAACACACATCTGACCTGCACAGCCAACAGCAGACTCTACCTGCTGACCACGTCTGAGTACAGAAACACCTTGAATGCTGCTCACACTGAGCTCAGTGCTGAAATGTTTCACTGTTGGTTCTTTTGAGTATTAGGCTGGTTTATATTTGTCCATTTAACCCTTTACAAGGGGTCAAGCAAACATAATAAGGTTGTTTACACTTTTTCTCCAGCCTGTCTGTGACACTGTAGCAACAATGACTCAAACTGGAGTAAAATAGTATAGTATTAATAAATAGTTGGTGTTAAATATCTACACTAAGATCAGACTTAAAGTACATGGACAACAGCTGTTGTGTACCCATTGTAGGGTTTGGCATTTTCATTCAATTTTTTATGCAAAATAACAAGAACATAAAATAAAACTGATCTTTCTAAAAACAAAATATAAAAAAATATTAACAGATGATGTTTATTAATGTGTTAAGCTGTTTATGAAAAAATCTAAATACTTAATGCTATTATTTTAATTTATGCCAGTAAAATAATTAATGGTGGAAAATGAGGAGTTTGCATAGCTCCGACATTTTGCATGCACAAAGTGGGAATCTGGATACATATGGCTTACTGTAAATATGCACTATATAAACAGCAGGGAGGGCTGTTGAAGCCTGTCACTGCGCTCTAGGGCATCACTGACATGAGTGTCACCTTCGTGAAGGAGCGTGAAAGCTGTTCCCTCTGTAGAGGATTCTTCAGACCGTCGCTCTGATTTTAGCAGCAGAACAGAGGAACAAACGCTCATGGAGGGTTGTCATCTGCTGCACGCTTCATTAAACACCTGTGAATATCAAAAGCCATTAGGAATTTTGGTCAGAAAAAAAGCACTGTTGGCAGAATTCTTAAGTTTACAAACTTAGCAGGAGGAGAGCTTAATTAACAACAGGGACATTAATCTATTCATGAGATTCTGATACTAATTACACCTGCAAAAATAGTGCAAATGCATTCGCACTATTTAATTAGTTGCAAGTGACACATGAGCAATGAGGAGGTGGTGATGTTTTATTATTAAAGTGTAAATTCTGCTTTTGAATTTGGCAGCAAGGGGCTGTCTGGATTGTCAAAAGAGAAAAAATAACCAAATACATAAATAAAGATAATTTTGTGCATTTTAGGATATTCAGGAAGCTGTTTTTCAGTTTTTTGCTTTTAAATTCCAGGTGTAATTACGCTGCAGGCTGTATAAATGTATGTTGCAGCTACAACATGGGTGGGTGTCGGGGGTAAATGCTCCCGTGTGTCAAAGCTCTGCGTATTCTTGCTTCACGCTGCTCATGATGAACTTTCTGATGGAAAGGATGCTTCTGCTGGAGAATGAACATCAGAGGAGTCTGTGTTCCATGTTGTCCTCCCGGACTGCTTCTGCTAGTAGACCCGTTACTCTGAGAAGCAAAGTGCGAGTTATAACACAAAGTTTTATATTAATCTTTTTAAAAATATGAAGTAGTCTGAGCCATTTTCAGCTCAGCAGCATTTAAATCCTTTCATGTGAGACAATTTTATTAAGAAAAGAAAATTCAAGATATAATTTGAACGTTTACAGAATTTAATGTGCAAAGTTAATTTTCACAAGCATTTCACATTTAATCATTTAAATGGAATCGACAAAGGTAAAACACTTTTTTCTGTATAAAATTAGATGATAAATACAACAGTAATTAAAAAAAATGTCATTATTCTTTTACAAAGGAATCCCTTTGTTTTTGTCCCATTTGTACTCTTGCAGTCGTCTTGCAGCTGAAGCGGGCTGGATGGGAAGTTACTGAACGATGCTGCGCTCTGTGCCAAAGTTGTACTGAAACTGTAAGGAAGCAGAAAAAGGGGACAATAACTAACAAAACAGAATAAAAATATCAACAACCATTACAGCAAAACCTAAAACACCAAAGCCCCCCCAAAACATTCATTGACTGGAAAAACTAATTCCACAGATAAATAAATGCAATTTAGTATAATCTGTACAGAATACAACAGATTTGCAAATGAAGCAACTGAATATCATTGATCATTGATTCAATTATGATTTAATAATATTCATTCAAATGAAACATGCAAGTATGCAACAGTAGTGGAATTTATTAGTGGTCAACACTAAAATTGAAGAAAATATGAAGAAGCACTGCCCCCTAGTGGCTCGTCATGGACATGATTGTTATGAAATCTGAGACAAATAAAAACAAAGAACAAAAACTAAACACAAACAAACAAAAAGAAGAAAAAAAAAGAAGAAATTTACCATTTTCTTAAAAAAAAACTTCTCCACTAGTTTATTACACTGACAAATTAAAAAAAGAAAGCCAAAGTTTAAAAAGAAATTTAAAATAAATAAAGTAAAAAAAAAAAAAAAAAAAAAAATAGAAAAAAAAAAAGAAAAAGAAAAAGTATATTTGCAATAGTTTTGGTCAAAATTTAGCAAAGAAATCAAACACATAATTTTCTTATGAGTAGTTAAATATTCAAGCTTGTCTACAAAAGTTGGGCTCAATTCACCAGGGAGGAAGGAATACAGCTGTATTACTGCAACACAGCACTAGGTGATGCTGTATGATCACCTGAAATAAGTTTCCAACTCTCCAACCAACATGATAGCTGAAATTTTTTAACTGGGTGCTCTCATTGAGGAAGAAGAAGAAGGAAAAAAACAAACACCATCACTGATTTTCATCTACTTGAGGAGAAGCTGCAAGTTACCCCAAACCTGTCACATATCACAAGCCTATTATTTGTGAAAGAATTCAGCCCCCCCACTACCAAAAAGTCCGTCTCAACATCTGGCACAGTAAATAAATATTCCGATGTGTACGTGTGCATGTGTGTGTGTGTGTGTGGATGATGGATGGGGGAATGGGGTATTATCAGGGAGAGCATGTATCAATGTCTGCCAGTTTTACACACAGGCTGACAGGACAGTGACACACTAGAACATGGGCGGCAGTCACCCAGACGAGCCGAGCTTCATTTCCTGTCCCTGCTCCACTGCCAAAAATATGTGACATGTTGTCTTCATTAATTCCACCTCTATTTGGAGCTCTACCTCTCACACACCCCTGTACACTACTATCTTCCATACGTTCATACAGAAGCACACACACAAGCAGACAGAGAAACACACATACAGAAAACTCCCTGCAAGCACTAAAAACCAATCATACATAGGTGCTAATGAAAACCTTGTCATGTATGCATACACACTTCTTTCCACTCTACCATACTCCCTCTGAAAATCATTAGCCAGCCACCAACAACATTTTTCAGCAGAGCAAACTACATAAAGATGTCACTTTAAATCGCTTACTAATTAACACTTAAAAAGACACAAATTAGATATGCGTGGCTAAAAGCAATTAGAATATCCGCAAGTTTTGCGAGTCATTTGGGAAATGAAAATGCCTAATTGCTGGAACCAAGATCATCTGAGACATGGCTTAAGTGATGCCTGTTAGGAAATGTTCTTATCTGCAACTGGGACTGTGATTACAACAGTTTTCCTCAATTACATGTGCATATGGAGAATTCTACAAACTACATCTCTTTCATGAATCTACGGTTTTGGAACAAGGCAATTGGAATCAGTGTGTTTCTAAGGAGGGGAAAAGAAGTGCTGCATTCAAGCGCGGATAGTGACCTCTTCTGGACAACCGAAGAAGAATTTAACCCCCAAATAAATGACAAGTAGGGAACAGTTTCACACTAGAGCAGCTTTTTCTTAATTTCACTATTGTGCCTTTTTTTGTTTTGCATACTCGTGACTGAGCTGCCTGCTCCTCAGAAGCTTTAAGTAAGGAAAACATAATCAGCATTAAATGTATTATACAGAAAAATAATAAAAGCTGCACCGTCTGTTTCTTGCATGTTTGCAAGAAAATCTCAAACTATATTTGCCCAACGTTCTGTACATCTCACCGCAGGATAACAATAAGAGGAGAGTAAAAAGTAAAAATAACACAATGATGAGGGATGTTTCCACTTGGAAACTAATTATCAAGCTAAGCTGTGACTTATCCTCATCAGCCTGGCCCCGCCATTAATCTTGTGCTGTCGTCCACTTCACTAAATCCTGTGTGTTACACTATCTCACATTTACTTCATCAGCTCCAGCGCGGCTGTAATTAATGATTTCTCATGCCCTTCCCTTCTCTTCCCCAGCTCAGCTCACCATGTGTCCTCCTGCTAATCACACTCTCTGAGAAGAAACAAGGGAGGAGGAGAGGAAGCTAGAGTGGAGAGGGGAGGAAGGAGAAAAAACATAGGATGAGCAGCCAGCCCGTCTCCACCCTGGACACACACACACACACACACATGCCATTAGTACTTGCTCCAGCAATGAGCTTCATTCAGATGACCATATGACAAGATGGCGACTCTGTGTGATTTGGATAGTATATGACAGAAGACAGAGGCAGAGTGCAGAACAGACACCCGATTTGATGAGAGAGTGTTTGCTCTGTAACACATCTCAAACCCAACAGCACCTGTTCTTTTACAGTGGTCTGTCACTTCCTGGCAGTTCTGATACCAAGATACCGTGCTAATGAGAGAGAAGGGGGGTTGTCACTCTCTTTAAAGCGCACACACACAGACACACAAAGGCGTGCTCACTCTCTTTCTTTCTCTTGCGCTCACCAACACAAGAGCTATAAAGAAGGAGTTCCGCACAGATGATTTTCTTCCCAGAGATGCCTGTAGGCTACAGTATTTCATCAGAAATAGGAAGGACTTTGTAGTGCTTTTATAGTTGTTCTACATTATCTCTAACTTTTTAACTATGATGATGATTGGAAACTTAAAAAGTTTAACGTAAAGAATGTGACCAGAAAGGCTCCTTTAAGATGTGAGAGATGCTGGATTGAGCTGTTAGAGGGAAGAATTGAGGAATAAAAGTCAAGTGTTTTGGAACAGGAGACGGAGCTTTTAAAAGAGAATGGCTGCCTAGTATGGCCATGCTTTTATTCAATTGGGGCTTAGTGGAGCCAACAGGGCCTCGCTGTCTCAGACACTTAATTACAACCCCAAGACCGTTTGCTTTGCATTCTGGGCCAGCGGCGTCAGCGGCAGCCGAGCGTTGCAGCCTCTACTCACTTCCTCCTCGATCTCTGCCAGGGATTTAATCGTAATGCCCATTAAATTGACTTGCTGCATCTGAAATCAAAAGCAGGGAGAGGAGGAGGGAGAGGAAAAAAGAAGAAGAAAAATAACACAAGAAACATGGCGGTTAGGCTCATGGCTAAGTAAGCATGCTTAAAATCTTTAATCCTCTCCCTCTCTATGTCAATAGAAATGGGGCCATAGTGACAACTACTGCCAGCCAGCCAAATGGACTGCACTGAGCCAGCTCTGCCTGACTGCACGCATTCATCACTCAGTCTGGAGGAAAGAAAGGGAAAGAAGTGAGGGGAAGAAAAGGAAAGACAAGGAAAGAAGAGCTGTTCACCTGAAGGGATGCTGTAGGTGAATGAACTGTCATTATTACTCTCATGGTACACATACAATAAAGACACTATTATGTGTTTTTCTTCAGGCCTTAAAAATATTTTTTACCTTTTGGGGATTTTCATGAAACTTCTCAGGGATTACAAAGGGCACATCATCCAGTGCTGAAAGAAAAGACAAAAACAAAGTTGAGAGTTGATTTTTACACCAAAACATATTATGCTCTAGTCTTGATCCTGAGTATTTCCTCAAGACTAAATGTGGGATTATAAAACAGCAAAGCTATCAACATCCCCAGCCACCCTGACACCTCCCCTCCTTTCGTCTACTGAGAGAAGATGAAAGGCTTTTTTATTCTGCGCTGTATTTCAGCACCTCCACTCTCTCTTCCTACCCAGCCCTCTTCCAGTTTAATTACTCTTGATTATTCCTGATTCTGTCTTGTCTGAGAGATGTTCACCTCTGAAACAAAGACACACTCATACTAGGCACAGAAAAGCAGATAGAAGAGAGACAAAACATTTGCCAGATATCAAATTTGCATGAAAATAAGCCACACTGTTCAACCGGCAAAAAAAGTGGATTGAAATAAGGACTTGCCAGGAGTGTGGCGGTATAATTAGCATTTGACCAAACAAACGAGCTTCAACAGAGCTATAATTAAGCAGGCCTGTAATTAAGTGTATGCCCTTTATCATAATGATCGTGGTTAAAAGGGTGTGATGGCTGCCAGTTGATTATTAATGGTGTAACCCCGTCCTGCATGCATCCTGCACTGGAATCAAGGTGTCACGACTGTCAGGCTAGAGAGCAGCCCTTTGTTTATAAAATACATTAGGGCCCAAATTAACACAGGGTGACAAGAGACACAAAGCCTCTCGTTTCCAGGCTGAAAGGAAAACTGCAGCTGCTTGGCTTCATTATAAAACTTTCAATTCTGGAAGCACAAAACTTGCCAGAGCTGGCTTCGACAGGAGCTTCAAATATCAAGAGACCGAGCTTCCAATTGCTGCTCTTTAACCTACAGTCCATTGGACCGCTGGTATGGGAAAAGGAACTCGTAAATGTAAGCCAAAGCTCTTCATGAGTCATCGTTTGGGAGCTGATGCTCCTTTTGGGTTTTCCTGTTCACAGCAATATTCTGAAGAATAAAATTATAAAATTTTCCCTCACTTTGACACGTGTGACTTGCTATCCTCTCTTGGCTATTACATAGATCCATGGTTATGCACTTTCATCATAAATGTAATACAATGCGATCTTTGTAATCAAAGCATGACCTTCACTCTGAGGACCAAAGGAAAACTTATTTAATTTCCTGGCTTCCAGTCATCTCCCATACTGCTTTTTAAGTGGTGTTTAAGTGGTTTAACTTTTTAACAAATCTTTGATACTTAAAGGTGAAGCTACAAATGTTTTATGAAATATTCTGAAAAAAAAAAAAAAAAAAAGAAACAATGTATATATGTCACAAAAGACTTTTAAATGTATCCCTTGCTGTGGTGCAGGGGATCATCAAAGTCAAATGATTTTTCCTTTGGGCACCATGAACATCTGCACCCCTTTTCAGGGCAAGCCATCCAATAGTTGTTAAGGCAATCCTGCTTAGATAAAAGTGATGCATGGACCAACTAACAGACTGACATTCCTAAAGTCATGGTTGAAGCATGGCTAAAAAAAACTAAACAAAAACATATTAGATGGATTCAAGACTTCTTAACAGTCACAACACCCATCTCATCCCAGCAGCTCTGAATGTGTGGTTGTCTGAAGCAAAAAGCCCGTCAAGCCAGCTGGTATGATGACTTGTTTAAGCCCGTAACTACAACGGAATAAACATGCTCTTCTGTGTTGCTGGCGGCACCAACACCAGACAGAGGTAAGTAGGAAGAATACATTTAAACCAATAGCCAGCAGCAGGAAGCAGAGATTGTGGCTGCTGATAGATCTGCATGGCATGGACAGATGAATGCACAGAGCTGAAGGCCAGAGTGTTTCTTTATTGCTCAAGGATTACATTTAAATCCAGATCTCACTTTGTATTCCTCTACCATCTATACTAGAGAGCCTATCTTACATCCAGACAAATGGAGAGGCACAGAAGATGACTTGGTTGTAAAGGATGGATGCTTTACTGTAGAGTAATCTAAAGGTGCAAAGGGCAAAAACAATGTAAATCCAATCTTCTGACCAGGAATCCCACTATGAAACATTTTCAAGCTGCTCAACAGCCTGGCTACACTCCATTAACTCCTGAGTATATTGCAGTGTGGGGAATTGGGTAGTTATTTGGCATTTGGAGTATGTGAGTGCAGTCAATACAAAAACATCTGGCAGGACTTTGGGTACAGTGACTAAGATGATGATGGTGATGATGATGGCTGTGAGTGCAGAGGTGGTGTTAAGTAAGGAGGACCCTGTGGCTTGAGTGATTGTAGTGTAAAGAACGAAGTCAGCACAGGGCCCGTGTGGATCATTGCCTTATTAATGACTCCGTCAGGTGCGATGAGCAATGGCTGCATTGTCATCTCCAGCCCCTGGGCACAGATGAATGGCTTTTTCAGGGCAGGAAGGGCTCCCTCGTACGCTGGGCTGAGCACTAATCCCTCACGCTTCCATTGTTGGATGCACTGTCACCCAGGACTTCAGCAACACTATACACTGCATTTCCAGGGCTCCAACAGACACGCGCAACACCAGCGCAGACATACCCACACACACAAAAGCCCATAAACCACATCGAGTTGTACTCCGACACTGACTGATGGAAAAATATGCGTGGGTGATTGAGCATACCCCACATTACCTGAACCACAACTCAAGGGTAGCACTTTAGGAATGTTGATGAACTTTTATTTTACACTTCACTAATTCAGCAGATTTACATTGATCTCTGTCTGGTATGATTACTTGGGTGAGTCTGTCCCGCTCCTGAATTAAGTGTGGAAATCAACGTCAGGGCAGTAATGTGCAAGCAAAAATGAACATCTATTACAACTTTTTCACTTGTGACTCTCTTGTTTAGCAGCATAAAATAATACGAAAATAAGTGTAAAGCTTTATCTATTATCTGCTGTATTTCACATTCAAGACAACTGTATGTTGCTTTTTCTCTGTGTGCAGCAAGGCTAGACATTACTAGCAATACCTTCCTTGTCGATGTAACTCTCAATTTGAGCCAGATTCTTTATGCAGACCATGGAAATGCTATTCTGGTTGCAGACCCTGCTCTCTGTCACCAGTGCAGATAATGGTGAGTAGATGAACAGGGAGCTGGAGGAGGACCCCCTATGCCCACTTACAGCCCTTAGCCCCACTCTGACATGAGAAATAGTGCCCAGGCCTGACAGCATCTCGGAGACATATTGTAGTTTATTTTGTCGCCCGGGCATGCCATCTGTGCCATTCCAATGGAGGGTGTGTGTTCAGCCTGCTGCAAGAGAGAGGGCACTAAGCTCTGGGTCCCTCAGTAACTCTGCAGCCGCGGCAGGTCATTAGTCAAATTGCCTAATGAGAGAGAATACAAATGGCCCCCTACCCTGACAGGAGGAATTTTGGAGGTGTCAGAGCTCCTGACCCGTGCTATGAGAACAGATGATAGCGAGTTGCTATTTTCAGATTCTTTTAATGACTATGGCTCTGTGAAACCCATTCTTTTTCCTTTTATCTTCTTCCCACTTTTCAAACCCTCTAGACAGATGGGTAAAAAAATAAAATAAAAAAATAATAAGTGGAAGTGGAACTTTTAAATTATTCAAATGTTTACTTGGAAATTAATTAACATTCAAAAAAGCATTTAACATTAATATCAAAACAGATTATGTGCAGAAATGATGTTGAGGGTTTCTGATAATCTATTTTTATTTGTCTCTGCTGGCAGTGTGCAGTTTGTTTTCACAGTCTCACTGAAGTGTGTGCAACCTTCTGTTGCAATTCTCCTGACAGCAAGATGGTTAGTTTATGCTTAAATATTAATTTCATTTCATCTGAATGTTGAAAAATGTAAACAAGTTTAAAAGGTTTGTGAATACTAAGAGTAGTATGCAAAAGATCTAGTGGATAAATCTGTTTATAGTTATACATTACAGACGGTGGCTGCTACACATCATATTAATGGAGAAAAACTGGAGGGGAAACAGAAAAGAAGCAGTGGAAATAAATTAAACAATTTTACGTAATCTTACCCCTTGTCCACTTTGATGGTAATTTAGGAGATACAATTAATACATTAAATCTCAAATTATAGGTAATTGTAAATAATATAAGACATTGTCCTTTAAGTTAAATTTCACAGCATGGTGAAAACAAGCAGCAAATTTAAATGCAGTTGATAATTTTTGGCTTTAAATCACATTTCACCAGTGATAAAAATTAATCTTCTTATTGTATTTTATTAAGCGGTCTTTGAGATCTGGCTGAAAGTTTGAGCTAGAAGACAATCCCAGCTGGGTGCTGGTTCATCAGTTTCTCAGGGAGCAGACTTAGCCTGCGACATTTACGGTGAAATGGCTCCAAACACAGCTGCATAACTCAAGATGCTTTGCTGTGCATATATA
>JBAMHW010000012.1:23444030-23470583 GCA_037177495.1 Rhadinocentrus ornatus | reverse complement strand
CATACATGTTAGACAGAACATGTTGGGCTTGTATTTACAACAGGCTGTTAATGTGAGTTGCAAGAGTTGTGAAGTGAAGTCATATTTTTGTTACTCATTAAAGCCATAAGCACAAAAGAAATACTGGGAGAACCCGCTAACTATTGAGAGCTCTTGTGAAATAAACACAGACAATCAGACTTTAAATAGCAGCTCAGACTATTTTAAGGCACTGCCATGGCACTGGCATTGATCCCCAGCTGTGGCTGCTGGTAAATGTGCAGCAGAATGTGTGTATAAATGGGGTACGCCTCTCTGGACAAGTGTAAAAGCTGGCAGAGGGCTGACAGTAAATTGCATGTGCCGGATGGGACACAGCAGAAGGCACAATTACACAAATCCCCTCTTAATTAGCGGTTCTGTGGGCAAACTAACCCGTAATGATGCGAGGGATGTGGTGAGCCCCAGAAATCCTAACAAGAAACACTCAGCAGCACTGGAGACTGGGTCATATGGCCCCAGCTTCCCTGAAGTAGTGACTGACGTGTGATCTGTTCTGATCAGTGCAGCTGCAGGAGGCGATTCCCATGTAGCCGCGAGCTCCCCACCACCCTGAGCCCTTGCTGAGCTACTTGCCCTCTGGACTGTGGGCAAAGCAGTAGGCCCTATGTGGTTGTGGGTGGCATTATTAAGTTTTCCATGCTCACAGTACCGGGCAATGTAAAGTGGCATCTCACACAGTGAGTAATGAACTGTGCCAGAGCAGAAGCAGGAGGGATGACAGCCAAAGAGGCCTCCTTGGCAGCCACTAACCTGGGCATCCACCAATTTATCATCCCTTAGAACCAATCCACCAATGCCTCACTGCCATTTGTCATTAATTATGCTAATAAGGATACCATTACTCTCCCAATGAAACAGGGGATGTTATTAGTATAATGCATTTACAGTTTAATACATTTGCATTTGCCTACATTAAAAATGCAAGTGTTGCTACAGATAAGGAGGGAATGCCTGTGACTGTCTTATAATTGTTCACTATTCCCTACTCCATAACAAAGACAAAATAATGGTCACTGATGTGTTTGAACTTTTTCACAGCAGACTTCACGTTTCTAAGCAAACCAGGCTGAGCAGAACTATTTAATATGGCTTCTGGGAGCCCCACATGCCCTTTTCCAAAACGACTTCATTCCCAGAATCTCATTGTGCTTTCTAAATCACACCACAGTATGTATTAGAAGATCATTAATTACAAACTTAACAAGTCAGCAAAGCCATTAAAAGATCTTTAAGGCATATTTGACCATAAATCTCCTTAAACTATATTTAATGACTGGATTTTTGTGAAATATTTTTTATCAAGTTCTAATTAGATGTGTGATAACAAACCCTGCTGTACATGGGGCAAATGAGCGAGCCGTGACAGGCCCATCCGTTGAGATCGTCCACGTCTGGACAGTGAAACTAATGGAGCACTGCTTCTATCTCAGGGATGGATAGAAAGCAATGAGGGATGAGACTCCACAGTCCAGTCTGGCCTGCAAATGCAAAGTCATTTAAAATCCCTTATTTGACTGTAATAAGGGTCTAAAAATGCCTAAGGGCCTCAGGCTCCAGTCAGAAATTCTATTAGGATTTATGCAGGATTGATCCTCAAAAACTTAATGGTGCCATCACATTGGGATTGATCATGTTTTGCTACCAAACCTGGATGGTCCAGTTGAATTTCTAACATGAACACAATCAAGCCTATTTAAAACTCGATTTCAACCCAGCTGGCTTTTGTTACAACTGAATGAATTTTTGCACCTTGATATTTAAAGGTTTTTCTAGTTTTTATTAAGCAACAACAATTTTCACCATTATGTATTACCATGTTGAAAAGATTTAAGTACCATATCCAACATGTCCAAGATGTGATCAGATTTGAAGTAACAGTGGAATTCCAATTTCTTTTCCTTGGTCATGTTTCAAAACTATTTAATGTGTGATAAGACGAGGCAAGGCAAATTTATGTGTATAGCACATTTCCTGTACAAGACAATTCAAAGTGCTTTACATAAAACATTACAGAAAGTAATACAAGTGCATTAGAAAAAACAAAGATTAAAAGAAATGCAAGTAATTAATTATTAACTGTGATAGTCCACAATGAATTGGTCTGGACCAACTCAACTGTAAAATAAAAAAGCTTAAAAACTGTAAATTGACTAATTTAAAAGGCTCTAATTTCATAAAATTATGTTTTTTGTTAACAGCTGTGTCATACATTTCGGATAGCCAAAAACTGTCAATAATAAACAAAGTTTGCCACTTTCAAATGAGCTAATAATCATAAATTACCATTTTTAAAAGTTATTTCACTTTTAAACTTTGCTATCACGTATGGGTGGTTAGGTTTAGGGATGCAAATGCATGTTATGGACGGAAAAAAAACAGCAACAAAAAAAAATAAATAAATAAAAAGGGCATGATGGGGTAAGTTATTTTGTCCTGTGAATTCTGCTCTGTACAAAACAGAAGTCTAAAATAAAACTGAGCCATTTTCAACAGATTAGCAAAAGTTATTATTACAGAAATGAAGAGCAGACTGAACTTTTACTTTTGTTTGACCAAAGGTGCCTTTGGATTCATATTTTCTTTTCAGTGTTTTAGTGTGATGTTTTTAACAATAACTTAATTAAGTTGTGTAATATTCTTAAGTAATTTATAAGAAATAGAAAGAAACAGATTTATTTAAGTCAGAACTCCATTATATTTATTGTTAGAAGATGTGTGTGTGCATGTCTGTGTGTGTATTAGGTGTAAATACCATTCTCCCACTACACCACTCTCTCTGTTTTTCCTTTTGCTGACCAGGGAAATTAGGAAGCAAAACATGGGTTTTAAGAGCATTTCTTTCATGTCTTGATGTAAGCTTTGGCATTACTTCAAACATCAAGATCGGTTTCAGAGAAATCCCATACCATCTAAAGTAAAAGCGTGGCAGTAAATCTGCCCATGCTTCCCCCATAACACTTTCATAAATGATTCATTCAGCTCAGTTTAGCTGATGCAAAACAGAATGTTAGTTTGTTGTGGACCGAGATGTGCTGCAAAAAGGAGGACAAAACAAGCTGCTTAGTAATATCAAGACTCTCTAAAAGAGAAATAAGAGAGAAAGGAGCCGGAATAGGATGGCATGCACTAATAATAACTTTCGTGTCACTATCCAGAGGTTGTGTTTTTTAATCCCTCAGCCTAAAGAATTGTGTTATTCTAAAATATAACCCCAGTTCTGCAGAAGCAGTTGAGATCCATCATGGTTTGAGATAAGAGCCGGCTGATCTCCTCCCTCTGCACAGCCTTGCCCAGAACTACACAGGGAGATAAGATGGAACTTTTGTTTGAAACCTGATGAGAAGCCTCTTAATGAAAGTGCTGCGCCAAAAATAATCTTTTTTCTCCATGTTAGTCAATCAAGAAATGGTGTAGTTGGGGGGGAAAAAGAGGAGAAAGAAAGTAATTTTGCATAATCAGTGAGCACCATCTGGAACAATTAACCAAATTCCACAGAACTCGGAGGATCAGTCATATTGGCTTATTAAAGATCCAGAATTATACAAGTAATAAATCCTTGGAAAAACGAAGCGTACCCCTGCCTGTCACGACTATTTTAACTTCAAATACAGTGGAATACTTGATAAGGCTGAAAAGAGGAGATTAATATATGCAAATTATGTCGAGCATTTAAAAGCCCCCCAACAACTGTCTCGTTTTTTTCTGTCTCTTATTACAGGGCTTTATGTTTTATTCATACACCAACTCACCTGTCATTTCATAAGCTATAATATTATGAGGGTATTATTAAACAGTATAAAGTGGAGCTTTAATTGGAAAGCTCCATTGCATTTTCCAATTATTTGTAGCAAATTAAAAGCAGATGCACATAGTTTAATAAGAATTCTAATATTGTTTCCTGAAAATCAAAAATCACTGTCATTCTGCCAAGATATTTTGCAAACCCAAGTTAATTTTGAGCCTCCTATTTTTTTCCTCGTCCTTCTCCACTGAAGGATGAACTGTCTAGTGCCTGTTAATTGAAGTTCTTCTAATGGATAGGGAAATAATTGCTCTCCATATTATGTTAGATCAGGGCCAATGTCAGGATATATTTTTGATTAATGCTATAGATATGCAAATGTATTGCTTTTTATTAGATTTACCTTTATATCAGCTGGATGCCTGCTGAATACTACATGTTATTCTGCTGGTAATAAAGAGGGACTGCAATGCAAAATACATCACAGTTTTATTTGGGAGATTCAGTACATTACTTTTTCCATCATACATGTGCTTTTTAGACAGATTTCTTGAATGCACATTCAATTACCTTAAAAATATCTGGATTTACTGTCAGTGTTTGAATAATAGACCTAATTGGCAAAGGGACTTGGCATGGATCAAAGCAACGCTGGTGCAGAAAAGCAAAAGGTTGGGGCTGCTATGAAAACTTGATAACTTTTCAAATGAGCCTGAACTGTCAAGTGATGGAGGGCTGCAAAATAAATGTGAATTAGTTTTTAATATTCTGGTAATAAATGTCAAAGCTTCTGCACATCACATTTGTACATGATGTGACTGTAGATGACAGATTTTCCAGACACGTTACCTCTCCACCCCTCAACTTGTCTTTTTTTTTATTCTTTTATGTGTGCGTGTGTGTGTGTTGGGGTTTTTGTTTTGTTGGGAAGTGACGGAGGGTTTAATCAAGAAAGCAGGCAATTCATCAATCCTAAAGAAGGCGCCTGTACAACCCTGACAGAGCGCACATGGTTTTAGACCAACTCGAACCTGGCCAGCTGTCAGCCCACACACTCATGCATGCGCAGGCACCAACACTCACACACACCCACACACACACCATTGCTACCATCATGGTAACAATTAACACAAATAGGCTGTCGGCTACGACCTCACACTTGAGCTGCAGGCAATCACGTTGTTAATGAAGGGAAGTTGTGTTCTCTCACATTCACAGTGTGATGGTGTAAGGATGAAGAGTACACAGTCTCAAGTAATAAAGCAAGAAACATCTCTGATTACTTCCATCATGCTTTTTTCTTTAAAATTGCATTGGTTCATGAGAGGAGAAAGAGGAAATCTGTGCACCTGCAGAGGACAGTTTCCTGGAAAAAAAAAAAAGATGACTGCTGGCAGCGCACCGTACAGTATGTGCATGTTCTCCACTGTCACTCAAATCCTGTCCCAGTGGACAAATTCCACACCAAATGCCACAAACTGTTCAGCTGTGTGTTAATGTGCGATCCTTCAGAGCTCTGTGTGTCCTTAAACTTATAAAATGACTGTCATGCAAACAAAATGATGAAAAAACCATTTTGTAGATATACACTTTTTCCCCTCTTTTTATTTGTCAGACATTAAATTCAAAATAAATTTACCAGCGCAAAAAAAGTTTAATATCAGGTCATGTACTGCTATTTTTGGGAGTTGTTTAATACCAGACTTTTATTAAATAGACTGGGTGTAACATGGCTGTACTATCGTGTACCTCTGCTAGAGCAGCAGGAGGAATCCTCACCACATGGTGTCTCTCTCCAGCTGGATAAAAACCTGCCTTGCATGGCTCACACACTCATAATGTCTACAACATCTCAGCCGACTCTGTGGCGCTGAGACTGTAAGAGCTAAGCTCAGTTTCCCAATACATTTTTTTTCTTTTTTTTTAGTCGAGGGGCATCATGCTGTTGTTGAGTTCTGCCTTGATCAAGAGTAAGTAATTTCCAGTGCATGCAAGGTACATATGTAAGTATTGTATGTTATGGATCATCTTTGACAGCGGTTAATGCCGAGCTCCTCGAGGAAGTCAAATTCTCTGAGATAAGCAAAGCTCTATTTACTGTCCATTAGTGAGAACATCTACTCAGAGAATTTGCAAGTTGAAAACCAGTAGAGCCCGCTTTAAAATATATATGCAGGTGGAGATTTGCGAACACCTACAATTCCACACAAAGAACATTAGTACTTACTTAAAGTAAAAGGTGTTGTGAAACCTAATTTTTTATTGTTTACATTAACATAAACAACAACATAAATGGTGCTGACTTGCATCCATTTATTGTTAGATCGTTTACCTGTCATGGTGTAGATCCCACTGTTGTGTTCATATTGTGGCCTGCTTGTGATTCTTCTGTTGACAGAAAAATAATGCAAACACTTTATGATAACTGATTAAAGATTATGTCAAAGCATACAAAATGCAAACTAAAATATTAATATCAAAAGGCTCAGAATCTAAAATTTATTTTTCAACAAACAAATTCCTACAATTCCTTCTGAAGCAAAAGCTTCTAAATGTAAAAAAAAAAAAGTCACTGAAATAACAGACTAGATCCAGAGAGAAGAAATATGGTGAAAGTTAAACTGTGCTTCAGCTCCCCAGGGGCTTGAACAGACCTTTAACAGAGGTTTGGAACAGGATCTTGTTAATTCTGGAGGAACTGAGAGATTCCATTATTCAATGAAAGTGTTTTTTTTATTTATTTTTTTTATTGTCTTGTGGCCTTGTATTGCAGAAAACAGCACAGAATGCACTTTGTGGGTAGTTGAAGTTAACAAACCATATAAGATTGAAATCCTCATCAATCAAGCTATCATGAATTACACCCTGTGACTCACCCCTACGGATCGATAAATCCACAGCAAGCAGGGAAAAGAATTTGCAGCTTTAAGAGAGCTGCATAACATGACATGCTTTGGAGGTGAAATGATTTCCAGGATGGTGTAATCAAATAAATGATCATATAATGATAATGGAAAGCAGTTGGCAATACAATTAAAAGTAGAATCACTTTGACTAGAGGAGCAACAACATGCACGAGAGTTTGTTGTTAAAGTGCAGGAATGAGATGAGAACGCAGAGGGAGCAGGAACTTTGTGCTGAATTACAACAAAGAAAAGGCAGATTAAGTTATGAGCAGGTGTGAAGATGCAAATAATGGAGTGTATTTTACGTATCATGTTCTGTACTTGGTCGATTTATGGATAAACATAATCAATCTTTGCTTGAAGGGGGTGTAAAATAAAAATCGCAAAATTTAAACCATTTAAAGCCAGATCTGCATATTTTGAGTTTCCTTTATGGAACTTCCAAAGCCTTATCTCTTTAGATGAGATAAATAAATGCAATCATATCTATCAACAGTAATAAAACAAGACTTGTGACAGGTTGTGGTATTTATGAGCTGAATGCTGCAACTCAGATTTATTTGCAATGAAAGGGTCGACTTTTCCTCCTCATTTACATCAGCATTTGGTCATGTTAAATCCAGGCCAACGGTGAATTTTTAAAAGGTTGGCATCAATCTTGTGGGAACGACTGCCATTTTCAATGGGGACTTTCTTTTTTCTTTTTTTTTTTACCTGCAAAGGTTGATTCCACTGTTGAATAAGAAAGGTATGCATCTTTCAAATCACAGACACATCCCATGGACAGAAAGTGGACCCACATGGTTTAAATGTATTTTAATGCATCTATTTTATGTTTACATTGTTACAGTCCCCAAAACAAACAGAGAAAAGAGGGAAAACAGTGTTGACTCTGGGTATTCATCTATGTATCTAAAAAGGTGAGAGTGATATTATAAATCCAAACAACTTGGTGCAAAACACAGAAAATGTGCTCAAGCAATGTTTTCCTACAGGCAACCTCCAGGGCTGATTTTCCCATCTGTTTGAAAAACATAAAACTGTCTCAATCCAAATAGCTGATTTCTAAATACAATTTTAGGTGCATTGGAGAGCGCAACATATGGCAAATCAATTAGACAGCTAATTCTTAAAACAAAAACATGGCAAGTGCATTTGCTAATCAACAGCAGTGTTGGGGCTCATATTATGTTGGCCACTGGAGTTTTGAAAACAATTAATCCTCATTTCAGGCAAGGAGAGCCATATTGACACATATTCCTAATTTGAATATTCAATTAAAGTGAAGTTCCTCATCAAATTATAGTAAAACTGGGAACACAGCCTGAAAGATTTACCTAATTACAGCACGGATCAAAAGTATTACCTTCCCATGAAATCTGCCGGAGTTAAAATCATGTTAGTGATGCAAAAACACAATGCAAAGGATTACTTGACAAGTATAATTCAACAGCTTTGCTTTGTATGGAGTTTGTCTTTGTTTTCACGCCGAATAAAGAAACGAGTTGTCCATGTTAGAAAAAGATAGAGAGAAAGAAAAGACAAAGTGTGAGAGGCTGTGGGGACAGACAAGCAGTAGTCATTGGAGAGGTAAGATGAGAATGAGAGTAATATCACTGACTGAGGAGCAAGAGCTGCTTTACAGAGAGCTGGAAGCTCTTGTTTTGACACACATCCAGCCTTTCCTGTGACAACATCTCCACACCTTCCTCTATGTGCCAGCAGTGCTGCTTTGTGGGAGCTGCCTTCTTACCCATCATTATTCTCCTTTAAGCTCAGTGTCAGGTGCTGAAGAGAGGCTCTTTCTGATTTTTGGTGGCAAATCACTGTATAGTCTGCACCCATCTGATCTCAGCTGATCAATCAATCATTTCTGGCACTGCTCTGCATCCTTTTTCTTGATCTGCGCTACTTTTTGCAACTTTTTTGAACATAAAGTAATGAGAGAGATTGAGCTGGGAAAGATTGCTCTTCAACACTTCCGACAGAAGATATGTCATGTGACACACTGACAGTCACACTGTCTTTTTTTCTCAAAAGTCGTGTGCAGTGGGAAGTCTTGGTTAACCAGCATGCAATGAAAGCTGATACAATACTCCAGCAGAGCTGCAGCAAAGTGCGTAGTGTCACAGGTAAAAGACTGTGCAATCCTAAATGCATTGATACGAATGCCAATTCTGACACTGATGACTCTCTAGACTTCACATGTAAAAAAAAAGCAACTTGGCCTTGACATTTTTATCACTGTACAGTTTGATTTAAAAAGTGTCAGTGTGTACAATAGCCCATTATTCTAAGAGAAATGTCAAAAACCTTGATTCTGAGTGAGGCGAAAGAAATTGCAATATTAGGACAAGGCTAATTTATGCTAGCAGTCACTGTAGAGGTCAGATATCAGCCTCAGCAATGACAGTTTTATCAGGAGAACAAATGGCAGTGCTGGTCAGGAGGAGGAAGGAGGGAGATACTTTACAGGATACATTAAAAGGCTGACCGGATGGTGCAGGTTTTTTACATTATGAAGTCAGGGAGTGGCTGATAAAGTCTGTCTTGACAGAGAACAAGCTTAGAGGTTGACATCAAGCTGCAGCTATGAATCAAAAACAGAACACTGTCACTGTTGGAAATGCTGTAGACAAACTTGATAAAAGGGACATTTCACGCAGATAGCATAAATGGATTTGCACATGCAGACAGTTCAAAGGCCTCTATATAAAGAGACAAAAGGACCCACTGTGGTATAATGGCATAAACCAACAGAAATGGAGAGGTAAGGAGTTAAAAAAAAGGGGAAAAAAAAGCCCTAACTAATTTATAACATTCTTTTAACAAAGTTTTTAAATGTAAAAAAGAAAAAAAAGTCAAACTTTTTTTTCTGTAATTTTGAACAGAACTTTCAACAGGGTTTCAAGCAAAGATTTTACCATACGGTGATAAATTAGGTCTCAGAAACAATATGTATCAAATATAATATGCATTGCATTAAAGGGTTAAAGAAATACTTTTGGCACTACGATGTTAGCTTTATTTTTACCCCTGGAGGTTGGTGCTTAGATCACACAGCTGAGACCCACAGACTAAACAAAACTCCTTATTATGTATTAGTTTTCCCAAGTAGCAAATAAAACGTGTTTTAATTCATCCAGCTCACTACCCAGTTGATCCTTTTTGCTGTCTATTCTCAGCTCATACAGAGCTAACCCCGGGTGATGGACAGCCATGCATACCTTTAGAAAATTTCCAATCACTAATATAAACCAAGAACAACAAAACTCCAGATTTAAACCAGGAACTTTTATGCTGTGAGGTGATCATACCAACAATTACACCACTATAGAGCCCATTCCTCATAGTAATTTTTCAAATCTGGAGAACCAAACAATATATGGCTTAAACTTTAAAAATTATAGTCTCTTATATCTTATAAATAATGTGTTATTTTAATTTATTCTAGAAATATAAGGATATAATATCTTTCATTATCACACATGATAGTACATAAAAGTATATTTTCATTTTTACATCAACACATAAAAGCTAAACAAGGAATTGTTATAATAATAGAACAACTATCGAATATCAATAGAAGCAATTCTTTTCAGTTGCAGGTATTAGTGTTTTTTGCTAAAATCACTACTTCCTTGCAATATGTCTGTTGGTGCCGAGTGAAACTAAAAGTTACAAAAAAGGACTGAGCAGCCTCCTACATACACAGTGTGCTGTTACAACAATTTTACCTCCAGGATGTAGGCGTGTAAAGCCGCTTGACAGCCCATAATTACATGCAGATACAATTAATTATCAACATTACTGCCTACAGTAGAAAAGACTAAATATCTAAGACTTTTGAAAATGAAATTTTGGACTGAATTAAATGTTTAGGGGAGGGACCAGACGAAACGTGCCACAAAGCAGGAGGCATAGGGGTTGGTTGCAGTGTGAGCGGTCGTGGCGGTAATCCCCGAACTCGTTGGTGGACACCAGCCGTGTAGGATGCCATCAAGCTGAAGGAATCCTGATGGGTATAGGCAGGTTAAGCGGGACATGGCTTTGGCAGTCACTAAGGCAAAAGCTTTAGCATGGGAGGAGTTCGGAGAGGCCATGGAGAATGACTTCAGGACGGCTTCAAAAAGGTTCTAGTCCAACATCTCGCGGCTCAGGAAGGTAAAGCAGTGCTCCATCAACACTGCGTACAGTGTGGATGGGGGGCTGCTGACCTCAGTTTGGGACGTTGTGAGGCAGTGGAGGGAATACTTCGAACACCTCCTTAATCCCAACAACACGTCTTCCTTCCTTATGGCTCTGGATGCTGTAGGGCTGTCTTGGCTGACACGCCTCTGCAGCATCGCATGGACATCTGGGACAGTTCTCCTGGACTGACAGACTGCGGTGGTGGTCCCCTTCTTTAAAAAGGGGACCAAACTGCAGAAGGATCACACTCCTTAGCCTCCCTGCTAAGGTCTATTTGGGGGTTCTGGAGAGGAGGGTTCGTCGGATAGTCGAACCTCGGATTAAGGAGGAGCAGTGTGGTTTTCGTTCCGGTCATGGAACAGTGGGCCAGCTCTACACACTATTCAGGATCTTGAAGGGGGCATGGGAATTTTCTCAATCGGTTTACAAGTGCTTTGTGGACTTGGAGAAGGTGTTTGACCGTGTCCCCCGGGGACTCTTGTGGGGGTACTCCGTGAGAATGGAGTGCCAGACCTCCTTGTACAAGCTGTCCAGTCCCTGTACGACCGGTTTCACAGCTTGGTCCGCATTGCCGGCAGTAAATCAGAATCGTTTCCGGTGAGGGTTGAACTTTGCCCTTTGTCTCCAATTCTGTTTATAACATTTATGGAAAGAATTTCTAGGCGCAGCTGAAGTGTTGAGGGGATCCGGTTTGGTGGCCTCAGGATTGGGTCTCTGCTCTTTGTGGATAATGTGGTTCTGTTGGCTTGATCGGGCCACGATCTTCAGCTCTCACTGGAACGATTCGCAGCTGAGTGTGAAGCGGCTGGGATGAGAATCAGCACCTCCAAATCCGAGACCATGGTCCTCAGCTGGAAAAGGGCGGAGTGCTTTCTCCGGGTCAGGAATGAGGTACTGCCCCAATAGCAAGAGTTCACGTATCTCTGGGTCTTGTTCATGAGTGAGAAGGATGGAGCGGGAGATCGACAGGTTGATCAGTGTGGCAACTGCAGTGATGCAGACGCTGCATCGGTCTGTCGTGGCAAAGAAGGAGCTGAGCCAAAAGGCAAAGCTCTCAATTTACAGGGTGATCTACATTCCTACCCTCACCGATGGTCACGAGCTGTAGGTAGTGACTGAAAGAACAAGATTGCGAATACAAGCGGCTGAAATGAGTTTTCTCCGCAGGGTGGCCGGGCTCTCCCTTAGAGATAGGGTGAGAAGCTCGGTGACCCACATCGAGAGGAGCCAGATGAGGTGGCTCTGGCATCTGGTCAGGATGCCTCCTGGTGAAGCCTCCCTGGTGAGGTGTTCCTGGCACGTCCCACTGGGAGGAGGCCCGTAAGGAGACCCAGGACATGTGGCCGGGGAGAGGGAAGTCTTGGTATTCCTGCTTAGGCAGCTCCCCCCGCAACCCGACTCTGGATAAGTGGCAGAAAATAGATGGATGGATGGATGTGTTTGGAAACTTTTTAACTTTTTAAAATCTTTAGCTTCTCTTTTTCTTTACACTTAAGAAATAATAATAAAAAAAAAACTAAAACAATTTAAATAAAACACCTTAGCCTTGATGCAATAACCTTGCACATCCCATAATGATGCAACATGCTGCAGTTACTTTGTGCTGCTAAAAAAACCTGATATGTGGTTTACGTTTGTACACAACACTAACAGGCTCTCTCTGCCTGAGGCAACTTAACATTTGAGGGGGGATCAGTATGCTTTCAAAATTATATGGGTCATTAAAAATTTACACATTATTGACTGTATTTAAAACATCTTTTCCAGTGACTGTAAAGAGCACTTAAATTTAAGAGGTGCTACTCTCCAAAGGCCATAAAGTTGTTATAGATAGCCTAAAGGAGGCATGGAGAGGAGAATGTTCTCCTGCTGAAAATGAATAAAGTACAGTTGGGTGATACCACACAGAGAGTTACACCATGGTACTGCACTTACTTGAAGAATCAGTGAGGGCGGACAAGCTGTTTATAAATCACAGTGTCAAACCATCTAATCTGTGACTTTAAAGAAATTACAGAACTATTTATAGTTGTAAGTATGGCTGTCTGAAGTGTATGTAACTACACAGGAATGAATAGTCAAAGAACTGCTACAGAATAAATTGCCCACAGTCCCGTCCTTATGTGTCAGTGCTTTACTGATAGAAATACTCTCAAAAGAACACTCTCTGTGTGGAATGAATTTTAATGTTAATACAAAAACATCAGCCTGTGATCTCAGCAAGGATCAGGAGGGGGGTGTGAGATGCTTCGAGGTGCAATTTATTCCAACCTCTGAGCCTCACAAACTTGAAAGTAGGCTTCAAAAGAGCTGAGGATTACCGGTAAGAATAGTCAAGGCATGCACTGGCCTGAGCACTCGCCATAACTTTAACACATCAACCATTGACTTCCAAAATTCAGCTGAATCACAAATCTATGCATTTTTCTATTTGAATCCACAGCTGTCCATTTCTCTGTTTTAGAAATGCCTGCTGACATGCATCAATGTGGTCTGGTGTGGCTGTAATGGGGCTTTCGCTCAGCCCTGCACAGGATGGCAGAACGCTGGGCTTCAGGCTGGCAAACACAACAGAGCCCTGTGCCAAGCTTCCCTCTCCACAGCACCACTGCATGAAGGAGTCTCAATTGTTTATTTACAATTTGCTGTGGAAATCCCCAGCTCTTCGTTGTGATAAATAATTGAGCTGTTTGATCTGGACATAGTACAAAGGTTTGCTTCATTCATTCTGAGGCCCGAAGCGGAGGAAGCTGGAGCAGCATTAGCCGAGGAGGAGATGCACACATTCCAGCACGGCAGAGATCTTAGAGCTCTCCTCCCTTCCTCTGCAGCTGTCGCTAACTCTCGGGGCCACATCTCCTTCTCTTTGTCTCCACAGCGCAACAATCCTGTCACCAAGTCAGAGGAGCGACCTGCCTCCTGGGACACACCACAAATAGCAGGAGTTTAGCCCTCATTGAACTCGTGTTCTTTTCAGGGAATCCTGTCTAGTTAGCCTGTCTCACCAGTTCATCCTCACTACCTTGTTGTCCAGCCACAACCTTTACGGCAGATTGCCCAGCAGTGATCAATTGCTTGTGTCTTCATTGTCGTGCTTATGGTAGAGAGGCGTAATAAAAGCTCTGGGGGACAGAGTGTGAAATAAAAAGAAAAGCAAAGAGGAAAGTTGAACTGCAAGCTAAACTGCTAAATCCTGTGGCACAGTGTTACCTTGTGCTAAATGAGGAGTCTGAAGTTTGAAGTCCGCTTGACTTTTCCAGAGACAACTGCTGTCGAGGAATATCTTCCATCCGATACCATATTCCCATATTGTTTATCTCACTGTGTAAATGTGAATATATGAGATATAAGTTCTTAACAGCTAGTTAAGATGATCAAATTGTAAAATAAAATTGCAAAACTTGGTGTATTTGTTTAAATTTGGCATCTATCAACTTACCCTATGCAGGTGTAGTTAAGAAGGTGGAACTTGGACTTCACAGTGATCTGGATGTCATATACAGCAGCCTTGGCAGCCTCACGAGGGCTCATTTTCACACAGAGTCTTTTCTTCCTCATGGCAGTTTCCTCTGTTAAGTAAAGTATGTGTGTCAGAATGAACTAGTGGATGCATATTCAGTTCTGTTCATTGAGATTCAGAAAGAAAAAAACAAGCATAAAGACATCTTTAGTCTCTGAAAAAAAAACATTTCTTTACAAACTCTACTTATATCTTGCTATTAAATCATTTTTAGACTAAGAATAAGAAATGAGCTAATATCAGTTTCTGGATGACTTGCTGTGCTTGAAGGGAAATGCTTGGACACTGGAAAGCTACAAAATTTAGATTCATTGTATAATTTTTTTTTTAAATCATTTTAGTAGGTAAAATGACAGAAGCAAGTGAATCCTCCATCAGCTGTAGTGCACAACAGGGATTTAAACTCTACATTGCCAATAGAAACTCATACATAATGTCACAAGTATACATTAAACATGGATTCACATGAAGTAATAAAACTTTAAATTACAACACAGGCAAACAAAACATAATCTCTTTTCTTCATTCTGGCAAAAAGGCATTGCCATGATTTCCTATATTGCATCTGTGCCTTGCTCATTTATTTCCCCAGCAACACTAGAAAGTGCAGTGTAAATGCAATGATAATAAAAATAATAAACAAGCTGTCCTTACTCCACACACCAAAATAATATTACATTTCCAAGGCATGGATAGTGGTGGGGGGTACGTAGCACTCAAAAAGCACTAAAGCATTGGGGAATGCATTTCATTAATATTAGATAACCCCCATCTACTGGTCCTCCCCCAAAATAAATACATAAATAAATAAGCCCCTCATAAAGAAAAGCCTAGCTCCAGCTGAGATAAACAATGACTCATGATTCTCTTCTCTTGTACCTCCAGGGCAAAATGTTTATTTTATTTCCACAGTCTGCCATAAATTAAGCTAACCTGCACCCATAAAACATTCACTATCTCAAGCAAAGCTGCCCCTGAGGACCGCGGCATAAGCTGGTCGGAGAGCGCAAAAACAAGAAGAGGAGGGGAGCGGGTCTGTGCTCGCTATTGACTGTTATTTACTTGTGTCCATTGTTTCTTGCACAGGTGTGAAGAACTCCCGCAATGCGTCCTTTGTGTCAATCAGCATCATATCCACAACAACTTCAGGCCCCTGAAAGGCAGCAAAGGACCATGAAATTATTTATAGAACTTTTAAAAGCATACAGATCACGTATAAGCCCTAAAGTTTGGGTGGGATCAAGAACAAAAATGTAGATAATAATAGGGTCAATGATATACTAAAAGCTCAGGGAGTCTCCAAGGGGCATGGCTGAAAAAAAAGCTCTAGTAATTACTCTTTAAAAGTTCTTTAAAGCATCTGTGAGCTTGTAATCATTTTCAACCTTTTGGCGAGAAGCTGTGAGATGATGGGAGACAGAGGCAGTCTGATCAACAAAATGGGAGTAGTTAAAAATAATCGGGGACTGTGTAGTTGACATTTTCAAGCATGACTCTTCCCAGCCTCCCATTACATTTTCATTTTTTGCCATAATAAATTGCAATAATACACAGTGGCAGTACAGAGTGGTGCGAACCAGGCGTGACTTGATGCGTCCAGAAAGCCTGGATTTTGCTGCTACTTTTGCCCGGCTGTCATTACCATTAGAAGCATTTTTTATTCATAGTTTTTATACTGACGTAAGGAGGAATATGGATGAATGTTTTTATTATGCATGAAACCTTTTTTTTGTGTGTGTGTGTGTGTGTTTTCGCCTTTTTCTGGGGAGCTTTTTTTCCATCACGACCTGACAAAAGGGGGCTATCTACCTTCAACCTAGAGTATGATAAATCACAAACTGTTTACCTCCCCCACATAATTCAGGGGCTAATTTCACAGAATCTGTTTTTGTCATAGACAATTACAGTGGGAGTTCCATTGACTGGCAGACAAAATAGCCTTTGTTGATGGCTCTGTCATGTTTTATTTGTGTCAAAGTCTTTAAAACAATGTGGACACACATTTTAAGATAATACACAGGAACTAGGGAAAGGCTATTTGTATGCTATATACTAAAGTAGGGGCTAAATTGAGCTCAGGCATGAGGCAGCCACTGCCAAGTTGCTTGGCTTTTAGAGGATACAGTGAAAAAAAATATGACTTGATTTAGTCCTAAAATTGAACTGATGCAAAGTAATAACAAAAATCCAGGTTTTGTTTACAATGCTGTCTGCATTATCCACCTGCAGCCCAGGGAAACTTAATTAATAGACAGCCAATAGTAAGCTCTATGAGTTGAGGTTGGACAGGTTGATGATTCTGGCGATGCAAGCAAGTGTATTTATGGCCACAGAGCAGCTGACAGCCAAGTGGAAACACATATGCTGTAGGCTGCAGGCAGACGAAGAGTCCAAAATGACCCAACAGCATTATTAGAAATGTAATGCAAAGATCATTTCACCCACAGTGGAGTCATAGCTGCACAAATAGGCGATTCTATATATAGCCCAAGCAATCTGAAAAAGCTTTTCGCGGTGAAAGAAAAAAATAAAAAAGAGAGAATATTCATATTCAAAAGTTATATCAAGAATTACTGGTTAGTAACTCTTTTCTCTATAGGGACAATGTTGATTGAATAAATTGAAGTAGTTAAAATGCAGCTCATTGTTATTTCATGAATAAACATAAATAATATCCTCAGGAGAGCATACAACAAGAAAAATGTCTCTCCATGGTATTATGGAATATGCATGCAAATCCATAATATGTAAAACGTCAAAACTGCACTGCTAGTGCTCGTACTTCTAAGTGGGACTTTCGATGATCAAAGTGCAAAGTGCATTAAGATGTTCTAAGCGGCAGAGAGGTCAGCTTTTAACTACTGGCAAACAGAAGAGGTGCCGTGGATGAGGTGTTAGTGGAAAAGATACTGGGAAAGAGAGAAGTTTACATTCATGCTTACAGTTTTTCTGGAGAAACAGAGGTAGCGAGTGACCTTGGATTTGAATAAGCCGTCCTTCCACAGGTCGGCATCAGAGCCATCTGTTGTTTGTGCAACCTATGTGAAAAAAGAGAGCAAAAAAACAAAGAGAGAAAAAAAAAAGACATGCAGGAGGTGGGATAAAGTTAATGTATGTATGCCATGAGCGTGCTGCCTTTGCCTCTTCCTTTGCATACTAGCCTTAATTAACGCTTGCCTACACTTGTGCTCTATCTCATTAGTGCTCTGCATGGGTAAAGTCTTAGCCTCCAAAAAGGTGGCTAAAAATATCATCCCTCGGGACCAGGCTGATTAAAGATGCCCTGACAAGGATCTGCTTTAATAAGGAAACCAAACTTCCGTGTGCTTCAGCGGGAAAGCTGGGATTACATTTTGGGGTAAATGTGGAATATATCTTATTTTAAGCAAAGCTACTGGGATAATAATGAACAAGACATAGGTAAACTGAGAACATTAAACAAGCAACATGAGAAGTGGTGCTTAATTATTTCAGGAGGTGGGTTTTAATTTAATGTCAGTCTAAATCCAAAGACCTGACCAGCTTGCCCTTGTATAATAGAACCATTTATTGTTGTAAACGAGCAGTTGAGTCAGTTAAAAAATAAATAAATTGCATCATATTGACAGCATGTGGGTGCCACAAGTCAAGCTCAAGGTCCTACAATACATTGCTATGTAAATGTAGGTATGCAGGTCTAAATAATAAAGCAAAATATAACCTGCAGACTGCAGCAGAAAAACTCTTCCATTGTTCGTGCAAACATGCTCGGCTGAAACGTCATGTTCCATTGGCTACCATGTGAGAATCACCTAAATAACTGCCAGAGTTATTTTCTAAAGGGATCCTTTACAAAGAAGAGTCAATCTAATGAGGTTCATTCAAATGAAGAAGTCATAGATCTCTGCACCCACCCACACACATTACCCCCTTGACAATAATGATGAATGACCCCAGTGACTAGGTGGGGGAAACATGGCATGGGGAGATTCATGCAAAACTACTACTGACTAGATGGGCTGAGAGCAGAGACTAGCGTATGGAACAGAGACAGATAGCAGGATGAGAGAGAGAGAAAGAGGAGAAGATGAGCGGGGAGAGGGATTGTGGGGTGACTCCAACAGCAGTTCCATGAAAGGTCCCAGAAGGAGCCTATACATCACCAGCCTCCCTCTTCCTTACAAGACAACCCGTCTTGGCCACTTTTTCCAGGTCAGTAGCCAGCGCATTCTGTCAACGTAAACAAAGGGCTCACTTTGTGAAACCCAAAGTCAAGTTGAGGAGTAACGAGGGCACGGTCCTCCAAGGAGGCACCTCAGGCATCATCCTGCCACAGCCGGCGGCAACAGAGGTGCGACGCAGCTTGAATGTGAAATGCCAACTGCTGAGCCACAGCAAAAGAAGCATGCACAAAGTCACACTGGCTCTTCTCTAACACCTTCAAACATGCTACTACATGGCTCGATCATTAAACAGACTTCAATGAGAAGAACGTCACTTGTGTGATGAGAGACATCATACAGTAGCTCTGATATAGAAATATGACATATTGTGTGTTTTAAAATGCAATGACAGATTCAACTGCCACTAGCGGTGATCTAAAAGCCCACCTGTGAAACATGTCTTCAGGGAATGTTGAATATTACTACTGTACGATACGTCTCCGGAGACAGACACCAACGGCAAGTTGCAATGAAGCATTGAAAGGAACAGCTGTGAATAAAAAGATATAAAGGCATGCAATCAAAAATCTCTGGAGAATGAAAGCAGGTAAAGAAGAAATGGGGCAAGTTCAGGGAAACAAACACTTCATTCAAAGAAGAACAGACATTTTGGAAAGATAAAATGTTTCACATCTCCTCTTTCAACTGAAAATAAGAAAAGTGACTTTTGACTGTTTGCTAAAAGAACTATAGCGGCACCTACTTTGAAAACAAAGTTAAAACATTTGTTTCTTATTTGGGGAAATATAAACTTTCTTGTTGACATTCAGATGAGATCTTCATAACTCTCATGATCGTGCATTACATGTTTTTGGGGGGTGCAGCTAGTTGGCATATTCTCCTTGTAACCTTTGCAGCGAGCATGAGTGAGTGAGAGTTTGCTCATGGTGTTTGATGTTGGTTGGCTCCTGATCCCAGTGGAACAGTGTTTGATCTCGGCCTTTGCGCTTGTGCTGGTACAACCTGCACAAGTTCAGAGATTTGAGTGCACCAAATCAGAGAGCAAAAGAGGTAATCTGCCCTTTGATCTGCTGTATAAAATGTGTGGAGTGAGCTGAGCTATCAGTTTTAGCGAGGAATCTAAAAAGATTTTCAGTGTGAAATAAAAAAAAAATCAATATGACTTAATACCCAGAGAATTCTCCTCTGCAAAGTATTCCTACACTGATTGATACAGAATGCTCAATTTTTTGTTTGGACTTCAAAACTGCAGCTGAAATACGAAAATGTATTCTTAAAAGATAAGACACTGGCATTTTGGCTTTTAGTACAAAGTGTTCTTTAAGTTTGTTCTTAAAAAAACTTATATGTGCACAGATTTGGGTTAAACTGTTTACAAGGTCTACTTATCTACAAAAGGAGAACATTGTGGCTTCCGCTACCTCAAATGTAAATTGTAATTTGTAAACTGAATTAAAAGTAATTACATGAGGTGTCATGAGCACATTTAAAAATCATTGGACAGAGATCATAAAGCAAAGTGGTGGGCTTATAACAAAAAACAGACATGCGATGCATCTGAGTCGCAGGTCATATTTTAATTGGGAGTTTAATATCGACAGCTGAAGCCTGGATTTTCCCTTTGGTTAACTGTTCACTCTTTTCTTGCCAAGTTTCTCAATTCTTATACTTTTCTCAGATGGGATGGATTTAAATGTAAAGGCTTCAAGAAGCAACAGCAATATATTGTATGCTAAATTGGAATATCTGTATGCCAACTTGTTCCAACAAAACAAAGCTTAACTATAAGCTGATGAGATGGTAACCTTCACACTTTGAGCAGAATGAGGTGGACTTCACGACAGAGTGAGCATTTTCCTCAATTATCTTTTTCTTTCTGTTTGTTTGAACCAATGTCATGACAAATTACAACAAAAAGTGACATTTATAAGCTTTTGCATTTGACTCCAATAGTATATATTTTTTTAATATGTCTACACTTTCATTATTTGCTTGTATTAAGTCCACTTTACTTTCAGACTTTAAATTGTTGGTATATTGCCCTCCAGAATCAACACTGTATTTGCATATCAGCTGAAATGCGCTCTGAAGCAGCAGAAGAGGAAGTCTGATGGGCTTTTTCTCTTTGTCACTTTTGTCTGTTGTACATGCAGTTTTTCTGCCAGTGGCTTCATTTGATTCCACCCACCATCATCTGCCAGAGATTTGAACAAGCTGGGTACATAGGGTGGAGCAGGAAGAGATAAGTGGGATAACTGGGAGAAGAGGGACAGTTTGGGGGCACAGGCTGCAAACAAAAGGTAAATGAAAAAGAAAAAAAGAGAGAAAGAGGAAGAGAGATCCACCCTTGAGCTTGATTTGTATTTTGTTTAATTTACACATTCTCTTCTCTTTTTTTTTTACCCTCTTTAGCTTATATACAACTGAAAAAAATTCACATTAATCAGCCCACCCTGCACTACTTCACATCTTGAAATATTCCCATTAATGGTGAAGTTGTTGTTAGACTTGCAAATAAAGAACACATGGGGACAAAGTTAAATGAGTCGGGCTTCAACAAACATCATTAAGCCCTTGCCTCTGGTGTGTCTATAACACTGGTGGCAACCAACGCAGAGAATCATCAAAGCAAACTTTATGAATAAGTCATCTAACAATGACAAAAAAACACCACGGAAGGCTGCCAATTTCCAGACTGTGCATTAAACTAGTAAACAGTTGCAACAATTACATGTATAACCAACAGCAGAGAATGAAAGCAGCATTTATTAGATTTCAGACTAGATCATTTTTTGGCCTTTCTCTTTGGAGGTTGTATGTTCTTCATGTGCAGTTGTGGGGTCTCTTCATGTACTCCCACAAGCAAAAAACATGCTTCTTTAGCTTAATTGCTGGGTGAGCATGAGCGTTTGTTTGTCTCTGTAACGGACTAGCAACCTGTTCAGGTATTCGCCACTTGATAGCAGCTAAGACAAGCACCAGCCCCTCAACCTTCTTTAACTCTGAATTGTATTAGGTGAGTACAGAAAATGAATAGATGGTTTCAGGCCTTTTAAATGAAGCTATACTAGATTTACTAAAATAGGCAAATTAGCAACAAACTGCAACACAATAAGCCATCAAAGTAGCGCATTCTGCAGGTGACCCACTAACAGTATTAAAAACTTAGTCAAAAGTTTAACTGGAAGAATGCAACTCCTGAGATTGACTGGCTAGACTGACTAAGCTGGAGAGAAGCCATCTGACAGCATCTTTGGCTCGGGTAGTAGAGCAGGTTATCCACAAATAGCAAGGTTGGCTGTTCAATCCCTTGCACCTCCCCATGTCCAGGTGTCCTTGGGCAAGATGCTGAACCCAGAGTTGCTCCAGATGGCAGGCGAGCACCTTTCATGGCAGCTCTGCCACCAGTAGCGTGAGTGTGTGTGTGTAAATGGGCTTTGTTGAGGTTAAAACCCATCTAAAGTTAGATACGTTTAATACATGCCATTGTAAAGCAATTTTAACAGACTTATCCTTCTTTCATCTCATAAACAATCTTTGGCATCATATTTGTTTTAGTCTTGCATTGAATAAACTATGCAATAAGTATTGGCAACATCTAATAAAAATACAGGAATGCATAAAAATACTAAAGGGAAATGCAGATATAGAGCCATCCAAGTCCAACTAGTTTCCATTTACTTTGTCATCCCTCCGAAACACACACATTTCACATTTTCCTATCAACACTAAACTGTATCTATCAAATGAAGGAAGCAAAGCTTTAAATAGACTATATTTCGATTGTTCAGCCAGTAAGAATGCATTTTTATATACCTGGATCAGTCCTGACCTTAATGCTCACAACCAGCTTAAGGCAACTCTACTTACAACATAGTAGCCATCCGGGACTTTGTTGAATGAAGTGACTACTCCGACTGCAGAGATGGGGTCTGTAAGCAGCTCAGGCCTCTCTTCAGACATGTTGCAAATCTGTTAGAAAGGCAGACAGGGCTCTTAACACTTTTCTGTTTTCAAGGCATAAGCTTAAAACAATAATCCATTGTTTCATTCTGATTCTGAGTTTTTGCTTATATAGCAAATTCATTAAAAGTGTTACAAAAAATCATCTTTGTAAAATAACATTCAACCTGAAAATAGATCATTTCTATTAAAAATCATTGAGTAAGTACACAGAATGTGGGTCAAAATAAGGATTGCACCCCTCACAGTGATTATATGCAGATTGGACAGAGTTTTTCTTGGTTAAAATGACTCCATTATTGACTTCTTGATGAGGCTTATTAGCCTCCTAAAGAAAAATTGGCTGCCTAATCCAGAATCAAATGACAAGTGAGACCAGTGACTAAACAACATTTAGGGAGCACCCAATGACTTCACCAAATCACAAATTAGGGGGAGTGATCACATATTTTCAAGGAAGTCCCAATCAATTGCTATCTATTTCTGTCTCAGGGAATTTTTGCCTAATGGGTATACAAGCCTTTTACTGGGTAAGTGGCTTTGCAAAGGTTCCCTTACGCAATTTTATTAGATTAGGTTTAAAGCATTCTTGTGCTAACTGACAAAGTTGCTGCATTCAATCTTGATATTTACAAAATCTATTGCAATTAAGATTATCAAATTAGAGGATTTACTCCAGAAACAGCTGTCTCTAACAAATGTTAGATAGCTGTACTTATTCAAATTAAACTGAATGGCAAATTAGTTAATAAAATGATAGATATCGTTCTAACATTTTCTTTTTTTGTAGATGTCGAGTGTTCCTTGTCAGGAAAACATAATAATAAAAATAATAATAACATGAAGAAGAAGATGGTGAAGATTAAGAAGAACTTTTATGCTCAGCAATAGTGTTTTTCTCAAATGATCTAATCTGATTAATCTGAAGCAGTGACGTGAATATCATGTTTATGGTGACTGCAAGATACCATCTAATTACATAATATAGTGATGAGTGACTTTAACTGAATTCATATTCACACAAGTAGTTAAGCTAGGCTACCTTATTATTTGATGCTGAAGACATTTAAATAATACAGTTTCACTTTAGACTAATTTTTGGGGGGGCACAACAACCTTTATAGCAGGAGGTTTGGATTTACTAGTGAAGGCTAAGAGTAGCCTTCAGTAGTTAGCAAGAAAGAGTGCATCTTGTTCACAAAAGTGCACATTTTCGACAGAAATGGTAGTTAGAATTTCAGCATTATTACCCTAGTCCTCATATAAAGATAAATTAAAAAGACAGTGAACCCAAATCCTCTAAAGCCTTATTTTTTATATTTTATCTAGCCGTCTTACCTGGACACGTCTCGTTCTGCTAAGCTACTGCCAGCTTTTCAACTTAACATCGGACTTCACACTCATGGTAAGTGTCTAGTTCCTGGTGTCACGAGCTGGAAATTATTAACCAAAATCCAGTGCGTTACTACAGACAGGCCTATGAAACATTGCAAATATTTTGAGACATTCAAAGAGAAAGATATAATACTTGTGGAACTTTTGTACTCGTGTAATTTTTTTTAGCACACTTCTTGAATTATTCTTCATAAAAAATGTCTTTTAGAGTCCAATGTCAACATGACATTTAGGCCCATTAGGATTTGTATCCACTAACTGATAACATTTCAAAGTTATTTGACTACAACTTTTATATTTAGGTTTTATTTTATAAAAAAATAAAAAATTAATTAATAAATGCTGTGCTCTACAATAATTGAGATCAAACCTGTATTTTGATTAGACGAACAACTGAACGAGAACATCTTATGGAAAGCAAAAAGTTAAATAAAGATTAACATGTCAATTAATTTTAGGCATTTATAATAAAAGGCTTAGGAACTAACACCACATTGACTTGAGGGTGTATTTCTTTGCAATATCTTATGCGATCCAATTTAGCTGTTCTAACTAAATTAAGGCTGTGCTTCACTAAATGATAATCATTACACGGATATATCTACAGGTCATGCCTCCTGACAGTTGGTTGTCTCTCTAATAGTTATCACATCTCATTATTGTAATCAGATAAAAGTAGGACAAAGAGCAATGTATCAGCTGAGTCGTTACATTAGGATGGGCATCTTCTTGAGTACAGAACTTGAAAGCATCTTTGTAGACAGTCCAAAACACCAGCAGGCAACAGATGCTTTCCCATTATCAGTTTTTTTTATTTCTACCCAGACCACAGCAATTAAATAAATTATTTCATTGTGGAACTATCATCCTAATTAATTTAAATCAGACTTGTTGCTGTGTTCTGTAATATGGGGCCTTATGCCAGTATAGGGTGTCTTCACTAGAACCACACACAGATGAGATGTATTCACTGGCTTACATTTCTACCTTCCCTCTTATTTGTTTTAATCAAATGTGTTTTTATTGAACGATTATACATACTAAACTGAATTATAAATACTAAATTACATGGCTGAAACTGATATGCCTAAAGGGATTATGTTTTCAGGTCTTTATTCATCCATCAATCTGTTAGTCTCATTCTTGTAAATGGTAAATGCCTAAATGTTTGCAAAAATGTCCAAAATAATTTAAGATTAGTCTTCCTTAGTCTGGAGCTTTGGGTGAAGATTAGGGTGGCTTGGTAAACCTGCGGGCTGTGCTGTCTAGGTTAATACCTGCTGGTGGGTTCTCTAAGACAAATCAATCCCAGGGTATGGTCAGAACTAAGTATACTGTACTTAGTTATTTCATAGCTTACTATATGTTAGAAAACACCCTGGGTAATGACATTTGAAATGTCACTATATACGTAATAGGCTATCCATCCATCCATTTTATGCGTCCACTTTATCCAGTTCATGGTCAAGAGAGACTCAAGCTTAATCCAACACAGAGGCAGTCTGTGTCACAATGCACGGTCAACTTAATACCCATGGTCAATTAACAATTACCCTAAAACACTTCAATTTTGATAATAATAAAAAAAATAGAATGAAAGATAGTCCTTTATGAAATAAGTCCCTATTGTTTTACAAACTTTTTAATGCAAAACTGAAATGTTTTTAATCAATATAATAATCTTTTGTAAAACCTTGAAAAACTTTAAATAGGTGTCCTCCCAGTGTCCAAAATATCCAAATAGGATAAGGCTAGGAAGTAATTCTCACACTTGATAAAGGAACCATAAAATGTTCAGTGTTATTGTCATCTACTGTAACACCCCACATCATCTCCACCACCCGCCTTACACACATAATCCTACCAACACATGGTATCACATCAAAGTGTTAGCGACGTACCAAACTAGACATGCTCATTTTATGCTGAATTTGTACAGGTGCTGAAAGGTAGAAGAATTGAATCTCAGGTGTCAGTTAAAAAGAAAAAACACACACATGCGCATTCGCAGAAACATGCTCTGGCTGTAAGGAGGTGCACCTGCTACAGTAATGGTCTAATTATGGAATAGGTGGTGAAACACTCATTGAGAGTCTGGAGTTATCAGCAACACATGCTAGCTGTGAAAACCATCAGCTTTTACAGTGATTTAATGTGCAGCACCTTGCATGCTGAGGATTGTGGGGCAAGATGAATGATGGCAGATTTCTGCAGGGGTGCAGCTAGTGTGAGATGTGTAAGGTTACAGCTGGTATTGAAAAGGTTCATTAAGGCTATGATTTCTGTAGTTACCCCCCAATCCTTTATGATGCATGTCAGTTAATGTTTACCCCATTAAAATATCATGCATGCAATGTAAGTCTCTAGTGTAGATAGTAATCAGTGGAAGACAAATGAGTCCCTGGACCAAAATTATACCTTTGTGAATGACGCTATGCCTAAAATATAAAAGAAAAACAAAAAGAAATTAAAAAAGAAGGAGGAGCAGGATGGGGGGGGGGGGGGGGGGGGGGTTTTCCCCTTTTTAGTTTTTTTCCCCCAAAAAACCCCCCCTCTCCCCCCCCCCCCCCCCCCCCCCTCTGGTGTTCCTTTTTTTTTTTTACAAAGGGGGGGGGGGGGGGGGGGGGGGGG
>JBAMHW010000012.1:23425409-23439061 GCA_037177495.1 Rhadinocentrus ornatus | reverse complement strand
GTTCTTGGGATGGTACTCATCATTCTTCTTCCTCCAAACACGGTTAATGGAATAAAGACCAAAAAGTTCTATTTTGGTCTCATCTGACCACATGACTTTCTCCCATGACTCCTCTAGATCATCCAAATGGTTTTATAAATAGCTTTATGCAGCTATCGACCTCAAACAGGTGCTTCTAATTTAGGATAATAAGTGGTGTGCAGGTGGACTTTTTAAAGGCGGACTAACAGGTCTTTGAGGGTCAGAATTCTAGCTGATAGACAGGTGCTCAAAATGTATTCCTACTTTCCTCACTGTATATATACAGTGTATATATATATATATATATATATATATGCATGTGTATTAGGGCTGGGCAGATTAACATGTTATTATTGCATTAAAGCAATATTTATTTAGCACAATAAATTATTGGGCTATAGTCCTTGCTCACTGGCTCTGAACACAGAGAAACCAAATGCACAGGCTTGCAGTCCAATGCCTCTTCCTCCATGTATGGTCCTGCTGCAATGCATTAGGAAAAAGCGGGTTTATTAAAATAAAGAGATGTTTTCTGTCAATTATGAAAGAAGAAAAAGAACCAACATTTTCCTATTTGTCCCTCAAAGCCCATTGTCTCCTTTGGACGAGAAAATGCTCCCAAAGGACAAACAAAACCTTTTTTTTTTCTTTTTTTTTGTGAGCTTATCGCAATTTTATACAGGTTGATAAACATTTTGAGGCAATACAGCAAAGGTAAGACCATGTTTTACAAACATGAAGCATAAATTGGTCCTTTTTTGCCTCTCGTTTGGTGAATCTTGGTCATAGCGAGATGAAACTTACAGTTTTGGAACCTATGAGATGTGGGCTTTCAGTAGAGTTTTTGTTTGTCCATGTTCATGCTGTCGGCTGGACACTGGGAGACATAATTTATGTTAAGATATTTTTTCGGACTTGTGTACCTGTGTACTTGGTCTTTTAATTTTTTGTTGTCTTAACTGTGTTTTTCTGGACTTTCTGTCGATACCACACATGTTTATAGTTACATTTACAAACCTGACATTACACCTGTAAAACCGGATGTTAATCCCTTAACTCCTGGTATTGGAGGATGCAAGCGCAAGAGGTTAAACTAAACAGTCAAGCTAAAAATGCAAAGTTAGAGAATTTATAGGCAAGAAATCTGGATAATGAACCACTAAAGGTGCATGGATGGAAGTTATTGTGAATATTTAAAATATTTCTCTCTCCTCACCATCTAGAATCTGTGAGATTCTTGTCCTGCTTTTTGTCTGTTCACCTGATGACTGATATTCATCAGATATTGTTCCTTCTGTGTTCAGATGGAAGCAGTGTTACTGTTTTAAATTCATCCTGCTGACTTTTTGGGTTTCAGTTAGTAAATTTTAAAAATGTAATCCTTGTTTGTGATAAATATGTGATTTTATATTTATCAGGAATATTTGAACTGTTGCTGTTTAAAGAGAAAACTGGTGCTAAATTGGTTTAATTGTTTACTGCAGGGGTCTGCAGCCTTTACAATCCAAAGAGCCAATTTTCTCTCAAGCAGCTAAATAAAACTCATTTAGAGCGCAAATGTTACAAGACCTTTTAAAAAAGCATAAATATCTATTATTGGAAATTTGTTGTCATTTTTGATGAACCACAATTTAATTTATATTTTTTAGGTTTTAAAATAAGAAAAGCATAAAACTTTTGCAAAAAGAGGATAGATAGCCCATAGTTTCCAAACTAATGACAAGGAAAACAACAAAAACAAATAAATATTACTGATGCTTTTTGTGTCATTATGTTGTGGAAATTCAATGCAATTATTCCATTAATAAAACTTTTAAAAAAAACAACTAAAAAACCTGCATTTGTTATTATATCCATGTTTGAAAACATTAATTCATTAATTTTTACCCATGTATTAAGAGCCTTTATGGAAGGTCCAGAGTCCCACTTGCGGCTCTAGAGCTGCAGCTTGCATACTCCTACTTTAGTATTTGTAAACCAAAATTTACTGCATTTTCTTCATACAGCAGTGGGCGTCGTTTAAAAGGAAAAGTAATTTGGCCAGATGTAGTTGCTGACCCCTGATTTAGAGGGTATTATGTCAAACTGCTACATGGGTATTTTAGTTGACTAAGCAGTGGTCTATGTTTTTCAAGAATATTTTTCACTGTGCCACAATGTCAGAGTTGTGTCATTATGTGTGGAAAAAACTGAAATGGGTGGCATTCGTGTGAGGCATCCCACTGCAGGCTTTATGCTGAGGTGGTCACCTTGGCAAGGGCATTAATATCTGAGGAGGAAAATTCCCATGGTGAGGTGACTAGTTGAAGAAGGTCCTGCTCCTGAGCAGACACCTACAACATGATGCTTCAAAAAAGTGCTGACTTCCTCATGAGCTCAGCTAGTAGTAGCCATCTGCTCCTCTGCTAACTAATGTAAAACATTAATTGTAAATGAACCTCCAGCAGGGATGTGATCTACCATCTAATTTTCTAACAAGAAAAAGACATTACCATCTAAAATTCAGCAAACTACCCATATCATAACAGATACTACAAAGCAATAAAGGAAAAGAGCAACATGAAGAGTTATTTGTTTAATAACTGCACTGCAATAGGATAATCACAACAGTTTTCTTTTATTTCTTTATCTTCTTACAGTGATCTTTAGATCTATTACACACACCCAGGACTTTATCTCTTATGTCTCTCTTGTATTTGAATGTGCTGTTTGCCTTGGTTTTGTGATTTAGAGGGAACATTTTATCAGAGCTAGCCAAGAAAGCCTGATCCACCAGGGAGCCAGGCATTTTATAAGGGTATAAATAATCAATGACACTGAATCTGTAATAGGCTGTAATGCTGTTTGTTAACTCACCCATTCTACCCTTCCCCCACCCAGAACGCTGTGTTTGTTGCTCACACAATAGAAATGAATTGCCATGGCTAATTGACAAAGCAGGAGAATCTCCTTGTAGCTGCTTCAGTTTATTTCTATCTTCCTTTTATTGCCCATGACCAGTCTTACATCAGGCAAAGGTACGTCTCTGTTTTTGTTTCCTCAATCATCAGCCATGAATCATGTGTGACTGCTCGTATGTTTCACAGACCATAAATGTTTTCTCTCAGGAAGTGTACATATAAAAGAGTCTATACCATAATCTATAAACACATTACAGATTCAGGTTAACTTATTAAAAGAATTTGATCGCTGCAGCTGCTTGCTATCAACATCCATCTAAAAAGAGTCATTGATCATTATCAAGCAAACCCGCAAGAGGCTTCAGGAGAGGAGGAAAACACCAAAATATTAAGCATAACCATTCTCCACCCCCTCCTGCATCCAAGCGCACACCCACATCTGAACATACTTATTTTGAGTTTCACCCCTCCCCCAGAAGTCACCCATGAGCCTCTGATTTCCATTATTATTAATATCTGCCTGTTTAATTTTCAGCTCTGTCATAATGTGTCGGCCTAAACTACAAGAGACAATCCCTTATTGATTACTTTCCCAGCAGCCCCGGCGCATGCCCCAGCTGATCACGCCTCTCATGCACAGACATCTCATGCATTTCAGATAATAAGCTGCTGCTCTGGAGTTGAAACAAATTGGATGTGCAGTCAGTCACTGTCCAAGTAAATCATGTTGCAGTCTGTCAGTGGACTAGGCTTGGATTATCATCTTACCCAAGCGAGGCAAAAAGTGGCAGGAAAAAAGTCATGAGCACCTTCTATGATGGCAGAGTGGTATATGTAGGCATGACTCACACTGTTGCAGTGCTGTATATAATGAGCCTATTGATCACGAATTATGTTAAAAGACAAACAAATAGCACTTAGATGAGAGAAACAACTGGGCAGACTTTGTTAATCAAATTTATCTTTGAGTGATGAAAATTAATAATTTTTTTTTTTCAACTTTCACTTATGCAAAACAATGTACGGAGGATCATACAACACAAAAAAATCTGTCCCTTGAATAAAGAAGAAAAGCTAATTTGAAACAAACAAAATTTAGTGAAAATGAGAACTTCACTAAGTGGATCAGCTATGGCATCTCTTGTTTATTTGCTATTTCTCGTGGCCTGTCAACAGATATCTCTGTCGCATGACAGTAGCAGCAAACTTTCAATAGTGGATGCTAGAAACATTATACTTCATGCACATGTTTACTGTACATGAACAAGGCATACTATGTCAAAATCTATTTCCAAAACAACACTGCCATTGTATCAGCATGCTTATAATTCTGCAACAGGAAGAAAATAAAGCATTCTGTCACCCTGAACCTGGCTCTGTCTCAAATTCAGCACTTTCACTTAAAAAAAAAAATCAAAAAGTGAAGTTTTTGGAGATGCACGGGAGGGCATGATTAATAATACATCAGGATTATAGAGCACAGACTGTGCTGCACTGACTTTAATAAGTCCATGGAGGGAAAACAAACCCAGACAATAAAAACAACCACATTCACTGCCTGGAAAACATCTGCATTTAAACTCAAATAAGTCTGCACAGACTCCTCCTTGTCAAGTTTAAGTTATTCATTATTTAAATATATCTAATGAAACTGCTAGATCTCATAGTTTAAAAAAATATATAGATACACAAAAAAATTCCTCTATTCTAGAGCCACACCTGAGCAACAGTGGTTTGCTACAAAACCCTGAGAAGTAGAATAATTGGCACCCTAGTGTAAGACTCCCTCTGTTTGGTGCCAGCTGTTTAAAATATGGATGATATTGTTTTCATTGCAGGCCTTTTATTGAGTTCTGCTTGGGCCATGCAGTATAATCCTCTGACTTTGACCTTTTCTGGCATGTGGAAAAAGTAAATAAACAAGACACTGATGTATTCCCTCCGTTACCAGAGGAGCCAAGCAGCAGATTTTCTGTTGATCATATTCAAGACTCTTGATACAGAAAGCTGTCTGTGGTTGCCTAAGCAGCAGCAGTGAAATACCTTTTTTCTCTGGAACAGGCGCAGAAATAATGGATGATGGAGAGGAAACGAAAATTTATTGACAACTGTGACCGGTGTGTGGCATCTTCTCTCTAGTTGCAGATTTTCTTGAATAAAAAAACAAAAATCTTAACATTTGTTGACCATGTTTTAGTCAGTATGTTTGTAGAAATTCACCCTCCTTGTGGAGGTAAACGGTACAATGTTGACTGACCAGATTTGAGATTCAGTGTAATTTTAAAGTACATATTTGATGCATTATAAATCAATTACATTTATACATACACATGGGAAGTTTAAAACAGTAAGCACAAAATCGTAATACAAACAAACAAATTGTATGACGCAGCAAATTCCCTTCCATCTAAAATATAGTAGTTGCAGCCTGCACAGTTGCAATATATAAAGCAGTCCCTCTTGCTACATTATTCCTTTCATGACCATTCAGCGTTCACTTTTGCATAAATGCATAGATCAGGAAATTATTAGATTTAAGTCTTTCCAGTTATACACTGTCGCCTTAAATCATGCATAAATGTGATAATTACCCACACAAGGCCAAAAGGGCCCATCGCTGCCACTTTAAATCCAATGAACGCCATGACCTGATCATTATAATTGACCATCTATCAGGGTCATTGAGGAGCAGAATGTTGTTAACTGTCGCTTATAATTCCTCTTGATCATTGCTAATTACAGAAAGTGGGAGAAACCAATATTCTAGATAAAAAGAGAGCAGCTGGCAACCATTCAAAGAGGTGGGACTGAATGTTTAAATATAAGTAGGTTTGAAAAATGAAAAATATGCTGTGGTTTATACACAGCAATGACAAATTATGCTAGGAAGGAGGGTATTTTGCTGGCACAGACTTGAGTCTACTTATCCCCTTAGAAGCAAGGGTCACTGCAGATCAATACAAAGTTGTTCTGAGTGATCACCTTTATGCTGTGATGAAACATTTCCATCCTGAGGGGAGTGGTCTTTTCTAGGATGACCAAGAAAGATCACTAAATAGTTCGATGAGTATGAAAATAATATGAATCAAATGGAATATTCCTTTTAGGAGTATTAGTTAACTCTATACTATCAGCTCTGTACATATATTTGATTGTTTAGTTTGGTTTTATGTTGCGAATTAGAAAATATAAGCTACAAATATATTAGGTTGTTACATGATTAAGTTGGTGTTATACATGAAGATTTTTATTTACTCGAGGGAGAATGGCCGTCTGCTCATGAATTTAATTTAGTTCTTTAATGTTCTGTGACTATGAGGGGCATTTAGCAGTCACTTTTTATTCTCATATGAATATGACCTCGAAGGACATTTAAAAAAAGCCTAATATGCAAATATTATAAAAGCATGTTTCAAGCCTTTTTAACAGTCCACATCTCCTAAATTACTATCACCTCTGCCAGAATTTGCACCCCATTTCTTTCCATCTCGAACTAGTCTAAGCATGCATTTCACTGGGGCAACAAGTCATTGAGAAAATGCACAATTTATTGAAATTTTATGGAAAGACTCTTTCTCCCTCTTACCACCACGCAATTACGTAAAAGCCATCTCGCCCCTGTGTAATCCATTTTATAGTAATTCATTTATGACTCTGGTCAGAGGGGATGCCTCTCCTGCCACAAACATCCTACAACATGTGTGGATGGCACCAGGATGAAATCCACAATCCACTGAAGGGCACAGCGTTCATCAAGGCATTCTTTTCTTTCAATTTATAAGCACATCATAAAATATTTCTTTCCACTTCAAGAATCAACTTGTCTCATTACAAAGTTGTACATTTTACTGCCACGAATAGACATGACAAAACCAAGAATCATTTGGAGTGTTTCAAAATCCTCCCTCTTGATAGAAAACATGCATTTCTGGAGGCTCATTTTAGGAAAAGAGAGTGTTAAGAAATGGACTAACTAAAGAAAAGAGAAAATGGTGCTTCAGACACAGAAATAAAAGGAAAATAAGACAAAGAGACTGAGTGAGTGGATGAGAGCCGACTATCGTCTCTCCTGAGATGAGTATGATGATTGCACCCACATTCCACTGCAGAGCTAAAACCCTTGCAGGCTTTAGGAATGTGAAAACCTACTTCTTCTCTCTTTATAGTACAACACTTAGGCAGCGGACCACTTTTTTTTCCCTCCATCCTGAACATTGCTCACATCGCTGTTCCCTGAAGCTTGAAAGCACAACATTTCTCAGCCAGCAACTCCCACTGGGACCAAAGCCCAGAGATGGAAATGCAAAGGATATGTTTTATTGGACAGTTGCAGACAAATAAATCTAAATATGTATTTCGGTCATGTTTGTATGCCAACTGCATCCTGAGGGAGTTGAAAAGATTATATGACATAAATAACATGATATTAGGTCACATGTTTATATATCCTAACCTAAGGTTAAGATGAATACAATTTAAAATCTGTTTTTCTTCTTTGAAAGTAAACATTGTTTGGTAGCACACATACATGCTGCTTTCTGGTGTGCACAGACTATTAATAAGAAATTAAACTTAGAATCAGGTAAAATACACTAAGAGGAGAAAAGCCATAGCTCTGTTGAAGCCTGTCAGTGAGGCAAATACAAACCTGTCCAGGGTGGGTGGTGACACTGGGTCACCCTGAATGCAATGGTTTAGGCTCAGTGGTGTGCATGAAGGAAAGTCAATGGGAGGTGTCAATGAGAGAGCAGTAGGGGTTTTTTGCAATCATGTGTCCCGTGATTGACATGGCCTGACCTCGGGAAGCTGTGTAAGATGTCAGCATAGTGCAGCCCTATAATCCAACCCCAGCCTAAGAGACACAGTGAAGACTGTAGGTAACCTGAGTTATGTTGCTTGACAAATCAAACATAAGCTGTTAATTTGTGTAAATTCAATTTTATTTTAATTTAATATCACATCAATATCAAATGTAATAAAGAAAAAAAAAATTAAAGTGATAATAGAAGAATATATGGTGCATGTTCTTCATGGCCTACTTTTAGATAACTTATCTCCTTGCAGTCTTGCATCAATGCTCATTAGTATTGGCATATCCTTTCGGAGTGATGATCTCCATCCTCCTAATTTTTGTTGAGGTTGATTAAAAATGATATCTAAATTACATTTATTTGCTAGAGCTGTACTAAACCTTTATTTTGGCATTTGAAATGACAACTATTACATCTATAAAAATTTTAGCTTATAAAAAGAAGCTGGAGTTGCATTATTTTCTAATTGGCTTGGCATTATCAACATCCTACACCTTTCATCTCATTGGTCTAAATGCACTTAAAATTACGCTATCAGCTTTAAAACATCCTAGAATTCAACTTCAGTTTGTAATTTACTTTATTTTTGGAAAAATAAGCACCTAATATTTGGTAAATTGTTTCTTTTTTTTTGCCTCCCAAGACTCCTTTACAACAAACTGCTGCTCCCTATAACAAATCTCACACAGTCTTTGAAGGCAGCGCAAACTTGGGAAATAAAAGTGGCCGCCCATGGCAAACTGCACTTCAGAGAATTCAGCCCCTTTTTCTTTTTGCCATGTGACAAGTGAGCTGTGCAACTTTGCACAATATATATCTATGCCTCTAATTATTTATTTTTTTCACATCCATACAATGCAAGACTAGACGCTTTCCTCTTCCTGGAGCAGGGACAGCAGGGAGGACTGCCTTCCAAAATATTCTCTCTCATGCCTCTGACATGCGCATCTGTCTGCACGTCAGCATAGCAACTTTCTCGACATCTTTGGTTTTAATGAAAGAGATGTGGAAGCCACAAATGGTATAGGTGCTGTGATGACACATTTCAGTTCCTATTGTGCAAATAGAATCTCTCAGACTTTCTTCTAATCTTTCTTATTCATTGCTTCAAACTACAATGAAGATTTCAGACAGCTGCCATTCAAAACAAGTCTTACACACAGGCTCTATTGTACTAAAAAGGGACACACACACACACACACACACAAAAAGACTTGGTTAAAACAATGGCAGAAAAGTAGAAAGAGCCATTTTTAAACTTTATGTATTAAATAAGTCCTTTACCATGTACATACGAGATAAAATATTGTATGTTGGTTGTTTTTTATGCTGCTGAAGTGAACCATTTTTCTTCTACTGAAATACGGTTGTAAAGAAAATCCTCTACTGCAGTGTGGTCACAAGGGGGTAGCATTGACACAGTTGTTTAAGCCCTTTAGCAGGCAGCCCAGCAGCAGAACAAACTGCCTTTGATGTAATTGAGGTCTTAGACCCCCTAGAAAAGCATATATTGGTTTGTATGTGGAAATGTTCAAGGAACAATGGATTTCCATAAGTGGATGTAAAATTGTATTTGGAGCATCCCCGGCATGCTAACCATTCTCTAAACAATAACAAAAAGGACTCCTTCAGGATGGGATGGATAATTCCAAGGCACTTACTGCCTGGAAATGTAATGGAATGTAGCATTAGGATTAAATGTGTGACTAAAAGATACAGACTTGACTAGTTTTGGGCGCTTTCCTGGGTGATTCATTTAAATAAATCTGCAGATATTCTCAGCCCTGTTCAGCAGAACTTTGCATCCTGTTATGAGTCAACAAGCAGCATCAAAAGCACATATTTGTCTCTCTTTTTAAATGAATAATTCAAAGTTGATTTCTTTTTATTCTTTAGAACAATAAATACAATAAATTTTCTACCATAAAAAATGTTTTAGGAAAAGCAGGTGAATTATGACCTCCAACCTGAACAGATTAACCTGTTAATTATCAATCATTCCACAGACAGACTAGAACTCCCCTAACTAACATTTTTGTCAATCCATCTTATCATCCAAAGTAATACTTAAGAGTACGACTCTGGCAGGCCCTCATAAATAAAGCTTTGCCTATTTACATATTCAGTTTATCATGGATATTGCATACTCTGTACATAAAAATTCAAATGCAGTGTTTATGAAATATGATCATGCAGCAAATGTGAGAAAACACAGAGCACAGCCTATTAATATACAGAGGGGATTTAGTGCAAGTGATTAGTAAGGGATGAAACAGACATAAAACCTGCAAAATTTAATTCTTTTTTGTTTTTTAAAGTTTATTAACAACAATGTTCAGGGTAGGCATCCTTATTTTTAAACATTCCTCATTCCATGACTAAATTGATTATTTGACAGTGCTTACATCAGAGATGAATTTGTGTTCAGATTTGTACCATTTCTTGATTTTAAAAAAATATATACATTGAGCATATAGGTATTAAAATCTAAGTAGTACCTTAACAACCATCCTCTGTGCACCAAAGTCACACTTACTCATTTAAAGTAAACACTTTATTTGGTAGGAACATTTAATTGTCTGGAAATGGTCTGTTTTAACTAACCAGCATACATTATAGGACAATATTGCAAGTGCATGTCAAATAAAAATGTCTGATAAAAACTAGACTTACGTTGAAGGACTATTATGTGCAGTAGTCATTTCCATTATATATGTGTTCCAAACCTAAAAGAAAAAAAGTGTGTTTGGTTTAGTAAAACAGCTGAGAGGAATAATGGCATTAAAAAGCAAATACTGTGTGGTAAGTGTCTCATCTCTTCTCATGAACTAGTTAACCTGAAAGAATACGATCTACAAATGTGTTTGAGCAAAAGCAAATTACCTGGGTTTTGTGGAGGGGAACTAATCTCTCCAAGCATGACACTGGACAGGAAAGGCCTCTTACTGTTATTATGATGTGTCGGCTTGTGTTAGATGGGGGGCCTTGATGGCCGCATCAGGAAGGAGCATCGAAGCCCCTCTACCATGACAGCGCTCTGATGGATGCACGGGTGGTGGAGGGGCTGGGAAGATGGAGGTTAGAAAGCTGGCGATGAGGAGAAGAAGGAGGGTGATATTAGGTGCAACCGGGGGTATATACAACAGTAAATACCTACAAATGCAACGCATTAGCAGTAGGTGCAGAACCTAAGATAATGTTAGCATGCACGATAAGGCTTCCTGTTGGACAGCCTATCTCTGAAGCAAAATAAAGCTTCTGTGTGGTGAATTTGCAAATCTTTTTCTGATGACCTGTAATGATTTGTTCCCTGTATGAAACTGAATGATGATAATATTCCATTTAAAAGTAATTTAAAACATTTGAATATCAGTGTGTCAAACTTTGACATGTTATTTTATGGCATATTTTGTAGATACTTGACATCACGGGAATGCCATATATGTCATATATGTGCATATTTTGCTATGCTGTCTTGTTGTAACATGCATGTAAATTCTTCACTTAAGTCCAATATGCATATTTTAACTGTAATATGTAGTTAAAACGTCACATTACTTTGGTGCTCAGCAATATCTGTCTATACAGCAAAAACTAAACTAAAATAAGATATTAGCATTAATTCCAGTTAATTTATAATGTTTTATTTTACTAAGAATGTTCATCCTGGAACTTTGAGCTGTATTGACTCCAATAGTAAGTTTCTTTATTCTTGCCACAGAATTTAGTGGTAGATTCGTTAAGAATGTGCTGGTATAGTAGCAGTGTTTTAGACAGGCACTTGTTGGTGCATCACAATTGATATTGTTTTTTTTCTTTCCCACCCATCAATGTGAGTGTTCACAGCTAAGGGTGTTTTGCACTCAGAATCCATACTAAAATATTAATAACGTGTTTTCCTCCATGTCAGCAGCTTGTAATTTGATTTCTGGATAAGGAATGCTGTTTTGGGTGGCAGATCTCCCTGTGAACACAGGTCCGCCCCTCATCTTGCTCCTTTGGGCTCCCAGGAGACAGTGGCTTGGGGAAAGTGTTGTAGAGAGATGATGCTCCTCCTTGGCCTGGTTAAGATTGCGGGTGCCAACGCTCAGCGGGACAGGTGTTTCTGAGCTGCACACAGGGGAGCCTCACCAGGCTGCAGTGCCTGGCCTACATCCATCTCTGTACCTGGGGAGATAAATGGAAAAGTGTGACCCGAACAGTCCAACATCACAACTATGGCAGGAACGTGTTTTAACAATGGGGAGTGGGGAGGGTTCCCCCTATCATTACTAAAAATGAGCCACGCACTGCAATTAATTTCAAGCCTAAATGAATGTCTGCTGCTTGCAGCATTCCTCACTGTGGCAATAGAAATAGATTAATAGTACAGAATAGAAAGATAGTCTTATTTAGTTCCATGGAGCACAGATATAAAACAAGCTTCAATGCTAAGCTAATTTCTTCATCAACATTCTTCGTCACCTTGCAAAACCTACTTTTTCAGCCTTTATTTTATAAAATGGTGTGATCTTTCGACTGCCCTTTGTCTTGGAAGAAAAATTAATTCTCATTTGCATTACCACGTCTAAATGTCAGCCACCGATATTTTGTTAGACATTAGTAAAGCTGGCAGCGAGAGGCGTTGGATAATTGCACTCAGCCTAGCAGAGGGATTTACATAATTTCAGATAGCAATTAAAGAATCCTTGGGAATTTTCTTCCTGGCCTCTCTCTCCAGCTCACTTCAACAACAGTACAAAGGAAGCATTCGTTTACATTAAGCTCCATGCTCCTCGCTGTTCATTTGCATGAAATTAAAGGTTTTCATGATCTTGAACAGCAGGGTAACATTTAAAATGCTGTTTTATAGCCTTCACCTTGGAATAATGAAACACTTAGACTTTTTTAGAAGGCAGTAGGAGTTCATTGACTGCCTGTCCACAGCTAAACTTTCTCAGTTTCCATTCTCTCATATAATATGGTTCAATAATGCTTTCAAATGAAAATCTAACTTTTTCTTCTCTTTCCAAAGTCGGCTTTGCCTTTAGTCTGATTGTGACTCACGGCCATCATCCCACCTCAGCTCTCACTAAGCCCTATATCAGGGGTGCCTAACTCCAGTTCTCAAGATCTACTATCCTGCAACTTTTAGATGAATCACCTTCTCCAACAAACCTGAATCAAATGAATGGCTTGTTACCAGGCCTGTGCAGAACTGAATGACATGACATGCAGAAAAGGAAATTCAGCCATTTGATTCAGGTATGTTGGAGAAGGGTTGCATCTAAAAGTTGCAGACAAGTAGATCTCAAGGACTGAACTTGGGCATCGTCTGCCCTATATAATCAAATGGAGAAAATCCTCTGAAAGAATGCAAACGTGTCAAAATTTGCATCAAAACATAGAATAACAACTGAACAAAAGTGAAATTTGCTTCTTGCCTTCTTGCAGGATGAACAGATATGGACATATGCCAGTGCTGCAAAAAGAAAATTGTATGTACGGTATGTAATTAGGTCCCAGTGGACCCAGTGCTATGTGCCACACTGATGAGAATGAACATTAACTTGCTCTGGCCCTGAACATGCACTGGCATGTTGTGGAAAGAGTGCAAAATCTGACTGGACACCCTTTTAATGATGCCATATTCCACTGCTGTTATGAATATGATAGTTTTTGAGTTATTTTGTTTTCTAGAAGAGTGCAAAGTCTTGATGCGTTACACTCTGTATTCTTTATTGGCATAATCTGGATGACAATTTTGATATGACAATGGATCATTAGGATTGCTTAATCCAGACCTTTTTTTTCTTTGGTGAATGCACATCAGCAGTCTGGTGTGTATAACGTTATTTTGCTTAATAGCACTGCGAGGTTGCCTGTTCACTTTAGTCCAAATGCCGTCTGATAGAAAGAAAAAAATTTAAAAAAAGTATAT
>JBAMHW010000012.1:23401931-23412858 GCA_037177495.1 Rhadinocentrus ornatus | reverse complement strand
TGACTTTTTACCTTTTAGTTAGTAAATCCTGAACATTTCATCCTTCTTTGTCATAAATGTTTGATTTTATATATATTGAGAAAATTAACTGTTGCTGTTTAAAGAGAAAATTGCTGCTTAATCTGTTTTATTGCTTAGTGCAGGGGTCTGCAACCTTTACAATCCAAAGAGCCATTTTTCCCTCAGCCAGCTAAATAAAACTTGTTTAGAGCCGCAAATGTTATGAGACACTTTTTAAAAAAGAAAACATAATTTTTTCCCACTTACTTTGCCCAGCACTACTTATTACTGATACGAAATTCCTTTTAAATTGTAATCATTTGCAATATGAAGATGGTTTTAAATAACAGTTGTTCCTTTAAAAACAAAAATCCAATTCTGATCAAGAATTTAGACTTTTTTGTATAATTTTGAACTTTGTTGGATTTTTTACGAGATTGTGAGAAAACAAAATATGATCACATACATCTGCTGTAGGTTCAGGTTTCAAATTTCTTTCACATAAAGACTTGTCTAATTCATTGCCATGCCTCGTGTTCTTAGATAAACCAGCTCTTCTTTTAATGGCGCCTCTCTATGAAAAGAGTGATAATAGAAGCCAACCAGGCCAAAAGTTGAACAAAAAAGAGAAATGATTAAGGAACCTTATTAAAAGCAACCTTGTAGATTCAGACGCATGATGGAGAGCACATTATGAGGCCTGATCCTTTTCAAATGACACCACGGTTTCCCGAACACGCCGAAAAACCTGATTAGGGTGACAAGCACTGAGTGATACTGCAAACCTGTTAATAACATGAAAATTAGAAGGGGCTCATGCAAAGAAAGGAGATTAATTTAGCTGGAGTCCATCTTGTGCAAATTGCGAAGTTGTGAATATGTTTTCAGATAATGAGCCTTCCTACTTGTCAGCTCACTTGTCATTTTCTGTAATTAATGTTAAGGAAGACTCCTTCCTGATGGTTCATATTACTCATGTACCAGGAAAATTTCTCCCCAGAAATAATTTACATTTATTATCATCAGTCTGTTTGTGTGGTTTATTTCACAGTGGAGTAATTTATTGCAGCACCATTTCGCTTGCCTTGATTAGTCACTCGTCAGACTGAGATGTAATTTTTTTCCTCATATGTCGGGTCTGTGAAAATTGAAAATGTTTTTGGCTCAGCATGGCACCTTCACAGCTCTACCTTTTTATTTTTTAAGTTTTGTGTTTCCTCATTTATTCTTTTAAAAGCATGCCCGTCATTTGCTGATTTTCTGTTCTCTGCTACACATAAACCACAAACATGTAAGAAATAAACCAAACCCATATTAAAAAGTATATAAACACTAACAAATATATAGAATTCCTGAATGGAAATTCTTTTCTCAGGTTTTGCTGCAGGAATTGGTCAAATAGTGTGAATTTCTACAGGTTGACAAAAGTTATGTCTATAATTAGATTTGCAAATGATGTAATTTATTTTGCAACATCCATGTACAGTATTGACAATATTGAAATCTCAAATTTGCGTTCCTTAGACAAAGACATTTAATCCCCAGAGTCTCCACAGACACCAACTGAAAAGATTCACTCCTCTGTGTGTGACCATAACTCAAAGAAACCTTCATTTAAGACAGAAATTCAAATAAGCCTTTCTTGGCCACTAAGCTTTGCTTTTCTTTGTGCCTGTAAATTTATAATCCCACTTCTTCAATGTATTATTCATCCAAGCATGTAAATAATGCATGCCTCCTTCCACACTAAATTAACCCTTTACCTTACCGGGGTGTACAGGAGTCATTGTTTTGAAAGGCAATTATGTCATTTAATTAATGTTGTAATTAATACTGTAATTAGCTTAAACACCCTGCAACCGAGTGCCACTACTATGCTGTCTTAATTAAATAGATTAAATGGTTTCATATCTTTTTGCACTGTCACGTTGTTTAGTGTAGAAAAATGTGTTGTCCTCTTTCCACACAACTTTTTAGAACAAACAAGGTGTAATGGTTCATACACAGATAATGTTTGTACTAATAGCAGAAGAGATGTTGGCAGGCTTTTCTCTTTGAAGTTTCTCCTCACAAAGAAAATTGCTACTTTAAGACAACTGTTTTTAAAACACCTCTGTAAATCTGCTCTTCGTCTTTCCCCCGACTGGTCACAATTTGATACTCTATCACAACGGGAGTCATTGCCTGCTAAAATTATGAAACAAAATAAATCTGATTCCACATTCTGCTCTCACAGTTAAGGTAAGGCAGCTGTGCAGGCGTGTGTTTTATTGCTGCGGTACAGCAGAGAGAGCAGGCAGACAGCTAATCCGCTACCAGAGAGTTTTTATCCTTGCCCAAGCTGACAGTGATAGAAAGTGTTTTCTCCAAACTGGAAAAATAGTTGAGAGAGGATGAAATAGCAAAGAGGTCAGTGAATACTGAAGTGTTTCCAGTCGACTCAACTCCGCTGGCTGCAGGTCCGGCTTTGTATTCATGGGCTGTGAGCATCCGTACAGCTCATCTATTGTGCATGTGTATGTCAGGATCATTTTTGAAGCCAGACGCCTCGGCACTAGCAGGGAGCAATAAGGAGGAACTCCCTGCTTGTAAAATTAATTCCCCTTAGTATGTCAGAGTGTGGCTGAAGACCCTGGGAGTTAGTGAGGAGATATAAGCTGCTTTAATGTGCAGGGTTTTATTTTTATTTCTTTCCCTGTGGGGGTTGCCGGCAGTATGCTCTCTTTATATGTAAATAATGTTTTAACATTTGAAAAGCATAAAAATAGAAAACATTTTAAGAGATTTTTTTCCCTCATGTGTGCACCAGGGAAACAGTGTCTTTCTATTTAGTTGCAAGTGCTTCTATCAATGTCACAAGACCATTCATTGAACTAAGTGAGGAATCCATCAAAAGCTGACAGGAAGCTGTTGCCTAATGGCTGTTAGGCTGTAATATTCTTTAATATGATTTTTATTTGCCTTAATTTCATCTTCTTTTTTTCGCAGGTCCCAAATCAGTGGAGAGCTGCTGAACACCTGAGCACTGAGTGCTGCAGCTCACAAAGCTTTACAATCTGGATTTATCCCAGAAAAAAAAAAAAAAGTACGTCTCTTAGTGAACTGGAATATGAAGCACATTGTGTGGCAACTGCATTTCACTACAGGGACACATAAAGCAAATTAGGATGAGTGTATGTCTACAGTGGGAAGTGGAATGGCAGTTCTACACATGAAGAGCCTTTGTGCCCTGTTTTTTTATCTCCTTGTACTCCCCCCTGCATTTGGGGCCACCTTCATCATACACTCCAACACTCCAAATTAAAAATAGCTCAGCAGGTTTCAATTTTGTGCTGACACAAACCTAATTTTATACTCTCCTTGAGTAGTTTCTTCTGTTCTTACACTTCATGTCCTTTGAAACAATCAACTGCGGCCCTGAAATTGCCTGAAACATAACAAAACAAATGAAATGGAAATTAATTTTTTGCAACAGGATTATCTAGCCGTGTGACTATTATCTTTCCCTGCTGTTTATCTGGAGCAAAAAGAGGAGATAATTTTACAATTAATGGCAGAGGATTCAGAACCCTACTGTAATCATTAGATGACACATCTTGAAGAAATAGCCCTTCATATTGCCTTACCCTGAGCTTCAATATTCTTGACCCTGAGTATTAATGGATGAGTTAATGGCCTGCAGAAATCCTTTAATTTATGCCAGTGTGAATTAAGAATAAGTAATGGATTCTGCTTTTCAAAATGTCCAGACAAGGCATTTCCGTTCATCCTATCAGAGAAATCAAATTATCATATTATCTCTTTGAATAGGTCTTCTGAACTCATATTTCACAATATCTGATGGAAATAGTTTTGACATTCATTACATGACTCTTGCTTTATTGTGCCTTGCTAGTACATGCAATGAGAAAGGCGGATAATGATTTTCCAGCTGGCAATGAAGAGAATGAGTGTTTGGGGGGGGGGGGGAGGAGAAAAGAATCAGAAATGACAAATCAAACATTCAGTGTCCTAATGTAAATACAAATGTAATTATGGAAGTATAAATTGGTTTGACTCTCTGGAGAAAGGCCACTACCCTTTACCTCTTTTGTCACAACACATTCACAGAAGAAGTGGCACTTCTTTGTAATAATAACTAAATAAAAGACAACTGGACTTTTCATTAAGTTTGTCAGTTTATGCTTGTGCTTTGAGAAGCACAATTAATCATGTTTACCTTGAACGTTTTCAAAAAGTTTACTGTGATATGCATTAGCTGTGATATTTTATGGACTCTTATGGCAGATACTTTCCTCAAAATTTCCAATTAAGTAGGAATTGATTCTCAGAATAGAGACATACATATCATGGAAACATTTTAGGATCTAGGTTTTTCTGGCAAGACTCTTTTTTTTTTAGATAATAACTTCACTGATTCACTGATGCTTATACATGCTTTATTTCCATATATTTGATGCCTTTACCATGACTGAAAATGATGAGGATGTCAAGAAATTCACCATGGTAATCCTTAAAAGTACCTGGTGTATAGTGAAATGGACATCTAAACAAAAATATAAAGCCTACTAACTAAACAACATATGATTTTACACAGTATTTATGCTATTTCAGCTAACTTGTGAGTATTTTTTATTTTATTTTATTTAGCTGCTTTTTAATATTTATATGTAGCAGCATTTATTCATATTCTAGCTTTCATTCATGTTCTCACCATGTCTTTTAATGAGGTTTGATCATTTTGGTGTTAATTAGACATTGCTATTTTTACGCCTTCACTAACTTGTCAGACTACTTGATTCATTTTAAGTTAAACATATGTGCCACATAACCTCAACTCATGTACGGAAACATTTTATTTTAGATCCGATTATTCAACAATTTTTCCAACAGTCAAATAAATGTTATCCTCAATGGATTTCTTGCATAGAAGTTAGCTTTAATTAAAAAAGAAATGTATATGTGTGTGTGTATATATATATATATATATATAAATGTATAACAGTATATGTTTTCAGCTTTTTCTCATACTGTACATAACCACTGCCTGTAAACACAACATGCAAAATAGAAAAAAAGACCAAATATAGCCCTTTCTTTGCAATGACAAACACATTTGTAAATAAAATTTCCTGTTAGTATCCATCCCAGGGCTGCCTTAATGATCTGATAGGTCAGTGCTGTTATTTACTTTGCCTACCTGTACCTTTTCAGGTAGGCAAAGTAAATAACAGCACTAACCTACCTGTACCTTTTCAGGTACAGGTAGGCATCTCCCTCACACCTTCTCATTTACAGCTCTGCTAGCTGTGGAAGATGGATTGAAGACACTTTTAGGGTGCAAGCCTGCAATTTTATTGAATGATGTCATGCATGTTTTAAAAGTTTGAGCAAGGCTTCATCACCAGGAGTTGTCCTGCAATGGTGAAGTCATCTATACACTCAATACCAACATGCATCACTACTCACTTGACTCCTAAGGTTGAACAAAATGCTATACAGTAAGTAGACCTGAGCCTCCTCAATCCCTAAAATCATGCTGCACACACGTGTACCAAACTTGCGCCAAACTCTCCTGTCAAACAGCAAGACAACACTGGCAGTTATTTGGGGTTTGTTTGTAATCTTTTCGGGCGCTTTGTCAGACAGGCACAGTGATATTAGTGTGAGTGCACAAAAGCCCCCGAGTGGTGTCACGCACAATTAATGTCCCCAGGTAGCAACTCCATTAGTCTTATGAACTCAAGTTGCAGTGGGGAATGCTAATGTTGGAGGTGCCGTAGGGCATTAGGAAGGAGCACAGCCAAAGCTACCACTTTACCCTTCGATTTGACCAGTGTGCACCTCTGTCTTACTTTAGAGCCCTACAACCAACACCCCCAACCTCGTCACTTTAGTCAGACATACTGTCAGGTAACAAGCAGCCTCTGAAGAAAATCCACTGGCAATATGTGCCACTCTCTAACACAGCTGTGCGATGCTCTGTTTTAATAATCTTTCACATGTTTCACGCATCTTATCCAAATGTCTCCAATTACAAAACAGCATCATGTATTGTGTCACTACAAGAGACCCTTTGCAAGTCCATACTTTCATTTTTATGTGAAAACACCCCTATGTGGTTAATCATTGTCAGCTTTTATAAATTTTGACTTCCATTTCAGCAGCCTCAAATCCCACATGCTCACATGACCTCCTCCACAACAGATCCTGAGCCTGACCTTGCTGGTGTAGAGGCATAGAGCGGTTCATTTGATCTAACAGGCCTACAGCTGAGTTACACCCAGCCGTGAGGCCTGCTTGCCTTGGCTGCCTGCTCCCCTGCTCCATGCCCGGTCTAGCATGGATGTATTTAGGAAGCCTGGCGGCTACCTTTACATCACAGCTCAATAGCATTGTGTTGCCTCCAAAACTACATGTCAATTCCATGTCACACAGTTCACAGAGCGAAAAAAGAGGTAGAGGTGGTCTGATAAAGAGTGAACTGACAGAAAGCAGAGTGATAGAGAGAGAAAAGCTAGTAATTTTGGTAGAATGATTCCCCCATCGCCAACCAACCTCCACCCAGGCATGAAAAACACGAGCCTGCCATGACAGTGACTGCAAACAGCCAAAAGTCACTCTGAGCCTATTTACAGCCTTTATTACATTATCAATTACAGATTATAAATGTACTCCACACGGTTTGTTTCTCAGTGCCTTACTCCATCATGTTGTGCCATCATCACTCAAACTGAGACCCACACGGGAAGGCCAGCGCTCTCAGGTTCCTAGGCGCCTTTTTACCGTTGCTGTGGAATGCAGTGGCTCTTTTATTGCTTGTGGCAGTAATTGCACTTACATTTGACGGTCTTTTGTTGAGGTAAATCCCAGGGCTGGCTCTATTTTAGCTTCTGCTGCTAGCCAGGAGAATCAGGGAGTTCCTAAACATGTCACAATTTTCTAAATTTAGGCCAAATGTGCATCTTTTGATCCATACAGGTAAAATGTTAAATAATTTCAAGACTTTAGCAACTACATTAAAAGTATTCACTGGTCATTTACTGGATGGATCAAAAAAGGTCCACAGTTGTTTGAAGTTCACATCTTTGATTTTATGGTCTTTCTATGAATGAGCCAAGCAAGTGTTCATATTGGTTTGCACATTAAATATATTAGTAATAAAACAACATCCTGCTGAAAAACAATTGTAAAATCAATAGTAATTGGAACCAAAATATTATGAGTTCTTGGTCTGCAGCCTTACTGTCTCTGTAACTGACCAGTAGAATCTTGTATGTTTGTACAATAAATGTAATAAGTATTGATAGCAATGTCATATGAATGTATGGCTGTAATTCTGAGAACCTGAATTTAAATTGAATAAACTCTGGAAAGATGGACTTTAATGGAAAAACAGGAGGGAAACAAACCAAAGCAGAGCTGAACTTGATGAACTTGTTACTGATCTGCAAAAAAATGAGAAACTTTGAAAGGTAGTGTACGTACATCTGGAAATAATATGAGATCAAATTTTATAGAAATATGCGCCACCCAACTTAAACATCACTAAACATCCTTTCTGTTATTTTCAAAAATTGGTTCCCAAACTTTACCTCAGCCTGATGGTCACATGTGAGCTATGATATACCAGACAGTATAAAATAAGTGTTGTTAATAAACATCCATAACAGCACAACTGCCAGTAAAGCCTAAAATATATTTTATTCACTTATTTATTAATGGAGACAGCTGAAAGGAACTTGCAAACACAACACTGGTCACATTTGAATGCCATTTGTTCATGAAACGGTGGTGTGGTGGTTAGCACCGCAGCCTCACAGCAAGAAGGTTGCAGGTTTGAGCCCCGAATAGGGGGTTCGAACTTGAAGGGACAGAGGCTATTCTGTGTGGAGTTTGCAGGTTCTGCGCGGGTTCTCTCCGGATTTTCCGGCTTCCTCCCACCGTCCAAAGACATGCATGTTAGGTTAATTGGTCACTCTAAAATTCTTTTTAAACCAGCGAGTGTATAGATTACATTCTGATCAATAATAAATGGGAAATAATCCAGATTACTCAGTGTATGATGTAATCATTTTAAACCCAAGTTAGGGCCTTTTCCCAAGTCTCTGCATAGACCTAATCATACTTTCTCAAACACCAAAGGGTCTACAATAAACAAAAATACAATATTTCCACTCAAGGCTCAAACCTTAGTCTCCTGTGTCCCTGTAGTTATCAGTGGAGACTACATGATGGGCTTTTGAGCCTACAAGATCTATGAGGAGTGGATAAAACAAATAAACATTGTACCATTATATGGTTTCCACTCTTATCTCAGTCTATGCAGATTTGCAACATATGTGATGACATTATTGATCAACATTCGCCCACATTCTTGCTACATAATGATGTTCAGCTGCCACATGTTGCTGCATAATGACATGCTCACCTGCTAAGATTGTGGAAAAATCTAAATTATCCTTTACATCCTTCACTTTCATGGAAGATGATGACATTTGTCTGGTGACTTTCACACAAGAAACCACAGGTTAGAACACATGGCAAAGGTTAGAAAAACACATGGATAAGTCTTTCTCCTTTCAATACAAAAACAGCAAAAACATAAGGTGTCACGTCATAATTTTGAATTACTCATAATTATTCTGAATTAAGACAAATGGTAGTAGAAACTACTAGAAACGGCCATTCATAGATTGAAAACATTCAAAGGAGGCATGTGTTTCTATGTTAAAATGAAAACTTGTGAAATACAGATAACAAATTTATCAGTTCTGGTATTGAATTTTCCTTAGAATCTATCTTACAAATGTTAACTTGCAAATATAAGTTAACATTTACTCTTAATTTTCTATATGGTCTTTATTGGCTTCTGTGGAAATATCTGGATCTTCATCTCCTAAATGCTGTCTTTTTGTTTCACTAAATATAGAGTGCAGATATATTTAAATGTATTCAAGGAGATGCCCTATGTGGTGCAAACTGCAGTCTGTGTTACCTGGCTCTCTTAGATTTCTGTGATGAGCTATAATTATGCACAAATTTATTAGATAAATTGTTGCTTGTCAGGACCAATATAAACATAGAGAGAGCAGTCACCATGAGTTATGTTTAATGTTTTAATACAGTTAACATTTAAGTTAAATTAGCTCTTTTGCATTTCCTTTCACACATCAGAAACAGTTCCTGAGAAAAAAAAATGGCTTTACCTAAGAAAAGGTGAAAGCACTGCTCCTTTTATTCACCTCTCCTTTGGTGTGGGATCCCATGGAGCAGGAAAACAAAGCATGAGGTGTGTCTTATTCTCCACAGAGTGTCCTGGGGCCAAGGAGTGAGCTTGCTGCCATCTTGGAGGCTTTGAGTGCTTTATAACAGCGTACACAGAGGACCAGCTTCCCACAGCTTAGTCATTAACAAGTGGGCAGCAGTGAAGGCAGAGTCGGAGAGGGGCTTTCCTCTGTCCTGCCACCACACCTGCTTCCACATTCACAGAGCCAGGCTGGCCCCGCATGAAGGATGAGTTGCAGTGTGCTGAACTCAAGGGAAAGCAATCCAGCCCCCTTGTCTTGTTTGTTTTGTAATTCAAGGGAATTTGACAACAGTCCACCGTTCAGAACCACAAAAACAGCTGTTTTCTGCTGCGTTGTCATCATTAATCCCATTAGAAAAGATAACACAAGACTATTCAAAACTACACCCCCTATTCTGAACCCTTACAGCTATCACTTATCTCAGTGGAGAACAGCACAGATTCCTCTATATATCTTATCAGTCTATATTTTCTGCCATTATTTAATTTCCTGGAGGAGGTGCACTATACATTACTCATAAAACTATGATTAATAAACTAAATAAGTTTCTAAATAAGGCTTTAGAAACTGATGCTCAATATTGGATGAAGACTGACAATGTAAAATTCATCAGAGGTCTGACACACAGTCAAATGTGCTGCCGTTCCTGTAAATAATAGTTAAATACAGGTTTTTCATGTCTCTTAATGTATAGAATATGCTAAGAGTTCTTCCAAATACCAAAAATGCTTCCCAAATTTAGCAGGTTCTAACTTCATACAAGACTTTTTTTTTTGTTTGAAGTGATACAATACTGATTTTATAGTATCAGCTTTGTATTTATTTATTTTTTTAAGGGTTACCACCTCCCAGTAGCCTGGCCCAGAACAATTGAACTGATTTCAGTCTCCTGTAGAACTGCAGAATGTGGTACTGCAAATGTTCATTGAGTAATACCTTTGTCAAGAAAACAAAAAGGGTCTTTAAAGGGTTAATTTATTCACACATTTCCTCCTTAGTCAAAAGAATGTCTAATTTGCAGAAAAACTGAGAATAACATCTGTTACTGTAAGTTTAATAAGTCCCTGAATTGCATTCTTACTTAGTAACATTGTGGCATTAATGAAAAAAGCAAAGTGGATAAAAATTCCTTCACTGTATGGCCACACTGGATTTAAATGGTCTAAGTTGTGACTGACGACAGAAAACATCTAATTTTAACCACTCTGGATCAAATCAACCAGGCTTTTTACTCAGCGAACAATGTCAGTAGACAAACAATGGACCAAATTTTGACAGATGTCATTTGAGAGCTTGGCTTGAAGTGAAAACAAACCCATGACATTTACTTACAGAGACTGCTCGGCAGCTATGGTGTCATGTAAATAGCACACCTGTCTTCTCACCTGATCATGAAAAAAATCTGCCTTTTGGGGCTAAAATGTTGGATCTTATTGTTTTGTTCTACAGTTTCTGTAAATATTCTAAAAAAGGGACTGTATGAAAAATGAAAAAATGCAGAGGAACTGTCAAGGTTACAGTAATAATATTTATTTATTTATTTATTTTCTTTCTTTCTTTCTTTCTTTCTTTCTTTCTTTCTTTCTTTCTTTCTTTCTTTCTTTCTTTCTTTCTTT
>JBAMHW010000012.1:23380551-23401911 GCA_037177495.1 Rhadinocentrus ornatus | reverse complement strand
TCTTTCTTTCTTTCTTTCTTTCTTTCTTTCTTTCTTTCTTTCTTTCTTTCTTTCTTTCTTTCTTTCTTTCTTTCTAGCCACTTAAATAAAAAAAATAATAAGCTTTTAAATTGAACAACAATTGCCATTGGGGAAAACAACATCTTTTTGACAGCTCTGTGCTGCAACTGGGTGTATAATTTAGTATAAAAACAATAAAATATCAACACAAGACTCTCCAAATATACATTCACAAATATCGTCCCCCAGTTCTCAACTTCTCTCCACCTAATAATTTTCTAACATCTCCTCAGCTAAGTGAATATGAATGTGTTGTCTCCCAAATAGCTAGTGAAAAGGAACTCATTCCTAAAATCATTATAGTTTAGATGTCAGAATTTAATCTTCACTGTTATCATTGTATTACTTGAATTTTACTTAAAATGACCTCCAACCTTTTGTAGCACCGCTCAGTTGATATAATTTTCTGAATAGCTGTTATTTTGTCCACCTGCATTAATGCAATTAACACAGACAAATGCTGTTACTGTCTAACATGTTAAGGTTTTGATACTGAAACACAAAAACACTTTTAAGCTATATCCTGGCTTTAAAAAATGATAAAATGTGATTTTTATTTTTGATAGATCACTAGAATATTAATTTAATGGCAAGTCTCTTCAATTTATATGCAATATCTAGGAATAACACAGCCAAAGCTTTGGATTAAACTAAGTGGACTTTCATTCTTCTAACCTGTGAAGCTGTATTGAACTCTCTCCATAAACAATTAGCTCTCTTTGCTGTAATGGCTCTGAAGTGCCCCGCTTGTGTCTTCCTAATTACTTTGGTTTCATCAGGTCCTACAGAAATGTGGTGAAGCTGAAAATCCATATTTGAAAACAATGAAAAATTCATATTGTTATTTTTTTCGCCCTCTCTCTCTTTTATTCTTTCATTCTTTCTCCTCCTATCACTCACTCACATCCTGTTCTCTCTTATTCTGTGATATATTTAAATGTTAATAACCATTCATTCCTGACACCCTATCTACCAAGCCCCAAGTTTAACAGGAAATCTATTTAATCTGAAGAATCTCATTACATGATCATGGCAGTAGCTAAAGCCCTCACTATTGTCGATAGATGGGAGGTAGGAGGGGGTGGTGAGGAGGGGGGGGGGGGGGGGAGGCACTGACAGAAAAGAAGGGCTTCATGAGAAAGTTGATGATACAGAAAAAAAGAATAATTCTAAGATGGATATTTAATTTAATCATTGTGCATGAAACAACATAAAGGAAGTGTGAAAACTCTTGCTTCTCCCTCCATTCAAGAAGATCATGATTTAATGTTTTCTATTGTGCTGTGCAACTGAAAGCTTTAATCATTCCCAGAGCCAAAGAAAAGAGGCAGAAAAAGTAAAAAACATCCCACTCTTTAGAGAATTTGACACTATTCTAAATATGAATTTCTCTTAAGGCCTTTAAAAGATTATCACTGATTTAGCAAAATGCCTGTTCTGAGCATTAGCCACAGACTGTTCCCCAAACCCCTCAGAACACCATTCTCTGAGCTTCTATTATCTCATTCAACCAGCACTATTTAATTTCATTTCCATGAATATGCAATGAATTTAATTTTGAACACTATTTTCATCTGCTCCTGTAATCACAAAAATGCCAGTGTAATTAGTTTCTAATTACTTGGTGTAATTGTTGTAGTAATCATTTTAATTACCCAAATGCACAGACATTAGATGCTAAAAGGAAAATAATCTGCTTGTACCACCTACTGTGTCCCTCATTCTCCAGTGTTTGATATTTAGATCTTGACATGAGCTGCTTCCCAGTCAGAGACAGAGGCAATAGAGGGCTGGTGTGTGGATGTATTATAGTACTTGATAGGGGAATCATGTACTGTATAGCAGGAAACGTAGAGCAGGGAGGGTAGGAGAGACAGAGGCAGACAGACGGGACCAGACTTACATTGTAGCATCTCTGCAATCTGCTCAGTGGAAATTTGCATGCCCCAAAAAGCCATTAAGTTAAAATATACAGTTATTGTACCTTTCTGGGATCGGCGCCATACAAATGCTTATTGCATGTGCTTATAGCTCAGACTACCAGATGGTAAATCATGAAATTTTATGAAATTATTGCACCAGTGAGGTGTTTTGAAAAGGAGCAGCTGTGAGGGAGATGGGACATTATAAACACTCACAGGTGTTCTGTCTTTTTCCACCGCCAGCCACAACATAAAAAATTAAATTATAAACAAACCAGCAAATGTTGTAATCTCCTTCACAGATACACTACTTACAAGAGAAATTGCTTCAACTAAGCACAGAATTTAATTTTAATTTGCATAAAATATTTATTGTGGCTGAGAAATTTCATCGAAGGGCAGGCTAAACTGCCAAGTTTGGAAATTGCAGAAATGTACATTCCACCAGCATCTCGGTGCCATGGATGAAGATCCATTAGGGAAGGCTCTAATGGGCACTTCACCCAAGCACATATGGGCAAGTACACCTAATAAGAGTGGGCTGGTCAGTGCCAAACACCAAAACAAGCTTGTATTTCTCATTAAGATTTTATTCCTTCCTTAGTATTTAATTAGCCAGTCGTGAACAGGGACTGTGGAAGATAGCGTCATATTCACCACATTGCCACCTTGTCTCCAGTCTCCAGTCTGTAAACTGGAGGTCTCCTGCTCCCTGGCTTACAAGCAGTGTGTTAGATGGCAACTTGTTGCTTTGAAGAGTCAGATTCTTTACAGGATCCCTGTCCCTCTAAGGTACAAACAGCCAACTTTTATTCTTGGTCTCTGTCTCATCCTTGCTTAGTAGGGGCTGATTCACTACTAACTACTAACACTCTCATTAAGCAATGACCTTAATGAACAAAAAATTATCGTACTCGCAAACTAGTGGTGCTGGAGCACCACCTGGAATGAGGAATATTTGAGTTAAGATGAGAGGTGAGCTAATTTTGAACAATTGTGTTATCTACTGGAGGGGTTACCAACCACTGGGATAAAAACCCATGCATGGCCTTAAAGAATTTGATACAGTCATAAGGGATACTTATTTTAATGCCTTGAATAATAAGCATATTACAACAGTGACTTATTATTCCTCTGTGACACTGAATGCAGCATGAATTCAGGGCTAATGAGCAGCTTAACCCTTTACAGAATTTGACCACTGGTGAGTGGATCAAAGTTAAGAAGAAACAACATGTTTTCTGTCATCTTTTATCAAAGTAAAAACTGAATATGGAAATACAAGAACACTGTGAATTAAATTCCCAACAAAATACCTCAATCAAGTAGGGCAGTGGTCAGAAACTGGCCAGATTATGTTGATAAAAGAAAAAAAGAAAAAAAAAAGAAAAAAATTGCAAGAATCGTGTCATTGCGCAGATACAAGAACAGTGTGGCCTCTTTAAGGTCGAGCTAGAGAGGGGAGAGAGAGACTCACAGCAGTAAGTTGCATTGGGAACAGAGCGAGTTAGTTGTGAGAAACTGCTTGTTTAGCGGTGAATGTTTAGCTATAAGCTGTAGCAATTAAGACCACACAGCTCTTCTAGCTACAGCAGAGCCCCGTGTCTGCTCCATTCAGTTGGTCAGAAAAAATTCGGCCCCAGGCCAAATTCAGCTGCCGATCCCTGAGGAAGGATTTACTGAAATATAGATGTTTGCTCTCAGTCTGTTATCCCTTGTTAAGACCATTGTTGAAGAAGATCAAGTTCATAATTTCTGATTTAACATACATATAAGACGCGTGGCTTTACCATTTCTTTACTTAGAAAATAAGTCTTTGCTGCTTTTCTTGTAAATGAGTTTTAAATCTTAAAGTGGATAACAGCTTACAGAACAGATTATGATTAGAGCTGAGTTTAAAAAACAGTTTAATCTATTTGAATCAATTCAAATTTAGTTTAACCAATATTGATTCGTAAAATTTGGAGATTGATGTTTTGAATACATTTCCTTTTCTGTTGACAACATTGACCCTACCGCCGGATGAGTTACCGATGCTCGCTGAGGTCTTAGCATACACAATTGAAAAGTTGCCTGTGCTTCTGCTAAAAATCAGCTTCTCTTGATGAAATAATGCCAAGTTCAGATTAATAACTATGTTTCTGGACACCCAATGACAAAAATACTAAATGTACGGCTGGAAAATGATCAGAAAGTCATAAATAAGAAGAAAAAATGTTATTTATTTATTTTTTTTTGGTCTTATTTTTTGGACAAAAAAAAGACAATTTTTTGGATCCTTTTTTTTGGATCATGTTCATAGCCGAAAACTGTAAAACGCATCGTTTCTGAGTTCTGTGTTCTAAACTTAAGTATTCAACCACTTTGTGCAGAGCATCATCATGCTAATACTGTACTGTATTAAGCCATACTTAATGGTGGAAATGTGGAAACGCATAAATGCAAATGTAAATACAAAACACACGATTTGAGGCACTGCATGCTGGTATTAAATATGTAAAGCTTAAAACATTTAATCAAGGACACAAAATCACTTTTCAAAAACGCCAAATAAAATTGTCAGAGAACTGGCCGAATAAAACAAGTGCTCATATACTTTTTTGTTAAATAGTGTAGATTTTGGGTTATTTCATCACAATTTCCCAGTGAATATTTTTCATTGACATATATTTATTTTGAACGACTGTCCGTATAACATCTTGAAATGAGACGCATGTTGTATTTGTTCTATGAAAAGAGGCTAGTGCCTAGACACAGAGTTGTGCTGCAAGGGTAACTGGCATATTTATGCATATTCAAATCCACTGCTGGACATGGCTGCCCTAAATAGGCAAGGAGCGTGCAACACTCAAGGGTGGGTTGTTTTCCATGTGTTTTTATTTTTCCCTTCTTCTTTCAAGCCCCTCCAGCAAATACTGATCAAGGACCTTCTAGGCATTTATCTCACATTAGCTGCAGGCACTTGATGGCCCTGGTACCTATCAACATCACAGTCAAACAGAGGACTGCAGCTGCAAAGCTGTACTCCTGACAATATGTCAAACAAGGACACAGAAAAGACACAAGACATTAGAGCATTGTTATTCTCCACAGAGACTAATAAGGCGAAGCTCATTTGCCACCAGTCTAATGCAAGCAATCACAGCCTATAGAAAACAAGCATTACAGCAAAGTACTGTAACAAAACACTTAAGATGTAATTTCAGCCATGATCAGTATCCAAAAAAAAACAACAAAAAAAACATTTATGTTGCTTAATGTTTGTTATAAATTTATCTCTTCTGCTGAAAAAAAAAAAAAAAAAAAAAAAAAATCCGAAATTGTTCCGAGAAGCACTGAGGCATCATTCAATCTTTTACTACAAAAGCTAGAAAGTCCATTAAAAACTAATGAAACTAAATCAGCTTATTCTTTTATTTGCTAGTATTTCCAAAGACAAAAGTAAGTTGAGAAGCAACTTACAGACTTTACAGACTAGACGGCTTTCCTAAATGTCCATGACTGACGGTATAAACCAGTTTCTGTAATACTAAAATGTTACAGAGGAGCCTTTTTTTTTACTTCCATGCATTCCAAAAATTAAGTAAGGTAATTAAAAAGAAAAACTCTTTTTCTCACTCACACATGCAAAAAAAAAAGAAAAAAAGAAAACTTTACAATTCTCATGGAACACAGTAATAGAAATTCAGAGTATAGTAATCAAATGTGCCTGCAAATTACCTTAAACTCATCAACAAGAGCTTTTAATGAAATAACATCTTTAAATTAACGCTGGGAGAGACTGAAAAGTGAGCAATGGCTTTTCAGGGTAGTTTGAATTTTTAATTGCCTGCGGGGAGAATATTAGATAAAGCTTGATTAGAAATAAATTGAAAATCTCCGCTGAATGCATCTACTGATAGACACACTACAGGAGACAGGCAGGGAAGACAGGACTTCCATAAAAAGTCCAGGAAGACTTTGGAAGTTGATTGATTTACTGGCTATTAGTGTTTTTCTCTCTACTTATATAATTTCTTAATAACCAGCTCCCCGTGAGACACACACAACTTTAGATGAGATTTATACTTAGATTTTTAAATATGAATTTTACTGAAGAATGATGCCTCTGCAATGTCAAATGTCAACCATAGTTTTAATGTACTTTGTTCTGATGCCAGTTTCTCATTATTTAAAAGTGCAAACTTGTCCCGATTGTCCATATGACTGGTGCTGATGTAAGCAGATGATTTTGCTGGACAGTGATGGCAGTTTCTTCTGCTTCTTTCTGCTACATATGTTCCTCTCATGCAGGTTTCTGACCTTTGACTTCTCATTCTGATTAATCCTGCATGTCTTTAGTCATCCTTGCTTCCAGGACCGTCTTAATACCCAATTAAACCTAAAGGTCTACAGGATGACACAGACTAGAGTGAAAAAAAGCAAAGAATAAGACTGAACTCCAGCCATTATATATGCACCACTACCTTACATAATACCTAAGGTATCTATGAAATAGTGGACTTAACTTGAAATATATTTATGATCATTCTTGTACCTAGTGACAAACAAATAATGTACTCAATATGCCTTCATATTTCATCATATCCATTCATCAAATAAACACAGAATTTTGAATCGATGTTTTTTGTTTAAAACTGTCTTTTTACTGTAATTTCATGAAAGTTTTTTTGAGTTACCAACAAAGACATCCATTTTACAATTGTGACATTGAAGGCAAACAGCTGGAAAATGAAACTCAAAGTTACATTACAAATAAATATTGAGCTTATGAAAATGTAAAAATTTATGATTTGATGGTGAATTGCCATAGGCAACAGTACAACCCTAAGTATTTGCAATTATAGATGTAATAACAAAAGAATGTGAAGTAATACATTTTTTTCTTCTTCCTAGACTAATTCTAATGATTGTCTTGATTGCAGTCAGAAAAAGGAAAAGCAACTGGTAAACATAAATAGGTGCACTCAACAAACTCAAAAGGCCTTGGCCAATGTTACTGATTTTCATACATCGGGTATCTCAGAAGTATCTAAATAATAATTACCAAGAAAGTTAAAAGATTTAAAAATCTGCTGGCCAATAGGAACAAAAGGACAAATCCTTCATTGCTTTGATCATTTTCATATGTAGAAACTGAAAGAGTTTACACATATGGGAAAATGTATATTCTGAATGAATGAAAACTTTATTGTCATTGCAACAGGTGCAACAAAATTCTTTTTCCAGTACAAACCCTGCACTTGTGTCCGGCTTCACCCTCTGGCTTGCCTGACAATAACAGCATTTGTTTTGGTTCAGGATAGAGCTGGTTTCGCCTGCCTTAAGCCTCTCAGTGGCTCTCACTGGCTACTCTAAATCATTCGAATCTTGGTCAGTTTTCACCTAGCCGACCTGACAGCTTCTCCAAGTTGGTGTCCACCCTGCGTATGAGCTCCGGAACCGCAACCAGCTTGCCATTCTGAGCTAGGATGGCATCCATTTTACGATTAAGCTCTTGCAACGCCATAGTCTGATTGTTCAGAGCTCGACACACACTGGCACAAAAGCCCGGGAGCTTGCCAGTGGCCGCCAACGGTGCCTAAATTATGCAATACACCAGGAAACCGCCCTCTCCAAACAGCAGAAACCCAGTTATCATAAATCCAAATGTGCAGATATCCTCTGCATCCTCAACAGAAAGAAGCGACAAACAAATTACCTTCACACCCCCCAGGAGTCCATCACGTGTCCAACCGGGAACGTTCCGCCAGAACTAGCGGGCTCCCCTACCCCCGTTTTGCGGTTTGAACAAATTTGGTCTGTTGCATTAAGAGACCAGCTGATCAGATCCATGGTTTAAGATGGTTTAAGATTTAGAACAGAAATGAAGAGAGAAGCTCAGATAAGACAGGAAAAGTATTGTGTGGAGGGAGAAAGAGGAAAAACCGTCTACCTCCGTTGAGAGCAGGAAATAAGAAGTTTTAGACTGAGTGAAGTAGGCTGAATAAAGATAGATTTATTGATGTGTGCACAAAATAAACTGAGTCTTAAGTGGAGTATTGCTTTAAAATCTATTATTTAAACTGCTCTTGCAGTAATATTTCTAATGACTATTTTCAATAAAAGCCCAGCAGTGAGGGAGAGCATCTATATGAAATAACTACTTCCAGATGAGAGAGGCCATCACAGTGACAGGTGGGTCAAAAGGTCGGCAGACTGCAGAGCATGTGCAGTGGGCTGTGTGAAATAAAGGACACAAGGGACACTGAGTGCGCCTCATCCAACCAGCCTCAAAATATAGGCTGTTCGTTACTCACAACAAAGAGGACAATATAAACAAACCTGTAAGGAAAATATCTACACACTGTATTTCACTGACAACATGAAACCGACAATGAAGATCAGGAAAATACTTAAATTAGCATTAAAATGGTGTTTGGTTTCCAGAAAAGCTCTGTTTCAGAGCTATCAGTGTCAAAGAAAAGACAATAAGCTTTGCATTTGTTGGGACAGCTCAACTTTTACTGGTTACTGTGTGTTTTCCATCTGAAATTACTTATGCCTGCATTCAGACACATAGTAAATAAGCTATGAAATATCCTTATTTAATCTTAAACATCACATGTTGCATGAACAGAAATCACATTGAGCTTGGTAGGGAAAAAAATTATAAATAATAACAATAAAAAAAAGATCTGTTGTTGAAATGTGTGTGTTGTTTCATACATCATTGATTAGACGAAATAAAAAAGCCATAACATTGGGTCAGGAGAACACAGGCCATGGGTGTTGACATTCTATCACAGCAGACACATATTGACTGGCGCTCTGAAAGTAGTCACTCACTCATCAGTGTGAGGCAGGCTGATTGAGTTGCCAGCAGCCACTAAATGAGGCCTCTATCCACTGTGGGTCGAAATGAACCGCAATCTTTTCAGACCTTGTTACAACCATGAGACCAGGTGAATGTGTGTGTGTGAAAGAAAGAGGGAGGGAGCAAGCAAGAAGGCAAAAGAGGGAGGTTAAAAACCCAGGAGGATTTCAAATAAGTTTACTGGGGGAAAAAAAGGCAGGATAGAGAAAAGGAGCCATGAAAACAAAGCAAGCAGACCTCTGAGTCCAGATACTGAGTGTAAAATATAGAGTATTGTGCTCTTTTTGTAATCTTATAGATTATTTTTGAGCCACATCATTCTCACATCAAAACAAGAATGAAGACTACAATCAGTCAATATAAAAATGGCATCTAAGGCGACCGTCAGACTCTTCCACGGCTTTGTCCTCATTTTTATCCTGAGCTCTCTTACTATTGCAAAAACAGAAAGCTTGCAGTTAATTATGGCTAATGAAAGCTTGTTTGAGTAGAAGAAGAGGAGTATACATTAGGGGAGAGAGAGTCAAGCAGCTTGAACCAGAGGGTTCCACGCACAATTTGTTTGAACCTGGGTCCTCTTCACTCGCTGCATGCTAATTTACCTTGGGGCTGCACCGCCTGTTTTTAAATATCGTTAATTGACTTAAGAGCTCATCAGTGTGCTTTGTCTTCATTAGGTTAATGAAAAGGCCCAGTGTTTATTTTTCGTAACAGATTGTGGCAATGACATAATCTAATCGGTTATTTCCACTTCCTGAAGGATTGAGTCCGTCTGATGTGAGCTGTTGGAGTCGCTCAGATGTTCGGTGTTTGTGGGTGTCTGTCTCTGACAAAGTAGAGACGGGGGAGGAATTACAATAAACACATTTAGCCCTTGGCATGAATCTATGTTGCCCTTCTCTAATCGACAGTGTGAACTAACAAGAAGGTAATGGCAGTTTTGATGTGTGGGTTGTCGGGTAGGGCTGGGTGAAAAAAGGGGACAGCCTCTGAAAATGAGGAGGATTTCAGATTTGTCTCTGGAATCCTAACGGGGTAAAATAAATCTGCCACACCAGAATGTCCATGACCCATGCCTTGAACCTAAAGGGGCCTTGTAAGATTCTGAGCTGAAAACAGAAATATTTCCTCAGTCTCCAAGGCCATGCACTGTCTGTGTTTCTTAAGTTTATGGTTTTCTAACATGCTTTAGCCATTTCAATGCAAGAGCGGAATGCAAGAGCTGAAAATAGTTTGATAGTGATAAACAAATTTGACAACTCTTTTGAAAAGTCCTTTTCAGACTTTTTATTTTTAAGTAAATGTCACTTATTTGCTGATTAAGATAATTAATCCTCTGTATATCACTATTAGAAATAAAAGCACTTCTAAATTCTAAAAGATGCCCTCCACACTGAACTGTTCCCAAACCAATTGAAATTAAAAAGATTTTTTTAGACCATCCCTAATAAATTATTCTCAAACTGGGAATTAAAATTAAGGGTAATTTTTGTCCCCGATTCTTTTACGTATTTCTTTTTGTGGCAAACATTTAACAGTGACAAAAACAACTGTGTTTGGTGACAGGGGTTACAACTATAGAATAACTATGTCTTTTGCTTGCTGTTGGGGTTTTTTTTTGGCTTCTTTTTTGTGTATGTTTGCTTGTACAACCCCATTTTTTTTATCGTTCGAACTCCTAGCATACTGTAATTAATAACAGAATGCAGTTATTTGCAAATCCCATAAACCCATATTTTATTCCCAGTATGCATAAACTACATACTGTACAATATGATTACACTGAAACATTTGACCAGTTCATGGAAAATAGCGTATTTTGACTTTGATGGCAGCAAAACATCTAAAATAAGTAGGAACAGAAACAAAAAAAAGCTGAAAAAGGAACCGAAACAAATAAAAAACAATTGGAGGAGCATTTCTCAATTAATAAGGTTAATTGGAAACAGATCAGTAACATGACTGGGTATGAAAACAGTATTTCAGAGAGGCAGAGCCTCCTAGATACATTGTAGTGTCCACAGTCTTTTGAAATTGGGTTTTTATTTTCTGAAAACGTTTTTGATTGTTGGACATCAGATGGTGTTGTGACCTGACTCACATTAATGTAATGTGTCTGACTTGTAAGCCATTAAACCATTACATCTCTTATGACACTTTCAGTTCTTAGTTCTCAGTTCTACAAGTCAGAAAAAGGCAGCAACAAGTAAATCCAATTGCACCTATCTATTAGTACAGAGCCATCAGGGTAACAGGTCGGTTTAAGGTATGATGAAAATTAAGTGTGCTTATAACTTTGACAGACAGATGATATTTCCCCAGATTGCTCTGTGAAAAAAAAACGTCTGATAAGTCAGTTATGTTTAAGCTAGCACATCCCAGGTGGTTAGTAAGTTACCATCATTATGTGTCCAGAACTCTTCGGTCTAAAAATGTTTCAGCCCAAAAAGGAATAGGCTGAAAACAAAATTATCACAACAGTTTCCCAAGTCAGGGAATATACTTTAATGAATAACATACAATAATGAGCACACAACAGATTAGCTGCATTGCAAATCCGCTATGCAAAAATTTGAAGTGTTCGTTGAAACAGTTCTCATTTGCTCAGCTATTAACAAAAACACATTTAAATACCGATGAACCAGGGAAATATTACTTAAAGACACATCACGGACCCTAACACCAGTTACTGTAAGTCGTACAACTAAAGATCCAACTCGATTCCGATTCTTTGGATGATGATTCGATTTAGAAGGAATTCTTGATTCAAACCGATTTCAATTCACAATCAACACTCTTTTAGGGACAAACTTAGTTTAAAGAAAATGGGTTTTGTTAAAGAAAATGCAGCTTTACATGATTCAATCAAGTGATTCTAAAATGGTAAACAAAGAGACAGTCTTTTGACTAAGAGGTAACAATTATTTTTGCTTACCTTGAAAACTTTGATATTTCTTTGTCACCTAACGGTCGCTTTTAAAGTACGACAGTCAAATACTTTTCAAGTTTCTGTGGCTACAAAGTTTAACATAGTACTCGACCATTAACTAAAAATAAAAAAAATGTGTCTCCGATTATGAAAACATATTTAACTGTTCTGTTCACATAAGTATAAATGAGTACCAACTTATCAGTAGCTTCAAAAATTAAATGTCTGAGAACACCTTAAATCTCAAATCAGTATGAAAAAAAACCAAAACTTTTTAGTATCCACTTATCAGCAGATTCAAATATAAATTAGTATATCTCATTTTTATGACTATGAAAGTAAACAGTAGTATTCAGTTTGATAACATAAAACAAATAAAACACTTGAATACATCTCAAATCTGTAACTAAATAAATTAACATTTGAGTTCTCATTTGGCAGTAGCTTCAAAATATTTGTGTTAATCTGAAATTTCTGACAATAATAAAATATTTAAACACCCCCTCACCAATAGCTTCAAACATAAATTATAGGAGTGTTGAATTTAATCGTTTGGACGATGCAGCAATGAAACATAATCAATAATAGGTGATGTAATCTAGATATTCTGCCGCTGCTTGCGTGCATGGCGTGATCTAGCCCAGTGGCTTTCAAAGTTTCAAACTGTTCCCAGAACTACAAGCATATCACTCCATAAATGTCCAAGTGACCTGTGACTTCCAGATCCACCTGCTAAATGTGGTCTTTAATACTTATAATGAATTACAACTGTGTCTTTTAATGATAATAATTACATTTATTAAGAAATCAATTATTAAATATATTATTTACTGGTTAAAAACACCTATCAGACTCACCTGGGGGATTCATCAGATGCACCACTTGCTTCTAAAACTATACCACAGCAGGTGGAAAGTTTTTTTTACAAACTGTAAAAGATAATGAAATTTTACTTTACAGTGTACCACTTCCCCCTTTAACCATGACACCACGGGTATGTGCATATTGACACATTCATCGGACAAGACTGCAGGCTGTTCAGGATAAATCGATAATCAGTTTGTATATAAGGACATTTTTAAATGATTTGAAGCTCACCATGTGATGATTTATGATCAAGTAACATTTTTAAAATGAGGAAAATCAGGCGTTACTACAAAACTTTATTAGTATTTTTTATTTTTTTTTATTATTTTGTGATTCCCTTTGTTATTTTTCCTCATCTGTCTCACCTCTGTGTCTGCATGGCATGCAATGGGTGTTTACCTATGCAAATTAGGACTGTACGTCCTTTCAACTTACAAGAGATTGGTATTCACCAATCTAAGAGGAAAGATATGAACAATTCTGTGGTCTACAAACAGTGTTGGGGTAGTTACTCTAAAAAAGTAATTCGTTACTAGTTACTCATTACTTCTGTAAATTGTAATGAAATTACTCATTACTGCATTTGAAAAGTAACGCCACTACTTATTACTTTACTTGGCCATAATTCACCGTGTAGACATGGACAATCATCACTCCCTGTCTGCATAGTGTTTACTGAATATTGTAAACAAAACGGCTTTAAAACCACAAGAACGACATGGCTGTCTGTGGGAAGAAAAGGACACACTTGTCTCATAATCATTGTATCTAGTATTTTTCTAAACCTGGGCGATTCAACAATGGACAGGGGGAGCATGTCTCCTACAATGAATTCTGCAACTAGCTTGTTAAGTTCTGTCTGTTACCGGCTGCTGCGCTACAGGAAATGTTGAAAAAAGCTTAGCTTGTTTAGGAGGGGTAGGCTTCTGAAGGACTCCTTCCACTGGATCTTTCATCACAAGTTTGGACTGAAACTGGACTGAACTGAAAATAATGCGAATATCGCCACTGACCAAAAGCCCGTATCTCTGACTCCAGCTGCATTTTTCTTTCTTCTTGGTTGGCGCACAATCAGCTACGTCACGCAAATCGATCTCTATGGCAACGTGCCCAGGCAAGCACACGAACAGGCAGCTGCATGCGCAACTTAAAACAGATAAAAACTTCACACAGGCAAACACGGCTCGAGTAACGCAGAAAAGCGCGTTACTGTAGTCCAGTAAAATAATTTTGTTTCCAATATTTTCAATATAACGCACTTTCAGGATAACTTTACTTCATTACCCAAAAACCCCGGAGGGTTTTTGTAAAAGAAATTCTCAAGTGCAACTTGAAAATCTGAAGTAGATTTACTAAGTAGATTTTGCAAGGGCGGTTTAGGGTCAGTTACATCTTTAAACAATATACAAGCAAGAGTACAAAAAAATTATTTTGTGCAAACAAGTTCACAAAATAGTGCAATAACTCCGTGCATTTATATTAGTTAAGCTAACTCAAGGGCTTAGCTAACACTCGTTTTTACCACAATAGTGAACTTACACTCCATTTTAATTAGAACGCAGCTCAAACTCATTAGTGCAGGGGTCTGGAACCTTTGCAATCCAAAGAGCCATTATTCTTCATATATATACATATATATAATTACATATATAATATATATATTATATTTAATATATATTTATATATATTATTATATAGCTCAGCTAAATACAACTGGCTTGGAGGGTTACGAGAGCTTTTGAAAATTTTTATTTCTATTTTTAGGTTTTAAAATAAAGAAAAACGTAAACATAAAACAAAAAAAGGATCTTTCTTCTGTGGGATGTAAATATTGGTGGAAAATGTTTAGTATCATTACTTTGTGGAAATTTAACGCTATTATTCAATGACAAAAACTGAAAATTTGCTAAAAACTTGCATTGCTATATCTTTGTTTCAAAGTTCTCGATAGAAAAGAATTTTCAATCCAATCGAGAGGGGTGGTTTAAACCTTTTCATGATCGGCTCAGCAGAAAAAAATAACCATGTATTCCGATTGTTTTGTGGTGTTTGTTGTTTCTGCACATGCTTCAACCACGTGGGTGTTACATGATGTAATGAGTTCACTTATAACCATCTAGAATAAAATCAACAAATTACTGAAAAACATCATGACATTTAAACATTTTAAGAAAATTCATTTGAACTATTCTTAGGTTTGCTTTTTCACAAAAAATGTTCTTTGTGAACGTTAATTGTTTTAATAGATCTGGCTTTCAACAGCTGCATCAATGCTGTCACCAAGGCAGCTTTTTACCAACTCAAAAACATCAACACAATTAAAAGTTTTGTTCCCCAATTAAACCCAGAAAAAATCATCAATGGGATCATATCCAGGAAACTGGATTACAGTAAAGGTCTTTAAACAAGACTTTCCATAAGAGCATTAAACAGCATCCAACTGCTAAAGTTTTAACCAGAAGTAGGAAATCTGAAACCAACATCCAGTGAAAATTAAACATTAAAACTTTTAAATCCAGGTTTTCTCATGCACCTACGCATGAAATCTGCACATTATATTTTAATTTATCTAAACTGTTGCTTGCTTTTAATTACTTTAATTGAATTGTTTCATATGATTTTTTAACAGTTTGAATTATGTGTTCATTTCTCTTTGTATTCTTTAAAGTACTTTTAATTAATAAACTTGCCTTGCCTTAAACATGACATGAATTAACTGTCTTTTTCTCTGTAGCAGAAATGTATTGTTTAATCTTTTAAACTTTAAACATGTCATACATGATTTTTATTGTTCTGAAAAAGGTAAAGATTTACTTGCTTTAGACAGGGTGTAAATGATGATCTACTGTGTCATGGTTGATCATAGCTATGTAAAAGGCTCCTCTCTTCTCAACAGTTTTGTAACACCAAAAAATACAGAGCTGAAAAATTCCTATCACCAGTAAATATCATTAAGCCAGGCTTTTATTTAGTTTCTGTGTCCTCTCTCTTAATAACAAAAAATGTTTACAAATTTTAAATTAATGACGCTTAATCTTGATTAATTAATTTAATCATTAAATTAAATTAATTATTACCATGCACAAAATTTGCCAGTTTTTACTGCAAGGCAAAGCTGACCTTGTGTAAACTTCAGATGTCCAAAGGTCAGTAAACACAGCATGTTTTACTCTATCCTATACATACAGCATCATCTCACCAACCATCTACACATTATCACATGGTGATAGCATCTGTCATAAAACCATCAGATGTTGACAATGGAAGTTAAACAGCTGATGATCTGCCTAAAAACACAAAGGTCTAATTTGTGACCCCCTTTTCCTTGCCAAGTGCCCCTACTTGGCCCCCCTTCAAAATTTGTCTAGTCCCGCCCCTGCACAGCTGAAGTATAAATCCTTTCTACCACCTGACGACTACTGTGTTTTAGAAGGCCAAAAACAACACTTTGGCATAAATATGAGCTGGTATGAACCATGAAACGCTAGATTCCTCCTCACCTGAACGATAAATAAAACCTACAAGAAAGACATTAGTTGCGACAGAAAAGCCGATCAGCTGATCGCTGACAGCCGTCATGATTTACCGAACAGGAGACGGAGAGGAGGAGCAAGCACAGAGGACCAGAAAGCCACTAGACCAGCCAGGTTTGTGCACAACCAAGGAAAAGAAGAAAAAAAGTGCGGCTGTAAAATCGTCTCAACGAGAAAAGTATGGCTGTCAAAACACCATCATCCTCCATGGGGGCGGCGCCCTTGTGCTGTTCCATCAATGTTCTTTTTATTCTCAAATCCGTCCATAGTCAGCAGGCTCATCTTTTCCATATTACCTCTAGACGCCTCTAGACGTACCACCATCATAACGCAGAAATGACGGCTATATTTGGCTTGTTATGCCGTGTATGTATTATTTGCATGAAACATTTTAACGCAGTTAATTATATGTATTAGTTACTGCTGTTAATGCGTTAATTTTGATAGCCCTAGCTTTAACATTTGAAAGCAATGTTGTAACTCGGCCTTTGACATTGTGTCAGTTTCCTGTAAACAGTTAACTTATTAGTCCAAAGCAATGAGGAGCAAAACAGTTGAATACACGCGTCTGTTATGGCTGCTATAACACTTAGGAAAAGTGAGCTGATCTTCCTCCTGAGGACAGTAACATTTGAGGCCATCTTGTGTGGTGGGGCTCATAAAAAGTGACATGGTGGTAAAATAAATCACTCCCCCGACCCCTGGACCCCCCACACTTCCTGCCCCCCTCCTTCAGTCTGAGCCATGTGGTCATCAGAGGGCTACAAAAGCTCATCAGTAAGAACTTGAGAATCCTCCCAGGAGCTCTTCTGGGGTCAGCTCGGCCTCTCCACTCCATAAACAGCTCCCATCGCAGTCAGGTTCATCAGTAACCGTCCCCCCCACTCTTTTACTCACTGTCCATCCTTGCTCTCTTTTTCTGTAACACCCAATAGCAGACGTTTCCAATAAATCATTCGACCCCTCCTCTTGCCTCTTGTCTAGAAACCCTTGTCTGTCCCCGACTTGGCCTGAGATGATGCGTTCTGCTGAAGTCACTTATATAAAAAGATCGCAGTGGGAGACATAATGTGTTAAAGTAATAAGATGGTCTCGGGCAGGTCACGGCCCCTTTCCCTGCTCCAGTGCTTCTGTGGAGGCTCTTTGAGTTAATGGGCTGTGGTCAGTGCACTGGTGAGTCATAAAGGCTGCCCTCTGAAACTACAGGCCCATTCAGAGCAGGGATCTTCCAAAAGTCGCTAACTGGTCCATCTAGATAACAGCACAGCCAGCACTATTTCTGCAGAGCATCTGACAGACTGAGGATCTGTAAATCTCCTGTATTTATCATCTCATCTTATAAGGATGTGCAAGTACCTGCTGACTGTCATCCTCACACAACTGTCCTTCAGTGTCAGCTCCAAGCTGGGTTTCACTGTTTGTCCAGTGAAATACAGGAACACAACTTTCTTCCTAGCCACTCTCAACTTCTCTACTAATTTGACTGGGATCCAAGCCATGAAAGATATTTTTCCCATTTCTTTCTTAAAATAATGCATGTAGAAACAAGGAATACTAATTAATTCAATTGAATTATTAAAATCAGAAAGCTGTAACAGATTAATTTATTGCATTTCAGCAGCTGGTTATTTTTGTGATGGCTTGTGTGACTTCACTCAGCTGTGTAGGTTTGCTGAATGAATGGAGTGACCGTTAATGAATGTAGCTTAGGGGATTAATGAGAAGAAGCAGGGGACGTGTCATGGAGAAGTGTTCTGGCATCGTGACGGTGACTCTGCAGCCCCCATTTTTGTCTCCACTTACAGTGATTATATTTGAGCCCATGTCATGTGCTATAAGTGGTTTTATGAAATTGTATTAAATGCTATTGTTTATGCCTCACTTTTCACTTCCTCATTGGTCCGCCACTGTCTTTCTGTTGCCTGCCTTTATCACGCTCCATTTGAGTCTCACTTCAGGTTTCATCATGAAGGCGTTAGCATGCCAAGTCAAATTAACCAATTTTTCCTCATGCCAGCTTTGTGGAACTTCACATTTTTTGCCTGCTGAATCCTTTTGCTTGTGGGCAATTAGTTTGTATGGTTCTCTGTTAGTAACAACAGGAGGGAATAACACATCAGTAACCCGTTTGCCAAAGCAGGTTGATTTATAACAGCCAGAACTTATGTTGTAAAGTTCTGATTTATTTCATCATATAGAGATATTCAAATGTTGGTTTGCTCTTTTCAAGAGTTACAGCAGGTGACAAATGGACACTTGCACCAATACTTTTGTTCGCTTTTTTTTACATGTGCTTCATGTAATTTCATAGAAAGCAAACATTTATAGCTCCACTCTGTTCAAGGATCTAACCAAACACTGTCAGAAAAAAAAAAAAAAACAACAACCATTATTCGTTAAATGCAAAGCTCAATCTATTTAAACAATGGATAGAAAGAAATTTATTCTACGATAAAAAAACAAAACACTATTTTAGAGAGATTAGTGTTTTGTTTTGTTTTTTTAAGATACATCAGCTTTAAGAAACTTTATTTTAGTGCAAACATGTTCAGAAATGATTGTTAACCTTTTTGGAGCTAAACACAAAACATGTACAATACATTCTATAAACCTTTTTTATGCAATGCTATTACATAAAAGGAAATTAATGTTGTGTTCGCTAGTTAGTTATGCAATCTGATTCAGGAACCATTTTTAAAAAAGCATCACTCTGAAACCATTTTAATAAATGACCACCTACAGTATAAAACAAATTAATGTGTAGTTTGATTCCTGATCCACAGTCCAGTACAGCCAGTGTTGGAATTTACAACAGATTTTTGCTGCATGGCTAAAAAACAGGACCACAGAATAAATAGACTGAATGTAGAATTTAAAAAAGACTTAACACAATATGGCAAGCTGCAGGCAAGGCTATCTCAATAAAGTCCAGAAATACAAGAACCCAAAAACAAAACAAAACATGACCGGAGGAAAGATGAAAGGGTTGAAAGAAATAGTTGGAAAGACAAGAATTAGGCCCTGAACAATGAAAATATACACAGGAAAAACTGAATAAAAATTAACAAAAGGCAATCAGTTTGAAGGTACCAGGCATGACACTAAAAACAAAAAGAAAACAAAATAACAAGAGTTTTAAAACGAAACAAAAAAGAAGTAAAACTTGCTGATAATACATAAAATACAGAAAAGATTAAAAAAAATAAAAAAATCCTAAAGACAATGGAGTTAACATCATTCCCAAAACTTTTAGCCCATGATAGAAATGGTTCTACAGTATTTTGAATCATTGGGTTTTCACCAGGCATTGATATAACAACTAAGACAAGCTGAAAAACTAACACCGAGGCTGCGTAAAAGCTACAAACATCAGCAGCTGCCCTGACAGCTAACCCGCCATTTAAGTGGTGAGAGACATAGCACACACCACTGAATGGTTAAAAACAATATGTCAGTCTACAGAAAACAAACAACAATGTTCCAGTGGTCATGTCATGAAATGTAAAAATCCCAGAAACTTATCAGTTAGCTAATGACAGCTTGTTACTACTCTGCAGTGATGAGGCGTGGACCGACAGATTTGCATTAGCACTTGTGAAAATCTAAACATGGTGAACAGTTCTTCCAAAACCTGGATCAATGTGGACACTGAATGACTCTCTATGAGAAGTTAAATAAGTACTATCTGGGAACACTGGGCCTCATTCACCAATATCTTCTTAAGAATCTTCTTAAATGTGAAAAGCCTCCATCAGATTCACGAACATGTTCGCAGAACACAATTTTTTTTAATCTTTCCTACTGGATTGATGAATACCAATTAGAGATGTGATGTTCATAAACAAATGAATTTATGAACATTATATCAATCAATGAGAACTGAGTTGTGTGCTGTTCTTAATCTACAAATTGTGGATGCCTCCTTCATGTGACACGTGTGGGTCCACAGCGGTTTAAACTCAGTTGCCAGCCTGGGGACTGGGCAGGGGTTTGAGTTTGAATAATTCTGATCCAGATCTTCCTTAATTGCCACTGATAATTTCTTTAATAAAACGAGTTACCCCTGAATAAATTCTAAAAAGCAATAAATAAATAGATAAAAATAAGAATTAGTCAGTTTTTTTAATGGTTCTTTGAAAAGAACAGTGCTCCCTTCAAAGAGCCACAAATCCCATCTCTAATACCAACATATATATCTTGCGTTTGTAGGATTTGTTATTGGCTAAGAAGAAATCCAACATAAAAAGACTTTTATGAATGCCACAATCTTAATGAAAAGTCCATAATTAGAACTTAAGGACAAATTTGTTTCTAAGGGCGGTTGGAGAATGATGCACATTGTTCAGGTGCAGCTCAGCAACAAGACAACCACATTACCCACAATGCCACTTTCTTAAAGGAGATGGATCAGCCTGTTGAGTGATGCTATTTTTGTATAGAGTAAACTATAATTAAAAATGTTTTATTTATTTAAATTATATTGAACATAATTCTGTAACTGATTCTTGAATAACTGCACAAAGTCATGCAATTCGAAATTTTGGTAGTTTGATAAAACCTAGTTAACTTGTTTTTAACAACTTTAACATCATTTTTAGTGAACAACACAGAGGATTTCACAAAACTGCAGATAGTTCAAATTTCCACTACATTGTGCCTATTTTTTCAGCTCCCCTTTTTTTTCTTTCTTTTTTTCTTTTTTTTTGATGTTTGATTTTGTTAAAAAAAAAAAAAAGTGAGGTAGAAAAACAGTCCAAGTTAAAGCTACCAGAAAAATTTTACAATTGACAATAAATATTAAAGCTGCTGTAAGCATTTAGAGTATGAAAACCGTACAGTATGTTAATTTTATCTTCACAGTTTGTTTTTGCAGCACATACACTGGGACAAGGATTGAGGTTTATAATGAAGGCTGTGGTAATAAGGTCAGTTATTTTACTGTGTCATTGTGGTTATGTGCAGCAGCAAAAACATAATTTACAAATTTGATAGCATTAGCATATTCTGCACCCTTCTTTCATCCATAAATGCTGTTTTTCTCTCATCTAGTTGTATACACGTCTTCTTGAGGTTTCTCTCTGGAAGCAGTCCTATGTCTGTGTGACTGTGGAGGCATATAGAAAGAGAGAGAGAGAGAGAGAGAGAGAGAGAGAGAGAGAGAGAGAGAGAGAGAGAGAGAGAGAGAGAGAGAGA
>JBAMHW010000012.1:23369074-23380451 GCA_037177495.1 Rhadinocentrus ornatus | reverse complement strand
GAGAGAGAGAGAGAGAGAGAGAGAGAGAGAGAGAGAGAGAGAGAGAGAGAGAGAGAGAGAGAGAGAGAGAGAGAGTTCACTAGACAGAAAGACTGCCTCCCCCCAGTGTGGCTATAATAACCTGCTGGTGTTGAAACAGTCTCAGAGAGATATCCTTGAGCCTCACCTCCATCTCTCTAACAGGTCACACTGAGATCCAGGAGATAGTGAGCTACAGTTAAAGTCCAGATCGGCTATCTGGACTTGAATGATGGAGGAAACCATGTGGCGACATGTTTATTGTCCCCCAGATGGTCCACAATGCAGTGTCTCGGTGAACCACTTCGGTTCCTAATAATAATTCATGGGGTGGCACTATTGTGGGGTGACTGATAAGGCCTTCACTTTGCCCTGCGCTGGTCACTTGTCTCAAGGAGACTCCAAAGAAACTTCACTCTGTACAAATGGTGGCCAAAATATCTAATCCCACCAAGGGTTGCACTTTACTGCTAAAACTTGTAGCGAGGTTACAGAGCTGGGAAAGGCCATTTATAATCAGAGAATTTTCTCTTTACCATTTGGCTCCTTTGAGGAAACTTTTTAAAAGACAAAAACAACTTCTTGTGAGAAGAAGTTCAGCAGGAATTGTAGAAAAGATGAGAGAGACTGCAATAAGTCAGTACAAGCCCACCCCATGAGAGACTCATTAGCAGATGTGAGAAAGAGAGAAAGAGAAAGAAAGACACAGAAAGACACAGAGAGACTTGAATAAACATGGCATCTGTAAAGAAAAATAATCAATAACAGGGACAATAGGACCCAGAATAGGGAGTGGTTGGTAGAAATATCATCCATAAGAAGAAAATAGTTATTGAAGAAAACTGAGTTGGTGTGCTGAGAGCTGGTTAATAAATGTTTTTGGAGTTCTAAAGTCGGTCAAATTTAGATGTTCATTTATTACTAAAACTAGGGTATTTCAGAGAGAAAATGAAACACAAACCTTTAAATTAGATGGCAACACAGCGCACAGTTACTTTATCTGTCAAACTGTGTTTAAGGGCTCCATTGCTGTCATTCTTCAAATCTTGTACACCTCCTGTCCTGGCAGCTAATGCCAATGGAGACAGTAAAAATTACTTCATGGAGTGAATTGCTAACTGGTATTCATTTTACACATTTCTGGTTTCTACATCATTTGGAAGTCTATAAAACCTTAATGTACATACTGTAACCTTTTACTTTAAAGTACCACAGTTTGTTGTGAAAGTCTAAAATATTTTAATTATAATATAAACAGCATTAGCTCAGAGAGTCCTCTTCCATGTACAATATCAGAACTGCTCAGAAAAGCTGCGTTTTCTGAATGTCTGCATATATATCACATTTAACAAATTAATTCAATAAATTTTTTATACACACAATTTCAAAGAAAATGACTTTGTGAAAAACTCTAACAGCAAGTTGTACTGTGATGCCAACCTTAGGAAAGAGTCTTGTGGTTGAGCTAAATACAGGACTATGCAGTAAGTACGCCTTAGAGTTAAAATCTAAAACCTTAAATACTTAAGATTATATCTGAAAAATGCTTATAAACAAGGTGGTTATAATATGAAAGGTTGCTTTTATAGTACAAAACAACCAGAAGTGCTATGTTCAGCTTCCCTGTTTTTCTATGCAGCATAAAAATCAGATGACAGATCAAATGCATTTTAAGCAACAAAACTGTGTTCATACAATACAAATTCAAAGGGCATTCATAAGTGGACTTCCAATCCACATCAGCAGCCAGGGCTTTTTTTTCAGTAAGACCGATAGTTGGAGTTCTGCCTATCGAAGCAGCATCTTTATTCGGATGGAAAATGAATCCTCAAGGAACACGGCCAGGCGCTTTATTGTGTATGCAGTGTGTGGCCAAGTTCAAATTGGCAATCAATTATCCAATTAAGACTGACAGAAATGCACATCAGGAATTCCAGCCCATCAGTCCAAGCTTCTGATTGGAGCACGATTAGAGGGACTTAATTAAACCCTAGGTGCTGGGTGTTTAAACATCATTTGTGCAGCATCGGAGGGCTTGGAAAATATAAATCTGGACTCTGCACACCAAGTCTCCGTTATAGGCCAGGAAAAACATGAAAACCTCTGAAAATGTTCCTTTAATTCCATCCTGTATGTGACCACTTTGGTTATTCAAAGAGATGCAAGGACCTTGGAACTGTTACATAAAAAATACATGCCCTTGAGAAGATATGAAGAAAAAGATAAATATTTGTGAAAATTGCACAGTACAATGTAATAACAACAACGGCCATGATACTGTGCCACATTAGTCTTAAAACCATTCCCACGGTTTAACAGGTTCTGAATAATTCAAGGACATACCACACCATGGAGAGCCGTATAAATGTGATGTGTGGAATGAAATGCAGCTTGCTTTTGAGATTTTTAGGGGTATTTTCTTACTTGGCCAACCTTTCCTTCTCCTGTGTGGTTGTTTAGTGCCTGTATTGATTTCTGAGCTGTTTCTTCCTGCCATGTCAGACAGTGTGAAATGGAAGGCACTGCATTTTAATATTGGGTTGTGAATTAATCATTTTTCCTGATAGCAAAGCTCAGCTCTGTCCCTGTAGGAGAACACCTTATCACAGCAAATAGGATTCAAAGGGAGAGGAGCAGTATAATCCACAGCTAATTGGATAAAATGGCTGTGTTCTCTCCCTCCTTGCAGGGGCTAGCGTCCATGCAGCCCCCTCCGCAGGGATCTTGAAGCCACCGAAGAGGTTATTACAGTTTGTCCTAAGGGAGCATTAATACCTTAGCCCTTGTTCAGACATGCAAATAATCTAATTCAAGGTCTAGCTAATTAACAACTTAGCTACAGTAAAGATAAAGAGGCTCAACAATAAGCCTGAGATTTTTGTAGAGGAGGGCAATGTACCATCTACCACAGATACAATATTGTCACAAACATACAGGGACTACACAAAAAGAATCGCAACAACCTTGCATTATAATGAAAAAGAGGGCTTTAAGCAAAACAGAGAACAATTAATATTAAAGACTGATGTAAAACTGGTCATTTGAGAGAATGTAAGGGATTACTAAGTGGAGTATAGTCCACTGTTTTTAGGTAAATGGGGGAGGGTGTTTAAACATGAAAGATTTGGTCTCCACACAGAGCACATTTGTCCTCACTCTGTGACAGCTTGCATCCTAATGTTCTAAAAAATGTGCTAAAAAACAACAACAACAACAAAAAAAAAAACATAAAAGAAATGGCTCTATTGTATTTTTGTTTTTCTGGTAGCTATGTTAGCGCTACTATCCCAATTATGTGATAGTTTAAAGTCTTTATGAAGCTTTTAGTAGAAAATGTTAAATTAACCCAGTCAATCAATAATAATACTCTGAACAGTTATAGAGAAAAACAACCCTCAAATAAAAATAGACAAAATAGAACAACAATAGATAAACAAGACAACAACAAAAAACAACAACAACAAAAAAACGTTAATAAAATGCAACAAAGATGCAGGAAACATTTCAGGAAACGCAACAAAAAAGAATATTTTATATCAAAATATAGCTTTTTTTTTTTAAAGGAAAACAATTGAAAAAGAAGCAACATGTTACAGAACACAGAAGCACAATATAAACACATTTTAGAATAGCCAACAAAGAAACAAAAAGCACTACAACAACACCAAAGGACCGACATTTCACTGAAGAAAAGAAAAACCTTGAACACAGAAAAAAACAAGGGACACAATAAACTTGAAGAAAAAAGTTAAAAACTGCAATGCAACAGAAAAACCAACAGACTTTCACAAAACAAAAAAATTCAAAATGTTTCATTTTTCTGAAATGTTGGATTCTTTTACTTTTTTCTGTCCTTTGTGAAATTGTCTTTTTTCTGTAAATTTGTTACATTTGACTTTAATCTTTTCTTAAACATAATATTATCTTGATTTCTTGTTTTGTCTTGTGTTTTTCAGCTCAAGGCAACAGTAGGAAACAGAGCAGCACAAACATAATACTGTTTAGGACATAAGGGGAAATAATAATTAGGAATTTTCTTTTCCTGTCACAATGACCTCTTCATAGTCAGGATAACATAGAGATTTGTACAATAAAACTGGAAAAATGTTGCTGTGTCACAGAGCAAAATAATGATTTTTCTTCCATAATTATTGGCTTCCTTTTTGTTTTAGATTTGAATGAAGCTCATAATTTGTGTTCATTGAATAAAGTTTTATGTTAGATCTAGCTGTTAACCCCTTGTGTTTACATGTCAATATGTAAAACAATATGCTTGCTTTTCTTTTCCAGTGGGCAATCAGATGGATATGTCAACATTTTTTTGACACTTAGCATGCTCGGATCTAATAAGAGTTTCTCCTTGAGTGCTCATGCAGCACACTGAGGGTACTTATTTGAATAGCCTCCGTAAGCTGTTGTTTCGTAATAAGCAGCAAAAAAATGGAACATGTTTTAAGGCATCTCTGGCTTTTCCAGGGTAAAATGTTAATCCGGCTTTAGCAAGGTTACATGGTCAAGGTTGCCAAATTACCGACAAGCACTAATCACCCTGCCTTGGAGCAAGTCTGGCTCAGAAGCAACTACTGTGGAACAATTCTCCCAGCCCCCACTGAAATGCCTCATCACACATCCACACTGCAACTTTCTTCTGTATGAAACTGTGATTTACACCAGCAATTTAGAGATGCCAATACCAAACAAATTTTCCTTAAATACACATTTTGAAACATATCAGACTTACACATACAGAAAAATGAAGATCGCTGACCTTTAGAAAAGACAACTTTTCCATCAAGAGGGCGTCAGCTTAATTTAACCCAAAAAGCATTTTAGACAAGGGAAACATGGACACATCTGTTACTTTCTTTGAAAGAAATCTGTAAAAACCTGCTCAACCAGGATAAAAGGATTGACATTTGGGAACAAAAACAATAACACAGCTTTTTCTCTGAAACAGTTAATAAAAATCACTCTGATTAGTGTCAAATTGTAGCTATTCATACTATATATACAATATCTTTATAGGTCCAAGTATGAAAATATACTACAATGCATGCATGCAACAGCTGCAGGTGTATGTACAGTATATTGTGTATGAGAACATGTTCCACGTCTCATCTATGGGATGGGTATACCAATGTTCCTAACCAATGATGAGGGTTACCATCTGTTTATTGTGTTGTTAACATATATTAACTGTTATTTTATCAAGAGTTCAAGAAAGGAAAAAAGATTCAGGGAAGTGTGCTTAATACTCAGCGGGGCTTCAACTATTATAAAAGCAAACAAAAAACAGAAAAGACAGTCCCCGACAATTGCACCATCTGCCCTTGTTAAAGTAATATTTGGACACAGTCAGCCAGATCTTTGAGCCCATATTTAAAAATTCACACCTTATGTGGATTCTACTGAGCTTGGATTCATGTTACTATCACAGTCATGGGGAGCCACAAATCATTAAAAGATGTTTCACTCATTTCAGGGAGTCTTGTCCATCTTGTAAGAAACCAGTATTCCAGTACTTGAATTGGAGTCGTCCAGAAGTAAGACTAAACTCAGCAATATTCTGAAGAAAAAGTCACTCCTTGGACCCCTTCAGTGAACACTTTTTAAAGATTTAGTAATCAAGTGTTATGTTAATTTATTGTTAGGAAATTGTTTATAATTTGTGTTTTTTTTCCACCATTTATGCCTAAAGTATGCCTTTTACTTCCTTTGAGTGAAGCAAGTATAATTGCAAAGAGTTATTAAAAGTATAACGTAAAATATGGTATACCAAGTGTTGGAGTCCAATCACTCTTTTTAATAGCTTTGTTGCGGCCAGAAAATCAAGTATTCATGAAGATTGAAGAAGATGATCCAGTGAACTTCAATTTAATTGGTGCAAATTAAAACAATCCATCTTTTGCAGCTGTCTGTCTATCTACTATCACCACTTCATTGCTCGTCTTGCACCTTGATTACAATTATCTTTTAATAGCAAAACTTGTCAGCAATTTTTCTCCCTTCTGATTTACATCCTGGACCAACACAGCGTTGTTCAACTCATATAATTCATGTTTTAGTGTAATGCAGAGCAAGCCTCTGCTGAGCAGATGCAAGATGTATTGACACCATCACCTCATATGTGCTGCGTGCTATGACATATGACAAACTGTCGTATGAGCTGCAATCCTTCCCCCATTCATACAAAAAAAACTGCATGTTAAAATGCTCCGAGTTTGGTCCCAATAGGCTGTTCCCAGAGTGACGAGCATCAATTGATTGCAAAATAAATGCATATGCAGACACTATTTTTTGCAGTGTCCAGTAATGGTTCCAGGCAATTAGACTAAAAGATGACACCCTGACTTTAATTTGGGACAAAGTGATCTCTCTCCTGACTCTTTTATCCTCCCCTGTGTCTCACCTGATATGCTGAGCTAAGGCCTTCTCAGAGATACATCACTGTAGTCTTGTTTTATCATAAAATAGGATCTTGCCATTTCCTTGCAATAACTGGAAGCTGAAATGCTCATCTTAAATGACTTAAGATTTTATAGATGACACTAGGCACTGCTTTGGGATTGGACGACATCAATGACTGTTGAGCTAAGCAGAACGTACAGCCAAGTCACTGTAGTAAAACATTGCCATTTTATGTTTCAATCAAATATGTACTATCTTAATGTTCCTGAACCATAAGACACATGTAGACTCTTTACTTAAGCCAGCAGATTGGACTCTTATTTTAAGCAATATTTTCTTCTAATCGTGTGTCTATTCACATTAAAGTAAAATATTAAATAAATAAATTGACAAAAACCTAAGAGATGGCAACCTATAAGCGTCTTGTTTTGCTTGTTTTCTTTAATGTTTGGTTCTGATTGTACCAAAACAAGGTTTCCTTTCAACACTTCTGTGCATGGGCACCAATTAAGATAATTGTGATTATTGCAAAGGCCAAATTACTGAGACAATTTTTTCTTTGTACCAGAACTGGAATGGGGTGTAGTCTGACCCCAATGCTGCAGTGACACAGACCTGTGAAGATAGGTATGGCTTTTTGAAATCAGCCAAATGTTGACCCTCTATTCAAAGAACATGAAGGCTTTTAAGTAGCTATATTTTCCATCAAACTGTTTGCTTTCTATACCCTAGACAAGTAAGATGTCTTAACCGTACTTTAACGTTAAAATGTCTTTTTTCTTTTCAAAGGCATGCATGTTGTAAAAGCTTTTTTGGTAGCAAAATTATAAAGTCTACATTTGTGCTTCATAACATAAACTAAATTGAAACATAAAATGTCAGCAGGTTCTCAGCAAACCAGAACCTAAAACACCTATAAAACAATGTGTGTGGTGTACAGAACCTAAATCAAGATTGAACACATTTCTGCATTAGTCTGGGAGATTAGAGCAAGTCCTTTGTTAATGTCAAAACAACTAACAATGTTGGGAAAAAACAAAACAAAAATCTATTATCTGTATAACTTTCTTTTAAAGTATCAGCAACAGACCTGTTGCTGCAGCAATTAAATAAATCCAAGCCAAGAGTTTCAGCATTTACAATTGCTGGACATTACAGCAAATGAGCCATGCATGAACAATTATGATCACAGGAGTGAAGAAAAAAACTGAGCAAATATACAACTTCATATCAAGATATTTGATCAATGGGAGAAAATCCTTTGCACTCTAACATTTTATTGCCAATAATTATTCACTTACGAGGGGTAATAGATGCATTATCCTGCTAGAATTTCTCATAAACAAGACAATTAAAAAGCTACTTTAGGGAGCTAAAATAGGAGGCTAAAGGGGATTGGTGAGTGGAATACTAAATATGCTTTTTTTTTTTTTTTTCTACAATTGACTGTGATTTTATTGGTAACTCTTACACTGAATCTAAGTGTCTCCTTTGCTTGAATAAGAAAAAAAAAAAAATGTCTACGCTTTAGGGAATTGTTCAGCCATTTCCACCATGCCCCAAATAAACTTGGATATTCTCCATCCATCAGGTGACTACATGGAGAGCTGACCTGTCATAAATTCACTCTGTGGGGATGATGGCAGGGCCGGAGCCAATCTTCATGAAAGAAAAAAAAAAAGGCATGAGGTTCCCATCCCCCCACTCTCTGAGCTCCCTTCCAACCCCAGCTCACCCTTTACCCTCACAACTGGAGCACCTTCGCTCCCTATCATCCTGCCTACCTCTCTGTCTCTACACCTACCAGGCTTCCTCTCTCTCTCTCCCCCTTTTCTCTCCATGGGTAAGCAGGTAATCATGAGCTGTCACAGAAAGGTGACCCATTAATGTGATGGATACGGTGTGAAAAACAAATGGTGTGAAACGTGTGGATTGCTGTCCTTACTGCACCTTGGCCTTTTGTTCTGTCATATCAATATCCACACAGGGCCTCATTACACTGCTGCACTACACAATGAGTGGAGCGCCAGGGTCAAGACTGCGCCACGCTCCCTTTGACTGGCTCCGACTGGGCTTTTCAGCTCAACCTCACCCCAGAGGACTCCCAGGTAAACAGGAAGAGGGGCAACCTCTGGAGCCAGAAACAGTGCACATCATCCCAGACTAAATAAGCAACCCCCCCCCAACACACACACACACACACACAACCTTCTGTATCCATCTGGGGGGCCAGTCTCTGTTTACAGACAAAACTGACACAAGTCATGGAAAGATTTTTGAGCTTTGCTCTGCGCATTAACTGGTCTTTTTTGTCAAATTTCAGCTGATTGTTATACCACTTTAGCACTTAGCAAGTTAAACTTTTCCTAGGCGCTCTAGACATCATTGTTTGTCTGAAAAGTTACAAGCTATGTCTAAGTTATGTCTACAAGGTCAAAAACACATCTTTATTGAATTCATGTTGGTGCTGTCGATGTCTCACTGAGTTTTGTTTTTTTTCTTTCCTGCAAATGTTCAGATTCCTTGGCTATAGATCACATTTTCCCCAGACAATGGCAGCTCACATAGAGATAATTGATACTCTACATTGCCAGACTGTGTGTGAACAGCAGCAAAAGAATCAATAAGCAGGACTTATATGAATGTGTATGGACTTCTAAATTGCTTCAGGCATACTGTAAGATGGGCACTTAGACTTTCAAAGAGCAATATGGTCAGTCAAGGTCAGAAGGGGAAGCAATGAAAAGCTATGAGAGTCCAGGTCTAACCCAGCACATTCGATTACGATTCACTGCTGTCTGGTCAAGCACTTATTAAAGACTGGGATTAACTTAGCTGCCAGGACCTGTGATCTGCTAAGTAACAGCTAATCATCGATTAAGATATCACATCATAGATAACAATCAGTTGGTTTTATGTGCAGGATTCAGTCTTATTGACACTGGAATATTGTGAAGCTGGAGTCTATAAGAGTTTGGAATATCCTGTTTGCAGGTCGGCTTTGCACTCTTTGCATTCTCATTGCATGTTCTTATGTTACCAAAATAACCTGGAACTGCAGCTTCTAAAAGTCAAGCTAAGAAGATTTACTCCTTTATGTGTAAATACTATAAATTATTAATAGATTCATGGTTTACTTGTCATTTTGTACAGTAGAAGTCAAATCCACTTAACTGGATAGGCGATGTTGACGCACTCCCTGTGTTTCCCCTGAGGTCTACAGTGGTGGTCTAGTGGACACCTCAGATGAAACACTGGAGACTCTATTAAGGACAGTGGTTATGGGCCACAAACTAATCTAGTATGACAAACTGGAGGTGTCCTCTTATTTCCAGAGTCAATGATGAATCGGGGGCTGTAGCCCCTCATGCTGTCATGTCAGAGTGGAGCTGAAACAGATTGAGTGGAAGTAGACAGTAAATTGATGTTCAGGGCTTCTTCCCTCTCCTCTAAAACTCACAGAATCAGTCCATTAGCTCTCCTCCCATTTGCCTATCATTTAACAAAGATAGCTTTCCCAAACATTCAAACCTCAAACTTATCTATAGGCTAACGCATGTAAACTATAGTCTCTCTTTTTTTTAAGAAGAAGAAAGCTTTGCTACAAATTGCTACAACGGATGTTAAGTTTCCCTTCTTAATGAAGTGCCCTCCATTCTGTCATTTGTTTCTGTGTTTGAAAGCTGATGTTTTTTTTTTTTGCTTTGGCTAAGTGCACAAGAAAGAGAGTTGAAGTGAAGCTCAAACATTAGTGGAGGAGCTCGAAATTTTAGAAAATGGCTCAATGAGAATCTTTTATTGCCTGTACAGTATAAGAATGATGGCTAGTTTAAATAGGGTCAATGATCCTGTCTCAGAAGCAGTGCAGGACATATAAAGGTCCAAGTCTGACTTCTACCACAAAACACTAAGGACTAAACAAATTAAATATGGGTAATTACTGAGCTATAGATGTCCTGGTGTGCAGATTTTATTACCTCTGGGGAGAGCGTCAGGATAGTTGTTTTCCCTGTTTGTATTTGGCTACTAGCGGTAAATTAATTACTAGAGTTTTTTGTTTAGCAGGCGTTTCCAAAAAACAAACAAAAAAACCCAACAATAAATTAACATTTTTACACTTTAACATTAAAACATTTGTAAAAACTTTACTGTCATGATTCTATTTTAAACATTTGCATCCAGTAAAACTAGGATTCTTCAGTCATGGGTTAACTATAGTTATTGTTAATGTAAGAATGAAGACAATGACAGCGCTCTATGTGGATCCTGTTGTGTCTGCCTCCACGCCCCCCAATACACACATGCACACACACACATCTCCGCCATCCCCCTCTCTCTACGATGACCGCATCCCCACTGTAATGCACCTGTGCGTGTGTGAAGGACATCTCGACCGGCAGGGCTATCACAGACACAATCTCACAGCACTTTAATAACTTTGAGAGCGGTCAGCACCCTGCGCTTTAATAACACTCCCTGTCAGCTCACCCCACACTGCGCAAAATTGTCTCGTTGGAATTCTTTATGGTGGAGGCCAAAGAACTCTGGTGATGGGGATGGAATATAGCCACACTCAACCCACTTCTGGCTCTAAATGGCTTTCCAAGAGTATGTTTTTATCTTGGGTTCAAAGCAAACAAGAGGGAAGACGGGGCAGTAGCTTAGTGACGCAACAAAAAGCTCTAAAGGATAGGTACAGCCTGTTTTGAATAAAAGGTGATGTTACCTTTTAATGCACAGAGAGCCACAGTGAAGAACGTTTCCACTGAAGAACAGCTATCAATATGCTACACTGTAGATCTGCTATATTTTACATAAAATAAATGCCCTGTTGGTACATAGTTCATGTGCACTTATCCGTGTACATTAACTGAAAAAGAAATAATAATAATAATAATAATAATAATAATAATAATAATAATAATAATAATAATAATAATAATAATAATAA
>JBAMHW010000012.1:23287780-23337549 GCA_037177495.1 Rhadinocentrus ornatus | reverse complement strand
GAAAGAAAGAAAGAAAGAAAGAAAGAAAGAAAGAAAGAAAGAAAGAAAGAAAGAAAGAAAGAAAGAAAGAAAGAATTCAAATTTCAGCACATTTGCCATATGAGTGGCTTGACAGTGAAAACAAGTCCTGCATCATACCAGCATTCGTGTTGAAGTGTGTAACTTGTTCTCATAGTTTTAAGCTGTCTCTATTGGTTTTTGATTAAAAAAAATTATCCATAATGTCACAGTTATATTGATACCCTCAGTATCAAGGCTAGACAAAGTTATGAGGCAAACATAGTGGAGGACTGAACGAATGACCTTATGTCTATCTGCCGTCACACAGACGTTTGATATTGTTATTGTAACCAACCATTTAATGGTATTTTTGGCATCTATACAAAACAACCACTCATTATAAACAGTAATTTTATAATAAATGTTTTACTCACCAGCCACAAAATAATCTAAACAAACTTGAATATTTCAAAGGACTCCAAGGTGTACTGTCAGCATTCACACGCTTGATAGACGTTAGCCAGTTATTACACCTTTCTAGACTTTTGTGTCTTTTCAGTAGTTTGAAAAATATCTTGTTGTCTGTGGATCAACTATTTTTGTGGCCATCGACAATACAATTTGTCAGCATATTTAAGGGAAACGCTACAAAAATCAAAGAAAAATCTATGAGGATTTACCCTGAAAGTCTGATGGCATCAAGTTCACCGATGTTCCCTGCCCTGCGCCTGTAAAGAATCCTTTAAAACATTCCTGGATCCAGGCATTGATTCAAATCTGCCCCAAAATTGAATCACTTGTTTTTTTACTTCATTTAGGGGATTTTCTGAAAATTTGATCTAAATCTGTCCATTACCTTTTGAGTTATTTTGCTAACAGACAGACAGACAGACAAACCAACTGTGCTGAAAACATAACTTATGCCTTGGCAAAGGTAATAAATCCATCTTTCAACTGTTTATACCAACTTATTTCAGTACATTGTTGTGGGGGAAGGAAGGGTTAGAGCCTGTCCCAACAGCTAAAGTCAGGGTGCAGGAAAGGTTGCCAGTCTAATACAGGGCCCAAATAACTAAATAAAAGGCTTAAACTGTCTCATCGTAACCAAAATCAGAACATATTTAAAATTAGCTAAGATGCTTATATATTTAGAGACAGATTTTAAAATTGTTTTAGAGTAGAATGTGGTGGGCAATGATTCCTGTGTCATGTTTTCCACATCACTCAGAGTCATGAGACAGGCCATATGATACAAAGACACTGTCTGCCATCCATCTTACCAAGAACATGCATAAATCTTCAATAGCAGTTGGTTCATCAAGATTTGATTGCCAGAGGTTGTAGAATGACTAATGGCATATTATAAAAGGGACATCATGCCAGTGGGCAGCTTTTTGAGCTTTGCACCAGTGTGGTCACTGGTTTTCTAATGACTTCCTCAGAGATCATGGCTTCTCTGAAGCTCAGGGCCATTCCTAAAACATTACCCACAATGCATGGCTACAGCCTTTCTTTAGTCAATAGCTGAGAACAGCTTAATATTTGCAGGATATTGTATTCCAAATGCTTTATTTAAATTTTAAGTTTTAAAATATGGTCATAATATATTATCTGTACATGTTATATTACACAATTTTCAAAAAGCTACTTCATGATTCGCATGTACAAACTGGAGTAGATGTATACATTTTTTGCTTATTATTGTAACAAATTATTAAGTAACATTAAACAAATGATGTACTTCTGCTCTAAAGTTGCAAAGCAATGAGTCATTATGGTATCGTGTAAGGAATTAAAAATCAAGTTTCTGTGAGGGAAAACTGTACAATGTCTGCCAGCTAAAGCTCTGGTTGCTGGACAAATATGTCCTCAATATAACCGCCTCACATCTGTATTTGTTCTGCTCTGAATCATAGGTGGCCCAAAGCTGTCTTGATAAATAGCTACTCCAGGCAAGTATGCTGTATGCTCTCTGACACTATAGGTCACATAACCTTGTTGTCAGGACTAAGACTAATGCAATGTGAAGTGTCAAGTTATTATACTGAAACTAGATTGTGGAGCGGAACCTAAGCCACTATGGTGATAGCAAGTAGGTGAAACAAGGCAAGGTGAATGTAAAAAGGTCATAAAAGGAGGAGATACTGAGCAAATGAGAGGGTAAGGAAAAATATTTAACACTAAGTGGGTCTTGTTGGAGGTGAAAAGGGGCATTAAGGATCTCACTAGTCAACGTAAATCATAATTGGCCGCTCCAAGTTGGAGCAAAGCAAAACACAATGCTGACTTGCAAGATGCATATGATGCCAGGAAGGGGATGTGTTTGTTTATTTCAGGAGAACTAAATAATGCAGTAATAATCCTCCTCACCATGTCTCCAGAGCAAATGCCTCAGCACCTGTCAAGAATTTGCAGCATGTTGTCTATTGAGAGAGTTGCAAGAAGAAAACATGTTATTATTACAAAGCCAAGTAAACTAAAGCAAGCATCTGCAGATGGCAAAAACAAGCCACAGCTGTTAATACGGTGTGAAACATAAGATATGAAATATAAATGTAGCAGCAAGGGACTGAGAACAAACTGCATCAGACCAAAGTTAATGACTTCCCATTACACAATGTAGCCTATAGCCATGCTGCAATAGAAAATGGGGGGAAATGCTGCAAAATTAGTTGTTGTTTCAAGGAACTATGAGAATCAGAGCAGCTGGATGTAGATTTGTAGTGTGAATCAATTTTAGAATTATGCACGTATGAATTTCATCATAATGTTATGTTCTCTCAATTATGATGATTTACACAACAAAAAGTTAAAAACTAATCACCAAAGGCTTTCATTTATTATGCTTGTTTAATCATTAAAAAGGTGTAAAAATCACCAGTTTGTACTGGTTGTTTGGCTGTGTAAAAGCTACAGCAGGAGCTTACTGTGCTCAAGAAATAATCCAGAGAGAGGAATATTTTATAAAGCAAGCTCAATTCACCAAGCTTCTTTCATGGTAGCTGGCTTGACAAAAATGGCCCACAATCATTATTTTTCTTTGTTAACTTGGCATTTTCTTTTCCAGTCTTGTAAACATTCACATAAAATTAGACATTTTATGTACTTTGAGATTCCTTAAACATTAAAACACAGACCATTTAGTAGAAACAATTCTTTATATCGCTAGATATAAAGAATTATATCCTTAATAGAGAGCTGCGACAAATATTAAAATCATGTAAAGCAGAAGGAATATTTTTGCTGTTATTTCTGTTTGAGAAGACTGCTGATGAAAACGTTTTAATTGTACCGAATAATTTTATGTTTGCTGCCATTTTTGTTTTTGACAGTTGTACATACTTTCACTTTAAACTTTTAATCTGACCCTTATATATTTAATAGGTGCATTAAGTTGCTGTCCATAATGAAGAAAATGTGGAAATCACTGACTTTTGACCAAATCAACATTAGATTTATTTTAACTGATGAAATATTTCAATATTTCCTATGATAATACCAAACAGACATCTCTGTTTCCAAATCTGCGTTATATTTTTATTAGTTGAACTGGACTTGCTTGCAAACAAAGATAAAACATAAAAACATTATTCGTGTATGCTTTACCTGTTAATTCATTGTAGTTTCCCAATGTAATGAGACATATGACCAAAACTCTATGCTCCTGCACCTTTCTACATAGGGACCTTTGCAACTTCACATCTTCATGTTAAGGTGAATGGCAGCCACTAGGGGCAGTATCAAAAATATATAAAGCAATCTGAGGTCTCTTGACTGTCATTTAACTTCATTCTGCTTTGAAAACTAATAAAACCAATAAGAAAACTAATAAAAACTGACCAGCACAACTGTTGTCATTAATCATAGTTTCTTCTGCTTTGATCTCTTTATTATAAAATCTGTTGTTTTCTGGTTTGAGCTAACTTTCCACCGGTAAGCATTAAGTTAGATTTATGCTTGCGCAGCATCTGGGTATGGTATAGTCGGTGTGGCTGACGCTGATAAAATATGTTTTCATTCTTGAGCGTTGGGTTATGGCGTTGTGTTGTAATTTCTCTTCTGTTGTTAACACACAAATTCAGTGAGAAGCTCAAGAAATCCAGAAACACGTGATAACAAACTGACCAATCACAAGGCAGTGTTGTCTCTAACCCTGTGGCTGTGGCTGTTTTAGTCAATGGTTTGGTTCATACCAGTTGTGCTACAGTGCCTATCAGTAGGAACACCTTGTCACGGCTCTCCGTTAAACATACGCCGAGTCTATATTTGACGGACCATGCATACAGAGTGGGTCAAACTCAGCAGTTCAGATAGGGGCAGAAAAGAAATCAGACATGGGAGCTATGTGAAAGCTTCTAGTAATTTTCGAAGTAAAGCCCCATGCAGAGTTGTGCTCGCTGAACCATGTAAGCATTACGGCATTAATTGGTCAGGTCAGAATGAAACTGGAAATTGGGGGTAAGGGGTGTGTGTTGAGCTTTGGACCTACACAGACTATGCAGCGGTGATGCGGTAACCGACCTTATGCAGATGCTTCGTTAGTATAAATCCAGCTATGGACCTATAGTACAATTCAAAATTGGGTAAGTGTATTCACACTTTTGACTAGTATTGTAGGTGTATTATCATCTTAGACTAACTGTTTGAGTTTTAGAGGACTGAGCATGAAATTCATCTGTCCAGATTAAAAATAACCCAGAATAGATACAGTAGCTGTGCAAGGAGAGGTGCCCAACTATTTTGTGATTGGTCATAAATTTCAAATAGGTGTGGCTAATGCAAAAAAAAAAAAAGAAGCAGGCAGCAGAGACTTCTCATTACCATTTAACAAGGTGGATTGGATAGTTTTGAGCTGTCTGTGGTGGTGAGAAAGTAGGAAAATTTATTCAACAAACCATGTAGGGCAGGTGTATACAAAGTCGGTCCTTGAGGGGCACTGTCCTGCAGGTTTTCAATGTTTCCCAGCTTTACCACAACTGACTTAAAGAATGAAACAATGAAAAAGGATTGTGGCCCTTGAGGACCGCAGCTGGACACTCCTGATGTAGAGCATATAAACACAAAGGCACCTATGTCCCTGAACATACCCAAATCTCCACTCAGTGTTTCGCATGGACAAGATTTCTCAACAAATAAGAATTTTGGTAGTCACAGCGAACTTTGTTCTTGTTCTTGCCATCTCAAGAACACAAACAACCATATTAGGTTCTCTGTTTTTGTGGAATATCTACAAGCCTTTAAGGATTTGAAAGATTGCTGTGCAATGGTTGGGATGCATTCAGAATGACACTGGTCTGCTTTAAACAAAATCTGGTCTGCTTTGGTGAATAGTTTGATTCATTTAGAGTAGTGTGAACGTGCATTCGCACCCTGGTGTGAACCAAAGAAGCAATCTCTGGTCTGCTTGGAAACCAGAGGTCCTGGTTCATTTGCAAGTGAACCCTGGAGCGGTTCACTTGCAGTGTGAAAGCAAATGGCCTGTCCAGTAAACCAAACAGAGGACGTGAGTTGGAACGCATCATGGCACAGCATGCTGAATAGCTCGCTGCCTCTCCCGCTGCTCTACTAAACAGATTCTTGTGGAAAACCTATTAGGTTTTAACACCAAAGTAGAAACAGAAACTCTTTGTTGCTTTGTTGTTTACTTGCGATGAACAGATTGTTTTCAGTCCTAGATTGATTTTCTTCTCCATTCTTTAATTCTTCTTGGTCAGAGGTCATTTTTGGAATATCACACATAGTAAGCAGTTGTTACAACTGTCTGAGGTTGTCCAGGTGGTTTGGTCTGCTTCCATAACATGTGGTGTGAAAGCAAACCAAGCCAAAGGAAGGCGCAACATTTTTTTCCATTCCTCGCCCCCAGACCATTCTGTTGTACTGACATCTAGCAATTAAATGAATATAACCACCTCAACTTCTGTCATTACCAATTGTCTTTTAGCCAACTGCATCAAATTATATCAGCAGAATAATTTATCTGTCAATGAGCCAACACTTGGCTTAACTACTAAATAAATCATTATCAATTACCTTCTTTTCTTTAGAATGAAGTTTACACAGCATTGTTTAAGTTTACTTACTTTTAAAAAACAAGTTTGCAAATTATGTCATAGGGTCGTGGTTAAATGTAATTCTTCATTTAAAACGTAACCCTTTCTTTTAACTCAGTATTATTATTTGTATTCACTGTGTGAGAAATTGAATGCTCACGGACAGCATGAGGCAGCCCTGATTCCTTTGCTTAAAATATTTAAATATCCATCTGCTCAGATATTAATTGTAACTTAGTAAAGGACACACCTAGCAGTGTGTTTAGAGAAGTGTCTTTGCGTGGTGATGTTTACACATATTTACTCTTTTATGAATTATTCAGAAATCCCAGCAGCTGCTCTCAGGTCAGAACCATTTCATCATCTGCTTATGCCTTTTTACATAATTTGTATAAATTGCCTTGTATTAGGTGTGGCTTTTTATATTTACTTTGTAGACACAGAGGGGAAAAACTAAGGAAACATTCAGATGCATCTTGATTGTCTTTTTGACCCTTTGCAATAATCTGGACAGGCCTCTAGGAGAGGTAAACCTATTGCTGGTGGGGAAAAAAAAAAAAAAAAGTATTTTTCAGCACCCACGATGACAAGGCTGTACAATAAGGTTCATCCAGGTTACAAATCTCAAATTTATCTCTGAGCTCAACACATTTCTTTATAGTTGTTACTGTTGATCATCTTTCTCAGCATGATTCCATCTTTTAATGTTTTGGAGGAAGAAAATATAAAATATCAGAGACATCTGGTCACAAACACGTTGTCACTTTAGGTATTCTTGTCACTTTACATCTTTTCAAAGCTTGGAATTGAATTTAGTCTGTTCTCTGGCATAGAAGTAATTTCAATGACCTGCTTGCCTAATCTGGAATTACAAATGGGTTCAGATGCTTTATCTCTGAAAATGTTGACGCCAGGCTTCTTGCTTGCTTATTCTTGTCGAGACAGTCAAGACACATCAGAAGCAATCATGGATGGTATTTGAACACAGGATATGTACAGTATGTGCTGCAATTAGACTTTTTTTGTTCTTGAAGCGCATACTTCTGTTATCTAAAATCCATTTGCCTATCCCATAAAAGACATGAAAGAGATAGACAAGAAAAAATAATAGTAAAATCCACCTTCCAAATCCATGAATTATTTCAAACATGTTGGTATTATTATTTAGGATAGGTATCTCCAAAATTCACATAAGTAACTATATTGCTCTCTTTGCTACAGCTACTGGCAAATTACAAAATTCAAGACTGAACACAACTCCTGCTGACTCTTAAGGAGGATTCATGCTTGCGCGCCGTCTGCGTGCAGCCAGCTACGGCGTAGCTGACGCTGGTGAGTTTGCTTTCACACTCGAGCGTAGGGGGTGCGCGTCGTTTTGGTTTCATGTTGCAGTTTCTCCTCCTAATCTGAAGGTTGCAGCAGGGATGGTATCGGCCAGTAAACTCACCAGGTCGGAGTTATTTTGATGAGTAACTTCAGTTCGGTAGGTATTTTCTGTTTAAACAACAATGTTTTAAAGCATGGTTAAGTGTCTTTATTAGTTTATGGAAGAAAATTAATAAATAATTTGATTAGCGTCTCATTAACTAGATCCACTGGTTTTTAGAAATGGTGGTTACCACACAAATTAAGCCACAAGATCCAGATATTCGGCAACACGTGATCCCAAACTGACCAATAACAAAAGGGTACTTCTGCGTCAACCGTTGACATAGCAGGGGTGCACGTCAGGTCTGTCGAGCCTCTGCGAAGCTAAGCACAGCCTACGGCGGTGACGCGGACGCAGACGACGTGCAAGCATAAATTCGCCTTTAGCAAACATATACATCAGTAGCAATGATTAATGATTATTAGCCACAGCTTTAAGATAGACCAAGGTTAGAGTTTAAGAATTTTTTGTCTTTATTTATTATTTAATTCCAATTAGATGCCTACATGTCATTTGATTTGTTCATTACAGGTAATACAGATTTCTCTGTATATTATCTAAATGTCTATAAATGCATTGCTCTAACAGTTGCACTTAATTAATTTCCTTTCAAATGTGAATCTACATTTGTCTTTTCAGTGAGTTGTTCCACTCACAGCAAGGTAAATAATATGTGGGTTAGTTGTAACTGGTACATGAATAAAGCACAGACATTGTATTTCACCCTCCGTGTATTTATAGAAATGACATTCACAATGAAATATAATTTCATAAAGAGATAACAAAAATCAAAGAGTATGCAACGAGTGAACTTAAAAAAGAAAAGAAAACATGTTTTATTTTATATGTCATTTTCCACAGTGACTTTCACCTGCTTTGTAAGATATGCAGTTCAGACATTGGTGACAGATTTGGCTTACTCATGACATCTTCATGAAGTCAGATCAGGAAGTTAATAAGCTTGGAATAAAAACAGCTACTGCTTTAATTAAGTTATATGATTACAGAATTTGCAGTGAGCCGTGTGAGACAGAAAAAGAAAGATAGGACTCCTGTTTTCTGAGCATTTCTGTCTTTTGTATCTTGGTGTCAGTATATCTGGCAGTACTTGCTTGTTGACATGTGTCTTCTGAGAAGTAAGACAAACATCTGTTTTCTGTCAAGCTTTCGCTTGCCTGTTTTTTACCCAACTAGCTGTGAGAAGCCGGCCTCAGTTCAGAAGCAAAACTACATTTGATCTAAAAGCTATTTTTCAGGACTAAAATGGGTGAACGGGTTGAAATGAAATTGAAAATGAACTTCTAAAGATGTAAGGAGATTTAGGATCAAATGTTAATTAACTCCACTGTTTTAAGCTCAAAGGGTACTCAGAACTAATCTCTTAATAGTAGGCACAGCAACTGAAGAGATCAGTGCAGGGAGTCTATGGTCCATTATACTTCTGCTCAGTAAATCACATCACTGTACTCTCATGTCTCTTGCTTCATGATCATCTCCGAAAGCAGGCTCTAATGGAGCAAAATCATTATCCAAGGACAGCAATTAACAAGTTAACCCAATATTTTACACCCAAATTCTAGACAGTTCTGGTATGAATACGCTGCTCTCATTAAACCCTCAAACTATAACATGATTTAATGCAAAATATTGGAAAAACTCATTTGTGTATTTTCAAATGTAAGAGAATGCAGCCCTATTTCTCGTCTTAATATATTTATCTTTGAATTATTGTGTATGAAATACATTGCTTATGAAAATAATTATCATTAAAGGAAAAATTCCCCTTTAAAGGAACATTATTTGTTTGTGGGGTTATGTGAAGTACTTGGAGGCAGTCAGTATCTCACCTGCAGTGGAGAGATGAAAGAGCACTCTGTTTGGAGAATCAGGGTAGGCAAAGCCAACCACTGCTAGAAAATGGAGAGTAGACGATACATTTTTTCCATATAGAACCACTTAAACATTTCTTAGCAGTTTGATCATCGCAGAAATTCTTGATTGTTACACATTGTCACTTCTGCATCAGACACCTGTTTATGTTGTCACTACATTTTCTCAGCAGAGAAACATTTAAGTATTAATATTCAGCTACGGCAAAGCATGAAGCATTCACTTGAAGAAAGAAATTTGTCAAAACTCAACTATACCTGTCTACTATGCATTTATTGGAATAAATATTAACTGGCTTATAATGTTTGTGGTGCACTGTAGGCAGATGGATTAATGGCAATATAGTAACAAACACTTATAATAATTTAAAATTTGCACTGTAAGTTAGTTTTATAACTGATGACAAATGTTGTGGGCATCAACTCAAACTTTTCTGTTTAAGTGATCTCAAAAAAAGTATGATGTTGTAAAATGTTGTAAAAAAAATAATCAGTAAGATTGATGTCAGACTTCAACGTGCTTAATCTAATCACTTCCAACACACACACACACACACACAGGAGCCAAAATATCAATGAAGATACCTAAGGATCACATCTAGCAAATATGAGTGTGGCTAAATTATGAAACACTGCTAAAGTAGAATAATAATGAAGTCTGTGTCTGTGTCATCTGTGTCTCTTTTTAGACCAGTCCTGTTATAGGAATTCAAAAAGAGTTACAGTCTTATGTTTTCCTTTTTTTTTTTTTTTTTTTTTCTTTAATAGTCTCTTCTTTAATCAAAGCCAGGGGGGGTAACATAATAAAGTTTTATACATTTTACTCTGAAATCACATTTCTTATATTTATGATTTCACTAAATATAAAGTGACCATCATCATGGTTGGAAAAAGTGTTCATGTTTTTAGGCAGTTACATTTGTGTATAGAGTAATATTTAACCATGAAAAGCAGATATATGCCTGCTTATGGATTTCTGTTTGAACCTCACACTAGTCTAATTAAGCAGAAGTGGGATGCAATTACAGCATTTTACATTTTAATATAAACAATCACTCCACTGAAATATGGTATAACATGGGTCTATGAACAATGCACTATAAGCAATAAATCATACCGTGACAAAATTACATTTTGTAGTTAATCTAATATGAACTCTACCTTAATAAAATAAATGATATCTTTCTCTAATTTAATTGTCACTAGCTTGGTGCTTACTGCTAATATAATTCTGAATTTCCATATTTAATGATGCATGCTTTTCATGGCAAATTTTACTTAGAAAATGTCGTCTCTAATGGACCTTAAAAAAAAAACCCTAATAGGCATAATCTGAGAAAATGTTACTTCTTCATTTAAAAGGTTCTCAGACTAATTTTGCTGCATGCAGTTCTTAAAATATAGTAGCTGAAGTTTAATCCGATGTATTTATTAGTAAAGGTAGAGTGAGCAAATAGATTGTAATCGAAATAGCAGTGATGCAGTGACGCAAATTTAAATACATATGTATTTAAGTTTTGCATGTTTTTATTATTCCTGAGAGGAGATGAAAGTATTAATATGTGATTTTATCAGAAAAGAATGGTCTTCAAGCTTTGAAGCAATCGAGCTCATATGGATGCACTAAAAGTTAAATTAAACAACAGCAAATAGATATAAAATCACCCACAGAGATATTTTTTAATAAAATTAAAAAAACACTGGCATGCAAAACAGTAATTTATAAAGTTGCTTTTAAAATTGACCTCAAAAGCAATGCAATGTTTGTTAGCAACATCACTTTATTAAAAGATTGACAGTTACATTATTATTATGATTATAGAGAATTTTTTTAGAAGAGTTTGCGGTGTTTCAAAATATAATCAAATAACTACATAAACTTTTTTTAGGTTGCTGTGATATTTATATTTCAAGGGGTCTTTGTGCATTTGAAGATCCATAACACAGATGTGTAAAATCTGGATAAAGACATGATTTTCAGCGAAAGGTGTTCATTGAATTTCTGCGCTGGTTGAGTGAACAAATATGCTCTCCCGGGAAACCGCCTGTGCATTGCGCTTGAATTAAACTTCTGCTGTTACGTCTCTTTTCTCCTTTTGTTGTCATATGTTATATGCGAGCACACACGAGAGCTCTAAACTTACTGCTCATCATGAGTGCTGATTTTCTCCATTTGTAACAGTGCACAAATACTGTGTTTCAGAGGTGTTTGCACTGTTAATAATCCTAGTGGGTCAATGACTGAGAGATAGAAACACAGAAGCTGATGTAGAAGAAGAGAATGAAGAACTCTGCTGAGAAAATGAGAATAAATGGATGTCAATTTCCATGTGGAATTGGTAACCAATGATCCATTAAGCCAGCCTTTTCACAACAGACAGACAAAATAGGCTGAATTAGGAGTGCCTGACATTTCAGTTAATTGCACTAACCATGTAAGCTCACAGTAGCGGCAAAGGCTATTCTCACCTTGTATCCACCATATAAATGCATATTCATACATTTGCCTGAAATTATACTTGATTTAAATAATTCTTACACTTAAAACAATTACAAAACAAAAAAGCAGGAATGAAATCACCAAATGTGTTATTATAGAAGCGATGCAGCATTATTACATTAATGTGAATTTTCCAGGCTGTTTGTGACAGAGAAAAGTGTCAAGTGATCAATAAAAAAATAAATAAAGAGAAGACAAAAAGACACACCTTACTGTCATGAAAGCAAAAGGTTTATTCATGTTGGAAATTACACAACTACCACGAGGAAGACTTTTCTGTCCAGGGTGTAGTCTGGTTAGAAAGTAACACTAAACATCTTTAATACGTTAGAATCACTGCCACAAATCATTTGTCATGACTTTTCAGTTTCAGAATCACATACAATAGAAAAAAGAGAAAAAGAAGTCTTGAACCCTGTTGAACAGAGCTGGAAATTTACAGTTCTGAATACTGAAACCTCTATGCATTACAGTTTTTATAGTGTTTTTTTTTCTTTTTTTGAATGATTTAGTAACAAGATGAGCAACATTCAAAATGTTCTTTTTTTTCCCTCATTATTTACAACAGTTTTACTGTTCGCGTTTATTTATCAACAATATTCATTGCGCCCCAACCCCTTCATAAAAGCCACACGCCAACATCATCCACAACCCTTGTCCCCATCTATTTTCCATGGTATTAATATTGTAATCATTTTCATGTTTTGTTCTTTTTTTAATTATTTTTGTCATTTTAAGTTGCACTACAGCAACATCATTTTATTAAAAGATTAAAATATACATTAGATTACATAGAGAATGAAGAGTTTGCAGTGTTTCAAGATGTAATAAAAAAAAACTACATAAAATAATCAAATAATGGACAAAGAAAATAGGGTGATGATGTTGTTTAGAGGTAGTAAGTGAGCACTCTAAGCTACAGAAATGTTGGAAATGATTGCTTTCTATGAATGAGGTAATAAAGCTGTTTATTGATCGGTGGGGTGTATAATTACTCTTAAGCTATATTATGTACAACTTTTCCTGTATAATGGGGCCGGTTCTTACTTGTCATGATTGAATGATCTACCATGTGTATGGGGGGGATTTTTTGATTTCATAAGCAGTACAAAAAAGAAAAGAAAAATGTTTACATATGTACAACAAAACATCAAATTATAAAATATGGAGTAGTGTCATGTTAAAGTCAAGCAATCAATTAGACTTCTTTATGTTCCAGAGTTTGAATAGTCATTTCCTTTTTCTAATGTATACAGCTGTAAGGCAAAAATAAATCTTGAAAGTAACTACAAAGCTGTCACTGAGTTGTCAGCAGCAGCATTGTCGAGTCGCCGGACACGACTGCGAGCACATTAGATTCAAAGAAACAGCTGTGTTAATTGTAAGAGCTGAAACAGAACCCAATTATCAAAATGGAGAGTAGCAATCAAATCAAGAATTAAGCAAATGAGCATTTGAACTGTCATAAAATGTCATTGAGTATTTTGAGCTGAGTGGAGATAATTATCCTGAAAGTTTACTGAGTACCAATCAAGGGCTGTTTGTATTTGTACATGTCTGTGTGTTTATCCCTACAACAAACAAAACATGGTCATAACACTTGATTTATAAAGACAAAAAGAAAGCAATAAGTAGACAGGAAACACTTTGTGTTCATAATGGAGGATGTCATTTGCATGTGTGCGGCATGGTTGTGGGGAATTTAAGGTGTAGGAAAACCAATCCATTGGGAGAAGTGATTTTTTTTCTTCTTCTTTTAGATCCTCTGCTGTTGGTCAGCAAGTTGAAAAGTCCATGCCCAGCATGAGGCGAAGAAGCATTTATACCAAATCAATTCGAGGTATCAGAGTGCACACTTCCAGGTCCCTGTGTCGGAGATATTACAGAAGACGGAGTTGTTGCATCTTGCCATCCTCCATTAGCCTAGAAAACAAATAGGAAAGGTTGAGATTACAACCACTATCCACTATGTAACACGAGCCTGGTAAATTCTAGACATTCCAAAAATGGAAAGAAAAAGAAAAAAAAAAGAGGAAAAACAGACTCTAATGTGTCAACTGGTATTATATTGCTGCAGATACAATGATGCTCTGTGATTAGTCCAGTCTTTGTATTACAGTAGCATCAGCAAAGAGACTATCAGCAGCAAATTTGTCTTGTGTCCGGACCAATGGGAGCAGCCCCTAAAATCAGTGTCTAAGCAGATTTCAGCAGCAACCGACAGCTTGTCGCTACATATTCTCCTGTCAGTCAAGAGGAGGGAGGGCTCAGCCCAGTGAGGTGGGGAGAGCTGAGTGAAAGTGACAAGGCAGGGCCTCTCCAGGACAGCCAGTCTTAGCCAGCCTGACTATGCTTTGCTCCAGGCGTGACCTAGCCTTTACTGGATCCCTCTACGTCACCATCAACAAAGCTAAAGGTTAGTCTGTGCAAATACATCTATAAGGGGCTGGGTTGCTGCTAAAATAGAAAAAAGGAGCTTTTCCATAGCTGCTTCTTGCCATATTTCAATAGTTTATTACTCTATTTTTCAGACTTTCTCTTTTCTGTGTATTACAGCTATTCTATTATGTCAGTTTATGTATCAGTCCTACTAAAGTGAAGCTGATACTGAGCTGTGGTAAGCCAGTAGGCACAGGTCTACACTGTAACATGGAAGTGAGAAACATTGTGAGAAAGTGAAAAACACTTGATCCTGCTAGGAGCTGACATGTCTAAAGAGCTTACAGCAGTAAGGCTACAGAAAAGCCAAAATGACACCAAAAGCACAGAGTGCAGGAAACAACTGCCACCATTTGTTTACATAAAACACGCAGATTTTGTTTCACTGAAGTCATTATGTAATTTTCAGCAAGATCTTTGTTCAATACTTTAATTCTTAAGCTTAATATCATATTAGACTGTGAATTAGTTCATTTTACTCAACAGCCACACAGTAACAATAAAGAGAGAGGAGTTCTGATATAGTGCAGAGAGAGAGCTGTCGAATACTATTTCTCTCTCATTCTCTCCCTCACTTTTCATCTTCCCTCATCAACGAAATTAATCTTTACTCTGATAGCTTCAGATTATGCGCTGCTTTACAAAAAGGCTCCATATCAAACCTCATCAGGAAAGATGGAATTCATGTCTGGAAAAGGCTGCAGGCGATCACATGTTCATATTTTATTATGGAGATAAGTCTGGAAAATTCTGTGAAGCATTTCAAAACAGCTAAACTGCAAAAGATTCCTTTTAAATCTTGTTTACGGTTTGAGTGAAACAAAGTAAAAATGGTAATCTTATTTCTCATGTTATATTAATATCAGGTAATGAAATGACAAGCCATATATTATACATAGCACATGGTTTTGTGGACTAAACAATTTTTTTAAAATGTAATTTTTTCTAATAGACCTAAAATCTAACCATGCAGCACATTTTAATACCAACAGGCAACACGTGTAACTACTAAACCTCTACTTACATTTAAGCCATGTGGACTATACATGGTGTTTCCTCCCAGAGCATCATTGTATCCTGCCGTCTGACTGATAACATGGCGCAGGGTATCCACCTAAAGGGACAGACAAGGTAGAAAAACTGGTCAACTGGGTGTCTTGCAGCTGTCCAAAACTAACTACAAACATGCTATGTGAAGCAAAAGATGCCAACTCGTTTGAAATAAAAAGAGAATCTGAGATAGTGGAAATGCTAACCAGATAACACTACTAATTGATTCACTATTAAAAAAAGCATGCTTAGATCTATTATATTATTCATAGTGGCTATGAACCGATAAACAGAAAATGAAAGCATAATTGAAAATAATAACACACACATCATGGCTATATTAAATGAGATTTAAATCTCTACCTCTTTCATAAACAGGCATTGATTGTTGCTAGCAAGTGTGTGGAGTGTGTCGGTGTAGCAGCTTTAACTCACAAGATGGAAGACATTGACAACAAACAATAGCAAGATGAGACAGGAAGACAGCAATACAGAGTATAGAAAAAAAAAGGGGGGGAAAACATAGTACCAAAAACCCAATACCAACCCAAGAGCTCAAGTCAAAGCCAAATGCATTCACAAAATTTTTGGAACCAGGAAGTTGCTTCGTGGCATGATAGCAGTGGGGTGGGATTATATTTTGGCTGCCAAAATATTCCATCCAAAGCGAAAAAGTCAGTAAACACTTCAGTCAGTTGGATGTTATTGGAGGCCTCAGTTGGTAATTTGAACTGCCTTCGCATGAGCAGCATGTTTTTCTTATTTTCTATTTTTGGTTTAATGTGCTTCAGACTGCACTGTGGATGGCTCAGTACACAGGCAAGACAAGGACAGCTCTCTGCACTGGATGTCAGGAACTGTCCCTGATTGTTGATCCTACCTGTGACTGTACATTGGCTCCGACTTGTGCCCCTTGGTAAGAATCCCCATTCAGACTCTGCATGCTCAAGAACATGTCCCCAGAGTTTGGGAGGCTAAAAGAACCTGAAGAACCTGGAAAGGGAAGATGTAAGTAGCTGAATACGTGAGAGGGCTATAAAGGAAAAGCAGAGACACACGCACCCACGCACAAGCAGCACAGACACACAGCACGCACATGTCTGCAAAAACAGACCCAACTCAAGCAGACAAGCACACAGAGGAAAGACTCCCACAGAGCAAGCAACTACAAGGGTGAAGGAAGGGAAGCAAGGAACCAAACAGAAGAGGAGGATATGCAGATCTTTTGACGAATGCAGTGAACACAAATGAAATGAGGATCATATGACACAGGGGGATCGGTTCTACATGTGGTTGGTTGCTTAAGCTCCCAATTGTTCCACATCACCTACTTCTAATCTAAGGTTGTCAGGGAGGTATCACATGGTAAATGACAAGACAATAAGAAGCTTATGAAAAGACCAGTACCAGTAAACATGTTGCTTAAAAGAGTGTTTTTGCTCTCTGCAGAATCCAGCTGAAACTCTTCATCTTTCATCTGGAATCCTGGGTGCAAGAAAAAGGGACCACTTCATAAGCTTACCACATCCCGACGCAGGTCAACCTAGTCCTATCTCAGCAATACATTTCTCATTAAACTGGACTTAGCATGCCATTTTAGGCTCTATGTTGTTTTTGTTTGTTTGTTTGTTTGTTTTTTGCCATTTTGATGTTACTTTAAGTAAACAGGCTCCCAGCAGCTATGTATCACGATATTTTGTTGTAAAAATTGCTACCAGAGTGGGACCAAAAAACCATTACATTACAAATGACAGGAAGTTGACAGAAAGTCAAGGTAAAACAAATCCCATGGCATGATTCTGAATTCTCTCCTTTTTTCTTCTTTTTTTATTTTTCTAAAAAAAATACATGTGTTCTCGGTTCACGAGTCAGGAACGCTCTTTTTATGCATGAGTTTGCTTGGCATCAACTGTCTTATAGACAGGAGACACTGTGATCCCCAAGCTGGGAGCAGAGCCTGTCACTCTTGCCAGTGTGAATGGTGCATGAGAAAGTGAGGCAGGCAGGCAGCAGGTTAAGGACTGAGGTAGAGGGCAGATTTCTATTCTTTTTTTTTTTTTATATATATATGCAGTAGTGCCTACCGGAGTTAGGAGTGGTAGGGGAGTTGGCCTGGCTGTTCTGCACTGCAGCGGCTGCAGCGTGTGCTGCATTTACAGCAGTCTTGGCGGCATACAGGTTGGCTTCTTCCTGAAACTTGCCGATGTTTTTCTTGTACCGGATCCTTTTGTTGCCAAACCAGTTGGAAACCTGTGTGGAAGAGCAGAAGGAGGAGGAGCAGAGGAGTCAGACGTCAAGCAGTCACAGCACCGTGCACTGAGCAGTGTGATTGTTTCAAGATGTCATGTTTGGGTCCATCAAGTACCCAATTCCCAGCCCCTGCAGTAATGTCCGCCGGGTACACAAGCTAATTAAGCCATAATCAGGAGCCACTTGTGTCTTCTCATGGATGGGAGCATGACATGCTCTGAGATCTGTCTCCTGACAGAATTAAAACACAAGGGGTTCCTACTGTATTGCACAGACGTTAAAGTCAGTGTATTGAATTTCCCATATCAGGACTGGTTGTTAGGGTTACAAATTTTAACATTTCCCTGAGTGGAAAATATAAACATTCATATTGTATCCCCTAAAGATTGCACTCTGATTCCAGATCAGTGATGAGTGACACCTCATGCAAATACAATTTCTTAAATAGTTAAGTGTCAGTACAGAAAGTATGAATGAGATGTTTATCTTATGTAATGAAATGTGTCAAATTTTGCCAAAACATTTAAAAAATAAATAAATAAAAGTGCTACTAAAATGTTGCTACTTGACTACAATTAGTCAATCATGCATAAAACTTAAATATAATAATAAAAATAAAGTAACTCTTAATTAATGCTGTGCATATTTTGAATATAAGAAAACATTAAAACAGCACAGACACATTTGCCTGTGTGCATATACGCATGCATGATTTTCAGCAAAACGTCTATTTACAGTATTCAAAAACAAATGTTGCAGCCACGTTAACACTTTATTGGGGCAGATGGTGTTAATTGATGTTTTATAAAAATCTGATATATTTTACCAAGACTGAAAAAAGGACTTCTAATGGCAGAAAGAAGAACTGATTAGATCAAATAAAATGTTATGAAGTGAGTAGAGCTCGATGGAGAAATGCTCATTTTGTTAAAATCATGACATCCACCATCAGACTGAAAAGTTGCGTGAGAGGTGAACCTTATGTGTGAATGCTGGCTCTGCAATAACAGTGGAATAATAATGAGATGATGCTTGTTTTTAATGGTCCTATAAATTAGAGTGTCTTCTTGCTGTGCTGCAACCCCCGCACCCCCCTCAGACCCTGCAGCCCACGGCTGGACCAGCGAAAGAGCAGCTGCCCCTAATGACGCTTTATTTAATTTCCACCCATGTGCTTAAATTTTAATATCCCCAGCAGCCCGCCAATGCTGTGGTGTAAAAACTGACTGGATTTGCAGGACATCAGATCATTTCTATCCTGCATGTCTCTGTGCTCTAAATCTTTAATATCTAGGCAATTAAAATTAATGACCATTCAGGCGAGGCCCACTGTTGGCAGGGTTTCCTTGACATCAATTGTTTGATGGGTTTACCTAGAGGTTAAACTAACAAGCAAGGTTTAATTGGAAGCAATGAAAGCCCTGGCCATCATCCTTTTTACTTAACCTGCTTATGCTGGATTGTAGGGCCAAGCACGGTGCAATAATCTTGCTTGTTTAGACAGCTCACAAAGTGCCTACAAACCCCTTAAAATCATAGAAAATGTTTCTTGGTTTTTTTTTACGCTCATCAGTCTGTTTAATTTAACTTAACATTCATGCAAACAGTGTATTAAACAGATCTACATTTATTAAAATAAAGACTTATTCACATCATTACGTGTGAGTTTATAGAAGCAGACTACACCAATTTACCACAAATCATAATTTTCTGCAACAAATCTAGGAGTAAAATGTTATTATTTCATGAGGCAATAACAGGTTAAACATCAGTTTTTCTTTCTTTTTTTTTTTAAAGCATTTTCTGCTTTGTTTTTTTCCTTCATGATCAAGTGTGTTTTGATAGGATTATAAAGCTTTACCACACCTCTTTCCCACACACGCATTTCTCTCCTGCTCACTGAACTCTGGCTTTAGGGATTCTCAGGTTCAGCTAAATATTGAACAAACTCGTGGCACTGAAGGTGTGGAGCACAACCCAATCTACAGAACTAATTCCCCTCTATCTTGTGGCAGGCCATGCATTCAATTGACTTCTATGTTTGGAGAGAGCCAGGCTGTGAGACTGCATTGCCTGACATTAGCTGCCTCAGAGGCACTGATTGTATAATGACCATGCAGACCCCTTGCAAGGGCATGATACCACTGCTTTCATTAATGCCCACTAGAGAGGCTGCAAAGCTGAAGTTAATAATTTAAACTTTTTTGCTGTGTTTTAGGTCAATACAGCTCTCTGTTTAATGTATGGCAATGCATCTTTTAAAAGATCTTTTTTGACATAAATAATGAATTTTAATCCAAACACAAAACTGTCATGACACTACATTAATAATTAATAGTGGATATATTGAAATATGTCACTCAGAAAAAGATCAAAAAAGCCTATATATTTTGACAATGTGAAAATTGAACTCTGGAGCCAGGTTTAAATGCTGCCTCGGAAGAATCTGACATAGACAACAACCATATAATGCCATGCCTTTGATGCAGTGCACATGCAAAGTGACAGAGGAAATAAAATGGAGACCTGCATTTATAGGCCCACTTAGGAAATATTAACAATGTCAAGCACTCATTGCACTTCAGTCATTTGTTTTTAAAAGGCAGGACTCAGTAATCAAACTGGGCAGATGAAAAAGTGAGAAAATATAGATTCACAGTTTTTTAAAAACAAAGCTATTGCTGCAGCATTAGACATTAATAAAGTTAAGTACACAGATAAAATAAAATAAACACTGCATCTGTGCATCAGTGTGTCACATGCATTTTAAATGATCCCTGCTAAAATGATGCAGGGTATTTCATCAGTGATGATACATTGAGCAAAGCTGCTGAGCGTTATTGGCATACTATTCACAACGGATGGCGTTTACTTAATAAACTACGTGGGTAATCAACAAAGCAGCGCTAAAAGAGTTTGGGGGTGTTTGAAAAATGACTTCGCCGCGCCCTCAGAGTGACCACAGTGAGCTGTTTGTGACTCTGAAAGGTTGAGCAACAGTAAGGGATGAGATACTTACACAGCACCTGGCTTCATATCAAGCCTCTGACTTTGTTACTCCATTAAAAATGAGCTAGAATAAGTCAATAAGAACTGCAATGGTCTGCACTTATTGCAGAGGCAGCCACTAATGAGGCCTGAGATAAGTTCAACTGAATTTTTAAAAGCCATCTAACTTCAGAATAGACTGAGAGTTCTTCTCATGGGAACTGGTACATTGGCCTGTTTTGGGAGACTCAGAAAAAACAGGCTGGAGATCAGTGTGTGAAGGCCAGTGGTCATTTCTTTAACTGATGAAAAGCACAGTCATCGCAAGGTGGGTGGGAGGTAATTAACTCAGAGCGCTGACTGGAGATTCAAAAAACCACACAATTAGTCAACGCTTGACAACAAACAAGAATAATAAAATAATGTGGTAAACAATGCTGCAAACTAAAAATGCATGGTCACAAAAATATATTTAAAATATATGGTCACAACATGGGTGTAGTGTAAAGATATGAGTCAATCAAAAATAGGCTGTGGTCTTGTTTGACATACAGGTGGGATGTAAATGCTGAATATTGTCATCCACTCTTTTTTAAAAGTAAGTTTAGATGTTATTCTAACATTAGCATTGTTTCAGTAGTAGTGTGAGGGAGGGGGGTTCTGTGCAGTGGAAAACGGTAAGCCTATTACATACATAAACAAAGGAAGTACAGAGAAAATGAAAACAGTGGATCAGGAGAAGTTATGACATACCTGTGATACTGTGATGGTGCTTCCCACCCCCTGAAGGCAAAAAAGAATGGGCTTTTACAGTATCTGACTCTTCATGACTACACTCAATATACCCATCACCACCCCCTCCCCACACAGACAAAACACTGCAGATTATTGTATAGATTCATGTTGTTATGATATTGTGTCTCCTGACGACAAGCGTAGAACAATAGAGGATAAAAATCTAGATAGTAGTCACAATCATAACAGGAAAAAAGAGCACAGGATAATAATACTTTGGATGTGGGGGTAAGGTGTGAGAGATATTGCCTTCAGGTTTACCCAACGAAGAGGCTATGATATATAGAAAGTGGGAAAGTTGCATCTTTAAGTGTAAAATGTAACTGTGAATTTAGCGGACTCCTGCAAGGCCACTTGAAGAGCAAACATACAGATAAATACCCAGTATCATCCAGTGTTTTGAAGCACCAGCCTTTAAATGCTTTTCTTAAAGTAATGGATGATGTCTTCTTTTTTTTTCCCCCAGCTAATGACCTGAGTGACTGACCAGGCAGCAGAGAGAGCACACATGGTGGATGGGAATGAGAAGGAAAATGTCAGGGGACCCAGCATAAGGGCAACTACAGAAGGACAGCATAGTGCTTTGATTGAGGCTAAGATGATATAGGCCTCCCTTCCCTGTGGCCCTGCTCTGACTGACTGGGACCAGCCGTGACTGAAGCATCATTAGGCAGTCACAATGTCAAGGTTAGCAGAGGACATTGTGTCTTGATGGTGTGACCTACTGTAATGATCCCTCTAGGCTTAAGCCTTCACCACTTTGATTACCCACCAGCTACTGTTAGATGAGCGCTACCCACCTGGGAAACAGTGATGCTGCATTTCTTGGCCAGCTCCTCTTTAGCTTCCTCGCTCGGATAGGGGTTGCTGAGGTGCGAGTAGAAATATTCGTTCAAAATTTCCGTCGCCTGCTTGCTGAAGTTTCTTCTTTTCCGCCTGAGTGAGGAGCAAGACAAGAGAAGGGCCGTGCAAGCCTATTAGTGAGACCAGCATTAACTCATCCATTTGGATTGCACAAATTGCACAATCAATCTCACACATAAATGGTGAAAATAATGAGGATTGGGCTCTAACAGCCGTCAGTAAAAGAATACCATGTCTTGCTCCAAGTGAAAAAACTCTGACCAATAAACTGACACACACACACAAGCAAACCCCACACTCAAAACACATACAATGTTTAATTTGGTCTGTTGGCCTCCAATCTCCAGTCCAAGCGTGTAATGTGTTGAGTTTAGTGCAGCGGATGGGTGGGCTTCATGATGGAGCCTAAGCCCAGTCGGAGTGCATCTCGGTACATTATAGAAATCATAGCATGCATAGTTGAGCATTGTTCCTGAAGTGCCACGGCCCCGGGGATCTCCAGCAGAAACAAGGAAAGTCTAACTAGATCTGGGTCCCCTTCCCTCCCAAGGGCACTACTTATCATGTTGTTGAGCATTTGCTTATTTTGCCTTGTTTACTGCGCTTCTCACAGGCAGCGAGCAGCAAATGTGCTTCCACTCGACTGGTTTGGCCAGAGCTTGTGCCGCTCTCAGCATAGCTCCACACAGCATCGTACCGTTAGTGATTAGAATAATCTACAACACCTGCTGATGACCTCCCCTCCATCCATTACACATGACTCGGTCCCCATTTCATTTGGTGTTAACTGCTCTCAGGTGTGAGGGCATGATTGTCTTAAAAATGGATAATGCATGGAACATGGACATAATTAAAATTGTTCATCTCTGCATTGTTCAAACTGTGTGCTGTGCTAAAAACGGTGAGTTACTTCAAACCTAAAAAAGTCTAAATACAGATCCTATGTACTGGGTTTAGCTTATTAAGGTTATTTAGAAGTAACAGAAGTTTCTAAATACATGAGACACACACACACATACACACTAAACACAAAATCCACTGACCTGGCATCAAGGAATCTGGAGCGCAAGATCATGACAGCCTCACAGGTGCTCTGCTTCAGTTGCATCTGGATGGAGCTGAATTTACGGTGGATTATTCCCACCATGCGTTCGATCTCTTTGGGCGAGATGGGTCGCGTGCGAGATTGTTCCCTCAGCAGGTTCATCACATGGGTAGTGAACTCGTTACATGCCTGCAAGGAGAGTGGCATAAACATCCAAAGTAAGTTGTCTCAAACCACAGGGTTGTTACCAGCTTTAAATATACTCACTGTTATTTTCATCTTATCATGTGATGAGTTATTTTAGCACCAAAGTGCTTTGTTTGCATGTAACTTTGATGACTTATTAGATGAAGTCATCTTTGAATAAATGCAGATTTGCTATTTGACTTGGTCATAATGCAGAATGAATTTAAACATCTTTTCGTTAAACCAGTAGTTCTTGCATGATTAATTAGAATAACTCATTTACGTAGTGCACACTTTAGCTCATTACTCTGAGTAAAATTCGTTAAGTATTTACATTTAGATAATTAAAACCTGGAAACACCCTTAAGAAGGATGCATTTACTCCAGGCAAAGTGTTGTGTGCCCCCACACCTCCTCTCTGAAAGCACAAAGTAAATTAGTCTAATTTAGCTCTCTGGCTTGCTGAGGCATCACTGTTACACCTTCTAGTTCACCCATAATGCCCCCGTGTTTAATGGCAGGCTCAAAGTACTAGATGAAGGAGCTGATCACACATTCTTTTGGATCTCTACACAAACAACTACAACACAGTGAATAATAATTTTCTTTTTCATTTTTTTTTAGACTGATTCTCTCTCATCGGATATATTACCTGCACATACTGTATATTGCAAAACCTCATGTAAGTTGTTACATTTTTATGTGAAACTTTCAACACTGAAAAAATGTGATTTTTTTCTGAATATTTACAGAAAAATTGCATCAGAAATTGGGTATTTTTTTGCAAAATATTCAATGCTGAAGGATTTTTCATAGAAGAAGACCTCATTCTTGTTATTTGCAAAGATTCCTCTTTACCTGTTCGTATTTCTCTAGCTCTGTGTGGTAGATCTGTCTGATCTGGGTGAGTTTGGCTCTGTAGTCGGAATGTTCGATGGAGTTGTCGGCTGCCCCGCCCGAGGCCGCGGCGGCAGCTGCAGCGGCAGCGGATCCACCACCTTTCTCTGGTCCTGCCACTCCCTCTGCCAGCAGCATGTTGTCTAACCGCATGAGCTGGGGGTCTGGAGGATCCTCCTCCTGGGCACCGCGGATGCTAAGACCTGCAGGAGCACATAAACATTGACACAGTTTCAGATAATGCCATTCAGAAAACTGGAAAAATGATAAAAATAAGTCAAATGCGCACAGATTGAACAGTTCAGTGCAATTAGATGCTCTATGTCTACATAGTGTGCATCACACTGTGATTTTTCCCTTGCAGGTACAAACTGAGTGCATCTTGTGTATGTGCTGTGTTCCTGCTGCCCATGTCTATGTCTGTTCTTTTATTTACACACTGCACTGCACATTGTGTGTATGGGAAGGCTGACATGACAGCAACATCCATAAACTGACAAATGCTCAATGGTGAAGTGGCACTTCTACTTCTACTGTGAAAGGATGCTAAACAGAAAACTATACCTCCAGTAAGTGTCTCTGTCTTTCACACAAAGAATGCTGGAAGCTCACTTAATTCTTTTGATTATGTTTTAATTCAGCATTATAGTATTCTCTGATTTAGCTGCATTTTGAGATATAATAAAAGTGTGCTGGTGGGATAAATAAATCAACATACAGCAAAATGAGCGCAAATTCAATTCTATGCAAAGTACTTATTCATGAATTCTGTTTTTGTTTTTAGATTCTGCTCTTTATTTTCTCTGGTTTTCTGTCTTGTCAGCCTGTCGGCACATCATAATCACACAGCAGATAGCATGCATGCACACCTGGATGCACTGGCAATGCAACCACAATGCCAGGCTTTCCAGAGAGTTAACAAACATAAAGGCACTGCGGGTCAAAATTACAGCAAAAACAAGCATGAGCAATCCAGTCTAGTAAGTGGATAAAAATGTGGCTCAATGGGCAGTAAATACTGAGTGGCTACTCAAATATTATGATTACCAGACTTGTTTCAATTCAATAATCCCTCCTGCAATTCAGGGATTTTCAACAGCTCATTACAGCTTCATTAAGATATGGCCAGCCTCTGGATTCTAAATAGGAAGACTGGTGGCTCTATTGTGTCAGCCAGTAGGCATGCAATCAGAGAATCCCTTTTAACATGCTTTGACCGACTGACTATGCACAACATCAACAGGAGTAAATGCCACACAGAAAACAACCCTTTTTATATCTTCCTTATAAACACAGTCCGGGGTTTAAATAAACAGACGACATATTGTGGCCACATCTCTGATGTTTTTATCTCTGTTGGTGTTTTTTGTTCAACTGCAGGGCTGGTGAAAAACAAATTTGCCTCTATTTATGGATTGCCTGGCTTAGAGTATTTTAGGTGTAATGGTGTGAGAGGAGTGGATGAATGTGGCTATTTGTGTTGGAGACATTGAGATGCTGGACAAGGCTCCATCAAGCTTGCAGAGCCAAGCCATCCATGTGGACAATATGCCACTGCTCCACTAACCCTCATCCACATCACAGTGCATTTGAACAACTCCACCCAAAGCTATTTTCTCTGGATAGACTGCCGTTTCTATTCCAGTTTGGGCAGCATGAAACAAAATGGCACATGATTCAAATGTTGATTGACCAGATGCCTGGCTACATATCTCTATTAGCTGGTGGTTTATCTGCCACAACAGTTCATATTTGCCTAATTTGCTATTTACTCCTACTCTCTCATTCAACACAGGCTCAGCAGGCCTCACTTTCCTTTGTGCTGCGGGTGGTGGTAAGTAGGTAGGCACGTTTTTCATGTCAGGTATATTAAATATAACTCTGGGACGCAGCGTACATTTCCACACCAAACCCAGTTGTCACTTTCACTCCACTCACTCTGTATCCAGGGGAAATGCAGCTAAGGGAATTTACAGGGCTTTTCAGCTAAATGGGCATAAATCACTGGTTTCATTCAAACTAAATAATCACAGACCATAAAGAGCTACTTGTCTCTTACCATATATTACCCCAAAGTTCCAGTGCGCAATACTGTGGCCATTCACAGCAATGGAAAACAGAGCAAGACATTAAAAAGTGGCATGTAATCCTGTTAGTTCACTGACATGTGGAGTGGCCATGACATTTTTATCATACATGTCCATTTCTATTTGGGAAATCAGCAGGATAAAAATGATTACTCTGCTGCTCTGAGAAACAGACAGCCCTGCAGGAGTCCACCAGGGTGTATTTGTGCCACAGCAGCTTGGGCTGGCCATTCATTACACATGTTTGGAGGAATTAGGTGTCTGTCTCAAGCATATAAATACAAAAAGTTAATAATTAAATAAACAAAACTAAAAAAAGAAAAAAAAAGAAGCCATATCTGTCTTGCTGTCTTTTTTATGTGCACCTTTGTCAGAGGAACTGAAGATTTGGGATTCACTGCTTAAGCTCAGCATCATCACACAACTTCCACAATATAACCTCAAGCAAGATAGTATCTTTAATTTGCTGTGTGGTTGACAAATCTGTATGGTAACTTGCAATTCCACAGTCACGTTCTAGCACTGCAATGCTGCTTTTCTGCTCAAATCTTTATCCTGTTTTTGTCTGATGATATGGGTATTAAAACAAGTTTGGGCACCCGACTTTAGCTCTAATCCACCTCCACAGTCAAAGTGGGATTAATCTCAGTGCAAAGGGAGAGTGTGTGAGACGTGTCACCTTGGTAAAGCCTGCGAGCAATGGGAATTTAATAATGAAAAATCTATACATGTTCCAGTTATTTCACATTGGTTTGATGATGATGCTGGCATATTTAATTACCAAAGTGCATTTAATGGTGTAAAATTGAAAAGAAAAATCAGAAATTGTATTAATAATAATGTCACATGTACTTAATTGGCCTCATTTGTCATTCAACAATACAGGTGGGGTAGCTGGAAAAATCACTTGCATATACAGTTTGATTGTTCCTCATTTCTCTTTTATAGCTGAGACAAAAGGGGACACTGTGATTAATCCACGCCTATCAGTCAGGGGCAGTTCATCTTTTCACTTTTTACAGCTTTCACTATTGCTATCTGATTTAAAAAGGAGCAAATTTGACAGTTACAGACAATGCAGATCGTTCTTATACACTAACTCCCCTCCTTTCCCTGTTTATAATCATTTCCGGTTCAAGGCCGTTGTCTCGTACATCATTCCCTGCTTGAAGCCCTGACAGTGATCTGAGCACTGCCTCGGGCCTCTTTCCTTTCCTCCCACCTCTCTTCCCCTTGTGCCCTCTTTTATTCTGTGGGCTAAGCTGACCTTTGGCCCGCTGCTTGTTTACTCTCATCACTGAAGTGTGAGCAGGAGAGCCATAAAGGCAGAGCCCTGCTGGGTTAATGTGGCCTGCTGAAGAGCGAAGGGGTGGCTCTGGGCTTCTCCATCTCATTCAGCTGCACTGAACGCACTGTCGAGTCATAAGACGACGCACTGAACGAGACATGTCTTTTTGATTTAAATAAATTTATGCTTTTTTTTTCTTTTCCATTGTTAAAAGATGCGTTGACTATATGATGTTCTGACTCTTTATCTTCCAGTTTTGTTTTCAAAACAGTCTGTTCATTAGAAATAACCCTGACCTCCTGCAGCTCCTCTCCAACCAACTGCCTCCAATGAACAGCTCCAGCCAAGTATCGACAGTCTGTTCATCTAATTGCATTGATCTACTAAGGTCTCCAAAAGCTAACTAATCGAAACAGAATTTATTTTCTGTCAATATTTGCAAAGGTCATCTCTCTTAAAGCTGTGCACCAGACAGTGCAAGAAGGGAAGTGTCTGGGAGGAAGAGGAAAAGGCATCTAGCCTGTTACTGAGGCTCATCCAAGGTGAGCTTTAACTCGAGCTTGGCACTCAGATTCCAAGGCTTCTAATCCACCATGTTATTAAAACCCCCTGCCAAAGCAAAACACTAGAGACTACAGAGGGCTTAGAGTATCCATTTCACAAAGAGGCCAGTGTCACTGCAGCCTTGTTCCATGTCTCCTTTGACTTCATATCATCTCCTTTGTCGTGGCGCCTGGATCAGTAACCTTCAGCTGCAGAAGCTGGGAGCTGGATCAAATTACCATTGAAAATCTTTTGTTCTGACAAATGAAACATAAGGATCCTCTTTCATCCACACTCTTAAAGGCTTTTTTTTAATTTTTTTTACTAAGGTTGGCCTACATCCACATGGCACAAAGAATCTAAGAGAATGCCTGCAGGCATTCTCTTGCATGTACAGTAATTAACATTCCATTAACACATTAATACACATTAACTATTCCCAATGTTAATGGCAGAGTAATTACCATACCTGATACTGCACTGTGGGGAAGCCAAAGCACATTTGCCACTTTGTGTTTCACTTTCTTTGTTGAGTGAGCTGAAAGGAATAAGTTGGGGAGATGGTTCAATCTGCTTTCCTTCACTGATGAATAGCATGATCCATGTGTGAGTCTGGAACGTTGAATATTGTACCCAATGTAGATAGATGGAAGCACTTCTGCACACTTTATCTAACTGTTCCAATGTTACTAAAAACAGAAGGAAGTTCTTATTGTAAACCACCAAGGACTGATATCAGAGGTGAGTCTGAAATACTAGAGGGGACAAAGAGTCTTCCAGTGATTAAATGCTGTATAAAAGAAGGCACAGAATTGGTCCTAAACTGGGGAATCCCTGTCTGGAATGATGATGTATTTCCTCCCAGTGCAGTGAGTGATAAGCTAATCAGCTGCACTGACAGTGAAGTGTTACAGCCCCCCAGTGTTGGGTCAAGACTTCTCCCATCATGCACCAGCAGCACACACTAAACAGACAGCGCATGGAGGTGGTGGTGAGGAGTGACAAAAAAAGGCTCTGGTCAGAAAAGAAGATCTCTGTCAGTTCAGGTAGCCTTTGTTTCTCGATGAAGATGATGAGGCACTCCATCCCCCACTAAAGAGGAGGCCGTGACAGCAGCGGGAGGTGAGGGGCGTGAAGGATGGAGGAGGGCTTGCCAGTCTCGACCCACGACTCCAAGACATGTAAAGAGCGGGGGTGGGCATGGGGGTGGGAAAAGACAACCCAAACAAACATCTTGAAGACATTTTGCCAGGCACACAAAAATTAATCACTGTCCCACGGTGGCACTGACATTTGTGGGAAGTGACACACAACATGACAGACTAGAAGGAAAGGATGAAAGGAGACGGAGGGAGGGTGGGAGGGCTGGGTAAACAAGAGCCACTGTCATTCGCTGTGATCATGTGTGTGTGATGTGTGTATTCGTGTGACTATATGTGAACATGTGAGTGCCCACTTTATTTCCTGCCCTCTAAGACTCAGTGTGGGCAAATGGCCAAGTGGTGTAGTGATGGCTGACCAAGCCTGGCCGTGTCAGCCGCACGCAGCGGTTGGGGAGACCGGCCAAATGAGTGGACAGGACCTCCGCTACAGATCATCACACTGACTGACCCTACAGGACACATACAGCATGGGGCTCCATCATAGAGCTCACATGGTTCACATGGTCTGATAGTCACAGAAAGAGCCAAAAACCACAAATACACTTGTGTTTTACAGGCAGACATCCCACATCTTTGAAAAGCATAAAGCGAAAAATACTCAATATGTTAGTCAGAGAATGTCGGAATCTCTGCCCAAGACAGGGACTTGGTTTTTAGATCAGTTTGGACCTGTTATTGCATCTCACGTTTCAATATTTTATTCCATCCCCCTTCTATTGAATTAGCATGTTTTGCTTATTTCTTTTCTTCAGTTTCATTTTATATTTCATGTATTGATGGTCTTTAGCTGCTAGCCTCAATTTGCTGCAAAGGTAGGCTGATTTGTTATTCACACCCCAAGCAAATAATGCAAATGTGGCACTGAAAGCCACTTATGAAATACCCAAAGGCAACTAATCACTCCTCCTCTCGTTCCAGCCTTTCTGCAGCCTCCTAATTAGAAGCTGGAGATTGCATGAAACCAGGTCACACAGCAGGTCTTGTACACACCGATAACCAGGCAAACAGAAACTTCATCCAGACACCAAGCCAAGCATGCATTATTCTGAAGGCTAGAGGTGAAAAAACAATGTTTTTCAATTTAATAATCCCATATATTTTACTATATGTTTACAAATAAGAAATTTGGGCTTGAAATATTTAGTGTAGTATTTGTGTTTTCAGTGCGTGTGTGTCCACACATGTGCATGCATTCATGTCTGTGTGAAAGCAGCATGCTCACATAAGCAAAGAAACAGCATTGGTAGCACACAGCCAACCATGATCCACTGCCAGAGAGATTATTCTTTGCAGTGCCATTTCTGCAAGAGAGTTGACAGTCCATCATTTAGATTTTGCAGTGTATCCACGAAAAGGCTGCATTGCCTGAAGCAGAGGGAGCTGTTCTTTCCTTCAGTGTCTTTCATAGAAGAGAATTCAACTCCAAATTGTAAAGCCAGAATCCTTTGCTTGCTATGCTTGCGTGAAAGAATTCTGCTACGAGGCAGCTGAGGTTGTGACAATGGAATAACGCTGTGCTGATTCTCAGAACATTTCATGGAGAGCACTGATAAACAATACAAAAAGACATCCACCTATGGTATCTTTGGTTGGATGTTCCCGAACATGAGTGCTATTTCCATGTTGCAGGTTAGGGCTAGAGCTGCAGAGTGCAGCACAAGAAGTAGTTGGGCAGATCAGGTCCAGGCCAAACAACAGCTTGTGACAGAAGCAGGCCAGAGAGGATGTTAAGACACGAAGGGACGTAACAGGCAGCCGGCCTGCCATCCACTCTTTTTCAGCTCTCCTTATACTCAACACATCACTTTAGATCCATCGCAAGTGTCTCGCAGAAACAAAACAGTGAGAACACAGTTTCATATTACCATAAGAAAGGAGCAAAATAACTAGGGATTGTTTGTAGCAAATAAGTGAATGATTGCTGGGAGAATATCATCTCCCTCATTTCATTTGACCAGCTAAATAGTTTTATTGTACACCTACAGATGATACTCCATATTTTGTTGTTGTGCGATACACTGCAAACAAGATAGCTAAAAGGGTTATCCAGTGCTAATTATTCCCAGCATGTACTTTACACATCATTTAATGAGTAAGACTGGAGGTGTGGCTATTGGCTGTGACTTGCTCTCCCAGTTATCCAAGACGAACCACGCAATCTCCCTCACATCACCCCTGTCATGTGTACCAAGTCCCCCTCCGCATCCAATTCCCTGCTAGGGCTTCACTGGAGCAGAGACAAGGCACCACTGAAGCAACACAACAGCTCCCATAGCGTCTCCACACACCATGGAGGGAGGGGTTTGGAGGAGTGGGAGGGGGTATAGAGCTGAGAGCTCACTCTCATAATTACAATAATTAACAGTTGCAGATTTAATTGGAAGGGAAGGCATTAACAGGAGGAACATTGTGGTCGCGTGTGCAGAGGGAACCTTTGCTGCAAGAAGCTTTTGTCTTCTCTGTACATAATGGTGCCTTGGCTGCGGTTGCCATGTGCTGACACAACACAACATAACGCAACCGAGCTGAGGGTTCAGACGGTGGGGCTTGTCAGGACTCAGACTGGAGGCAGATAATTAGGTGCCAGGTTAATGAGAGCACAGGCTCTTGATGGCATTTGGTTACTGTATGTGGGCAATTAATGACTTTGTTTTTGTGTTTTTATTGCCCACTTGTGTGGAAAGCATAATACATTATTCACCTCAAGCCTGTGTGTGGTGTTTGATGGAGTGGCACTGACTCTGGCTGAAGAATCTGTTTCGTTCACTGTGGTGAGTGGTAAATTCAAAACAATACATACTATAGGAAGTGGTAAAATGTAATCTCAGTTCACTCATGGCTACCATGCTGCATGACCTTTTCAGATTGTATTGCCTCATGTCGTCAGCAATGATGTTAAAAACTCCAAATATGTCAAGCAAACAGTGAGGCTGCAGGTCAGACACAGGACAATGTAGCCACAAAACACACCAGAACAAAGAAACCAAACCCCGAGTCCATAAGTGTTTGGTTAATTCACCGTATCACGTTTCATAATGTATTTGTGAAATTCCATACCCCCATAGAAAAGCCCCGCTTTCATTCGCGAGGATTTATTGGCAATGAATCCACTGAGAGGTCTTTAAACATCCTCTTCTTTAGCTCAACCACTCGACGCCTCCTGTTTTGGAGTTAGTTGTTCTTCAGCCTGTGGTGGCCAATTAGAGCGCTATAAGATAAATGGGCACCCACAACTTTGATGTCCATCTTTTTAATAAGCTTTGGTTAAGATGACATCTGTGTGGAAGAGTTCAATATCTTCACAGTGGGAGAGAAAAGAGGTTTATTCTAAAATGAAATATCATGTAAATACTGCTGGAGGTTTTAGGCTGGGTAGGGTGGATCATGGTGACTCTATGACTCTGGCACTGCAGTTGTGCAGATTAGGCACCGAAGGATGATTTTAAGAGCTTTGTGAAATCTATGCTCTTAAAATACTAAATCAGCTCCAGCATAAACATAGAGATTTTTTTTCTTAAGGTATCGTCAAGTAATGAGTCTGAAAAACAGTTTGCTATTTTTTATACACATTTAATACATAGATAGCAAATTAATTAACCTAAATACAAATGCTGAATAATGGATTTAGGGCATAATTGGAGAAAAGTAGGGCGTAACAATATCTAAAAGGGTAGGGTAATAAAACAGTGCACAAGTCCATACAAAGAGAAGTGGAAAAAGAGCATATATCTAACCTTGCCTGTGGACGTGCTCTTTTATATGTGTGTGTAACTCAGTCAGGAATAATGTAAATGTCTGGAGAGTCTTAAGACTGAGCAGGCCCGTATAAAAGCACCCTGTTTCAGGCTAGTAAAACAAGTCAATAAATACAGCGGAGAAGCCCTTGCTGTCTGCTGCACTCTCCTGAATGAAAACAGAGGTGAACTGCTTATTTTCAGTCTGGCACCAGTAGTTGACAGCAGCATTATGGGCACTCATACATTCTGACTATCACTCGTCACAAGCTATATATGTCAACATTACGCTCAAGTGCATTTTAGATGTAAAACAAGCGTTCTCTGGGAGGAGTATTTATGACTTTATGTGGTCAGCTGCTAAATGAGCTAAACACTTCCTACAGCAGTGGGTGACCACAGTTATAATGCTCTCAAAATACTTTTCTTTCTCACCCAATTCATCACTTTGCCTTTTTCGTTGATTTTTTACTGATAGAACAAATAGAAATATTACATGCTAAGCCTCCGCAGGTTGGCACTTACTGTGTTAGAAGGCCGATCCAAATGGGAAGCCAATGACAGACTCACACAAAATGGAAACACCATTAGGAAGGCAAACACTTCATTGCGATAGCAGCTACCTGATTACAGGAGGAAAGCACAGCCATGGTTCTTCCTTTTTTTTCATACTGTGTCAACACTTTGGGAAAGCAAATATTTCAGTGACTACCCTCCGTGTGCTTTAATCCATATGGTGTATTCTGTTTGTCACCACAGATGTTCCACTCCCAGGATGTGTTTTGAGAATAGAGAACTGCTCTCTACAACCAGTCCTCACCTGCTCCCAGCTACACAATGAATACGCAGAGGTCACACACCATATCACACTGGGGCCATGCAGCGTCAATCCTTTATTAAATTACCTAGCTATCTTATTTTCTGTCACCCCACAGATATGAGGGTTATCTTTTTCATTTATGTAGCGGATTTTCAAGGGATTATGTATTAAAGATTAAGGGCGTGTATACCTAACACCTCAGCACAACAAAATGCAATAGCTCAGACACTGCATGGCTGATGTGTGTAAAGGAAAAGGAGGTGCTGCAAAACAAATCTTCAGCAGCCAGAACTGGACAGGGTTTATTCTCCTCAGACAATACAAGCTGTGACTATACAGAATGTTTCAACCCTAAAATACTGTAGTAAGCAATACAAATCCCTTGGACAAAATGAAATGTATTAAACATGTGGATTTCATAAATCTCCCTTTCCTCGGTCTGGGTCAGAGGTATATTCACTGTTTAGCTCAGCAGGCATTTTTCCCTCAGCATTGTTACTGTGAGTCGCAAGTGCTCCGAGTGGTTTCAAAATGAATGTCAGCAAAAGCTGCATGTGTATAGCAAACAGCAGATCCTCATAGTAAAATGGTTTAGATCACTTACCCCTGCTATTTTATCAGACTATCACTGTGGTGTGGGGGTTTAAAGGTCTGCTGTACAAATAATACTTCTGGAATAGTGAAGCCAGATCAGTTCTGATCAGATGAACAATTTTGGATAGTTCTTTATTCTCAAATACAGACCGTTAAAAAAAAAAAAAAAAAAAAAGGCTATTCAAATTTGAGCACAACACTGTTAAACACCCAGTAGGGATCCCTTTAACCTTGAGTAGCATACCAAAGGTAGAGGCAGCCTAGGGCTATAGGGGGACTGGCTTCCACAAATCCCAGTGCCATACTGTTCCACAGTGGGGGCCCAGCATGGCCAGATTGCCAAAGAGGCCAACCGAAGTGGTGCTACAGAGTTAGTAGGGGCTGATCACTCATCTGCTGCTACATTCATTTAAGTCGCTCCATTATCTGTTTTGTTTTCCAAAGGATTCTGTTCTGGTACCCTCGCTGCAGATACCAGAAGTGCACCCATGTTAACCTTGTGGGCGTTGGAGCATCTGTTGGTGGCTTTTTTCATGAGACAGTGCTGATAATTATTTACCTGCATTGATGGATAATACGTAAATTTTAAAGATGAGAAGAAGAAGGAAGTAATTATCATTGCAGTGTAGCTGTTGATGCATGAATAATTGTAGGATTACAGAACAGCAAGCAGCATGTTTACAAAAGGAAATACTTTGATTTGCCTCAGACTAAAAGCACAGTAAACAAAGTATGAATGATGTATAAATGTCATACATAGCTGTGCTTTGTGTGGGGGCCAGGGAGAAAAGATGAATAAAGATGGAAGACATCATGGAAGGATATTCTTTCCCTTAAGCTTACGCCACAAATGAAGCAAAACAAATAATGAAGCCTGCAACCTATGAGTCATTTCAGTCATACTGTATAATTCAATAATTATTCTGACAGCTGACGATTACTTCATCATCACACAAAGACAGATTAAAAAGTTGTCAAATTAAATATTAAGGAGGAACTGCGGGCAGTTGTAAATTTTTAAAGGAATAACACAGATTGGAGATGAAATGAGGCACCTGTATGCATATTTTATGCTATAAGAACTGAATGCACACACTTTCCTCAGGCCACCTACTCTGTAATAACGAATCACGAGTGTATAGATGTGGTAATGCACCACAGCGGAAATGATATGAAAGAGAAATTGGTTTTATATGATGATGTCAAAAGGAATATGGCTTTGCATGGTCATGCAGAATAAAGATAAGATTCTATTTCGACGCGAGAGAATATTTTGCTAATGGTTTCTTCATTTCCTCAAAGAAAAAAAATAGAAGCCAGCTTTGTATGCACCTTCAATGTGATTTCTTCTGAATGAAGTTAACATCTTATCTTTCAATAGCAGAAGAGATCTGTTGAAAATACCCATGTGTGGAGCAGAATGGTAAATGTAAAAGCTTTGTCATCTCTTGAAATAAAGAGAAAGTGACAAGTGACAGTAAATGCTATCACATTTTCAGCAGAAGAAAGGTTTGAAGAGGAGAACAAAGCCATAAAATGCTTGTGCAGAGAAGGTTAAATCTCTATAAGGAACAGAGGAGGCTGCATTTCACTAAGTCAGCATCGATTGGAGTAAACAATGACTGATCAATATGCATTAAAAAGGCTCCTTCCAACAAAGACTTGTACGTAGATTTCAAATATCATATCTTACAGACAGTCTTCTACCGAGCCTGTTGAATTAGCAGCTTACACGTTTTCTAACGCAAAATTTCCAAATCAGCACCATGCACAGATACACTCCTGTGTCCATACACACTTACTCATGCAATAAGCATCATTGTCACAGAGGCTTCCTTTCCAAATGGTTCAGCCTCCATCATCTGCAGGCGTTCCCAGACACACCGCTTTGAGTCTGCCATAATGATGCATGACTAAGTACAGTTAAAGTGTTGCAGTCTGTTGGCAAAAAGCAGTCAAGCACTTTGCTATAGTGTCACTACGGATAAACCATACAGCTGAAGGTTGACGATGGATAAAAGGCAGTGACAGGCCTGGTGATGCGACTCCATGTGTGTGTTTCTGTTTGTGTGTGTGTGTGCGTTACTGCGGATTCACATGCGGATGAGAGGTTAGAAACCATGGCACAGCAGATTTGTATGTGTACTTAACTAGGATGTGAAATAGGGTTGGACACAGTGAAATAAAATGCTGTGCTGGAGTCTGTTAAAACTGGGACATGGTTTAAAAGTTATTCCTCCTGCTAATAAACAGTCACCTTCGTCTACCACTGCTGGAAACCACGGCCTCATATGTTCCATCATATGTAAATTCTTAATTATAATCCAATAAAATGACACTTTTCTTGATAGACTTGGATTTCATTCTGATTAATACTTTAAAAATGTCCAGGTCAAGAATTTAATATTTAAGTTACTTGACCCTGCACATCTTTCTCCTTTGTTGAACTGAGCAATAAACAGCCTAGCCTCTTTTCACATTCCACTGTCTCCTCCAGTAGCCTTCATTGTAGATATTCAGCATACAGTCAATGCAGAGGAGACAAAGAACTCTCCACTATACTGTACTCTGTTTGCCAAAGTCTTTAGTGTCAAAATGCGCGGCAGACTTTGTTGCTGCTTTGTCGGGTTCACCACTGCAAATGCTTTCATGTAAATGATCCTGCATGTTATTTTCTAAAGAATGCTTTTTAAAGCGAAAATCCCCATTTCTGCCTCTGCATCTTGTCACAAACCTTTTTCTCTTCTATCTCCACCCCTCTCTTCCCGCTCCCTCCTGCTGCAGCCGTAGACTGCATAATTGATGCAAATACTGTCACATGTGTCAGGAGCGGAGGCTCTTCTAGTTTACTTCTGTGCTACACTTTATCGGGGAACATTAAGTGGAGAAAGCAGCCTCATGCCAAGGGTGGAAAATCAGCTTGTCAGTGGTCTCATTCACATAGCCATTTCTTCAGGATTGTTTCATCAAGGTGATTGAGAACAAAAAGTACGGCAGCAAATTCCAGCTTATGTTTAGGAGCCTTGCCACATACATTATTTATGTTTGTTGCCCACCCTAGTCTTTCCATTCACCCATCTAAATACATCATTACCTAATTCTCAAATATTTCTTCAGATTCCCTCCTATTTGCACATTATCCCTTCAACATCAACTATGCCAAACCATTAAGCTTGTAAAGCATGCTTTTTATGTGTGACACAGACCTGAAATTACAGATAGCTGCTTTCAAAGATTGCTAGTGCATGCTGGGAAAGCTGTAACGGCTGTGGAGTGACTGGAGAGCAGTCGGGGACAGAAACAGGATTTCATTTACAACAACGATACCGGAGAAATTATGTAAAATGGTAACATTCCATGCCATTTAATGAGCCATATTCACTAATGTCTAAGTGTATGGTCTTGCTGTAATAAAATGCATCGCCTGCCAGAGTTGTACTGCTACACTGTTTCTGCTTATTTCCAGCTCCGTATGAAACAATGGTGCATAACAGAACAGGCAGACATTTGCAGTTTTTTTATCCTGCATGCTGAATGCTCTGCCTTTAGACAGAGAGAGGCGCTTGTCTGCTTCCATCTCTCCTCCTCTTCACTCCTGTGCTCCCCCTGACTTTTTTTTTTTTTTGGCCCCAGTCTGTGCCACAGATTAAATGACTTGATCCTGCAAACATCTGAGGAATTCAGCTCAACAAAGAGGTCAGACCAAGGCCAGGGGATAGCCTTACAGGTCCTCCTCCATTAGCAGATCTACAGAGGTGCCATGGAGGGGGCTCTGCAGGCAACAAAGATGCCTCAAAAACAGCAGATTTCTTTTTGATGTTTATCTTTCCACACATGAAAAAAAAAATCTTATTTTGCTTGAATAGATTGATTATTTTGGAAATTAGTGGAAGAAATTGATAGGGTCTCAGAGCAAATTAAGCATAATGAATTTTATATTAGAAATTGTATTTTAGGACTGGTAAATAAAATCCTACATCTTTGTTAAAATCTACTAAGTTCTTTGCAATTTCTCTCTCTTATTTTTTCCAAGTTCTCACTTGTGAACTCCAATATTCATGCCAACTAAGGCAAGTGCTGACTGTCTCTTTGTTTACACCTCTCTTGATATAGAAAAACAAAAAATAACCCATATTTTCCAGGCAATAGCATTCACAAAGAATATCTGGGGCTCCTAGAAAAACATTTCAGCAGTAATAAGCTTTCTCCATGAGAGTTTCAGAAGGCTTCTTTGAAGCTCTCACAATGTTGACTCTTCATATATAGACAGTGCTTGGAAAGCCTGAGTACCATATCACTGTAACCTCTCAGTGCTTCTGCATTAATAATTAATTGCCAATGTGAGTAAACACCAGTGAAGATATGAGAATGCCCCTAAAGGCGCAAACCATGTTGCTCCCACTTAAAGCAATATGCTCAACATATTTAGCTGAGTTTGGGAATACATGCTAATGTGCCATCATGGAGAGAATTCTGTCAGTAACTTATGTTTGTTTATTTGTATATGCAATTGAGCCATATCTTACCACTTAAAACATTTGAGAAGAATTCAAGCAGGTAGCTCCATCTTTTATACCATGTGCTCCTGTGTGTCATCAGACCTGCTCAAGAGGAGATTTGGAGATGTTGCTCGGCCTCATTCATATTATTTATAGTGAGGGATGTATGTGCAGGGCCTGTAGAACATGCTGACCTTGTCAGTGTGAGCAGCATCTCCTGGCTCCAGTGAAGAGCATGTTCAGGTATTGTTATCCAACCACTCCAAGGCTTCCTGCTTATGTTATATATGACTGAGAAACTAAGAGCCTCTGAGGATGGCAGACAAACAGCTGCTTACTGAATGGCCAAACAACATAACACACCCATTCAGCTTAGATTAAAAGATTTATTATAGCATAAGCTCATACCATGGCAAATATCTGGCTTTGAACACCAAGCTTGTTTCTGAAAAACAAGAGAAATTAGAGGCTCTGTGACTCATAACCTCATTTTGTCACTATGACGTTGTATACTGTACATATATACTAGTGAGTCTTATTCAGCTTTTGGTGGTAGAATATGACCAACTACTCAAAATTCAGAAGTAGGAGAAGCATCTTTTATCTTACTATGAATTCTCATTATTTCTAATAGCACTTTTGAAGTATAAAGAGTAGAACAGAGCATGTTCTCTTTATTCTTCAGTCACTGACAGACATGGCCAAGCGCTATGGGTTAATGTAATATCACAGTTGGATGGCTCCTCTACTCACTTACTACTCCCTGTTAGCTTAGAAGTCATTCAATGGAAAAAAGAAAGAAAAAGTATGCAATGCATGAAAGGAGGAGACAATTGTAAGAGCCCATGACGACACGGGGCCTGACAATTACACCAAAATATAGTATTTGTAAAGGCCTCTTAAGAGAATGTGTTTGATGGATTAAAAGTGCTTTATATTCTACTTTCAAATAAAGTAATACATCATTATAATAACATCTGAAGAAAACAAATGAGTTAGAAAACTGCATTCATACAGTTGCAGGGAAACGTTGGTCTAAGAATAGAAAAATGGACTGTAAAAAGTCCATGGTTCATCTACTGAGACTGGCATATCAATTAGGATTGTGAATAAGAGTGTAATTGAAAGCAACAGGAGCAGAAAGAAGCGGAAATTCATCAAGGCAAGCATGGAAAAGCACAAATGAGTTCCAAGCGAGACACAGGGAGCCCGGTCCCCATTCTTCTGGTCTGTCTTTGCCCAGAACACATCCACCTAATCTCTGCAACCATTACCAAACAATGAAATCAGCAACCAAACAACTCTGCCTGCTGAGGTTTCCTTTAATAATTCTAAGCAGGCTAATTGTTTTATTGGAGGTACAAATAAATATATTTCTTGGACTGGCTCTCTTTTCAGCCACAGTAGATTCATAAACTTTGTGTTAACGCCACATTGGCTGCACACATCTGCTGCCTCAGGGCCCCAATAAGTGGTAAATCTGGTTTTATAAAGAAAAAAAGAGCTCACAGTGTAGCGTTAACCAGTTACTGTTGGCTCATCAGTCACAACCTGTTGAAGGGGTTCACCACCTTTTAGTGTGTAATCTTGTGCAAACTAAGAAATATAAGTGCTGTTGAGGTCAAGGTTCACATTGCTAGAACTTTAATAGGAAGGTTTTATTGGCTGCACCAGTGCTTTTTGCTCATGATTGCTTTAGAGAGTCTGGCTTATGGGCCGCTAGCATCTGTGTCTTCCTATACTCTTATCTCTGCTGGCAAGCGAACACACTGATGCAGGCCTGCCACACGATCATTGTACCATGGCTCCACTGTCACTAAATGGCACGTTCTCTCTGCCCCATTCCTCCCTTTCCTCAGCACGGGCTTCTCCAGCTGCAGCCTAATTTCCTGTGACTTGCCTAATTACTGTAATTAAGGATTAATTGCCATTAATTATTCACACATAAGCTCATCGCAAATCATGGGGTAAATGTCTTATGAAAGCTGCCATACAAGCCATGTATAAACACACTAGGATGCTCCAGGCTGCTGAATCGATCACTCAGCCCTCCAGCAAATCTCCACGCCACACTTAGGAAAACAGCAATAACTCTCCCCAAAATCAACAGCCCATCCAGGTGATGGAGGAATCAATTCAGATAGTTAATTCATCTCACCAACATTCGGTCACCGAGATGCACTTTCAGGACTTACAAAACATGAAGCAAACAGGGAAGTGTCTGTCAGGCATGCTGTAAACACAAACTTTTGATGAAATGGTGCAATGTCTTGCAAAAAACAACAGTGCAAGTAAATTCTACACAGATCCACTTATATTATTCTATTGCTCCAGGACAATAATCAGTCTGCTTCTGGTTTCAGTAAAGAAATTAGTCATTCTGTTAGAAATTTTAAATGTAAGGACTAAAATGTGCAAATTGACTCAAATCCAGGGGATTGGATTTGAGTTGAGAAGAAACAGGCCATTAACCTCTCTTGGGAAGAGCTTTTTTTTATCTCTTGTAACTGGTGATGTCTGGGACCTTCTGGCTCTTTGTGAGAAAGAAACTTGGACATATCAAAGGCAAATATTTACACTTGTCTGAACTCATTTTTTCCCAAGCTTTTCGGGAAATACTTTTTAAAGCTTTAGCATCATAAAATCATAATAATGGCTGTAATGTAAATCTGCTGAGTATGAAATGTCTTCCAGGGACCTGCATGCAAACAGTTTTGAAAATGAGACATTTTTACAAGGCTTTAAATCAGCAGTGGAGCCATGTGTTGACAGAGAGAGTGAGTGAGGGGAAAAAAGAAGAAGTAAACGTCTGACAGGTCACACCAGGTCTGTGAGACCTTACAGCAAACTTTATTGTAATATACAAGAGTGAAAATTATTTTCTTGCCCTGGTGGTTTCTGTAGAGGTTGCTGCCTCAGCAGGGACGTTGCGCACAACATTTCTGCCTCTTTGTGTCTTTATATCCATAAACACTGGTCACTGTGAGGAGTAGAAGGGATGGGAGGTGACTAATTGTTGGACCAAAGGCAGATGTGGCAGATTAATGCAGGAAATAGCTTTATTTGGGGTGCATAAGTTTGTATTTGATTTAAACAGTTATGTTAATGGACCTTCTGGCAGCTCTTTAATGCTCTACACTGTCTTGTAAACAGCCCACTTTGCAAATCTATCATTGGGCTTTCCTGTGGAAAAATTTAAAAAGAGACCAAATATCTACAAGGAGAATGGATAATACCATTCCAGATCAAGGGGATAACAAGACCTCAGACATACAGAGGCAGCTTGAGCCAATGCTGGCAAAATTTCCCCTGATCAGCATTACTGTAGCCAGAGTTTAATTTATAGAGCTGAGCTGGTCCTGTTTTATGCGTTTGTTAGATTAATGTGCAGAGCCATAGTTTTTTACTGCCATAGTCTTTGATCAAGTTCAATTTATTGGGATTAACCTGAGGTTCAAGCACAGACTATGATCCATTTCAAGTCATTATATGAAGCCTCCACTCTCTCCAGCTGTGATTGCGTTTCTAGTCCTTATAATTACACACAAGTTTAAGCTGTCAAATCACTCCTCCAGTTATGACGGTTCTTTAATGGCCCTTTGCTATAGCATATTAATTTCTTCTTATTTTGGACTTACATTTATACCTTTTTGACTGTGAAACATGCCCCTTAAATTAGCAGGTGTTAATTGTTACCTTAGAAGAAGTGCAGTGCTGTGATAAATGCTACTTTTCACTGAGACACAGGAGACGTGCCTGATTGTGCCTTGGTGTTAATATAGAAATGTGTTTTATAGTCAACGTGTCACCACATCATCCCGCTCTGCATCAGCATGTGAGCTACAAGACCTCACAGCCTGCGCAACTTTGTGTGGATCCTGCTGCCCCTGCACATTTCACACACCCACTTCCCTCTGTGTGACAGCTCTGCACGCACATGCATCATCGCGTCATTGATGCCTAATTGATACTTCCCTATTTATTGTCACCTTCCCCCTCTGTCAGCTGACTTGGCTTTCCATGTCGCTTTGCATTTAAGGACTCCCGGTTGCCTTGATCTCAGTAATTAGATTTTATGTGCTAATTGGTGTAAATATGAAGATGGGAGTAGCAGGCAAACACTTTCACTTCGCAGCTATGAGTTGTGGCTCTGATAAGTGTTGGGTGCAGTACTAAGTGGAGAGCAGAAGTGTCTCTAGGAAACTGATACTTCTGCCATCAGCTCTCATCCTTTTACGATTTTTTTCTACACATTTAAAAGAGCTGTACATCTTGAATCAAATTCAGACATCCAGAGAAGTCTTTGCATTTCCTGGCTTGAAAAGTCTCATTTACCTTTAGAGGCAAATGTCACATTTTTTATTTCAGGGCCAAGTTGTCAACCTAATTATCAAAATGACAGCATTTTGCAATCTGGATTATATACATATATAGTGAAGAGATGTCTGGTTTTGCATCTCTCAGATCTGGGACTACTTCATTCAGTCATAATATGTAGTATGCAGTTAGTCAAACCTGTCTGCTACACATAAAATAACTAGAAATGTTGCATATTTTAAATCATTTAGGTATTTGCTGCTGGGGAAATCTGAAATATAACATTTCCTGACTGTATTTACTGATTTCATAACATGGTAAGATTTAACAAGAAGGGAAGAATGTAATTTTATGGCATGAGAATGCACGTTAAAATAGATAATAGCATGTTACAAGGGGTTAAGTCAATTCATAAATTGCTTTCAGGCTATAATATTCTTAACAACAGTAACAATAGATCAAAGTTCATTATTTCAGATTTTTTAAAAGATTTATAGATAGATGTCACTAGTAAAATGCACCAGTTAAATCTAGTTCTAATTTTTCAGCCTTAAAGCTGCCTGTTTTTGAAGTTTAATGACAGTAAAAGTAAAATCTTTTTCAAAGCTTTACCATAAAAACAATATATGTCAGTAATATGTTTTTAAGGCATCTGCTTCAAAATGCTTTTTTTTTAGTATAATGATAGAGATATTAAATTAGAGCTTTCACAATGACTAAAATGCTCCAGCCATTTGGTTTACACATGCAAAAAACACAGATGTATATTTCTTTACCCCCTTCTCATTTTTAACTTGGTTCTTTTTTCAACTCTGTGTTGTCAGCAGATGTCCTTCTAACAGAGACAAAGAAAATGAGAGGGGGCTGGATATCATCAGCATAGAAATGAGCCTCCACCATGCCCCTTCTAAGGCACAGCCTCAGTGCCGCTCCAGCCACTACACTACCTTTTCAACTTGCAAATGACAGTGTCACCAAATGCTATCCTTCCATCAATCAAGTCAGGGGGGTCATGAATATACAAAAGGCAAAGCGGAGACTGGCTGCCTCCTGCAGCTCTACTTGGCCCAATTATACAGGCTCAGCTTTCTCCTGTGAGCTTCCACTTTTTGTTTCAGTCTAAAGGGTACAGTCCAAAGCAGCCCCAGGCTTAATCAAGGTAGGTCACGCATACTGGACCTCTCAAGTGGACTGCAAATGCAAGTTAAATGTGGACACCAAATGTCATCTTTCTTTTACATCATTGCTGCTAGGGGGCAAAGACAGCAGGGGTGAGCTTTACGCCCCTTTTTTCCTGCATACACTCTGCCACATCCCATAAACTGAAGTCTTCTTCTTTACCCTAACACAAGACCAGACCACATGGCTGCTGCAGCTCTCTCCTCTCTTCTCTCTGCAGCAGCCTGCTTGCCCCTTTCTTTACCCCAGCTGTCAGATCATAGCAGTGAATTAGCATTCTAACGGATACGCCTCAACCCGGGGATGAATTAGCACATGGGACTAACTAATGACCTCCCTGCTGAAAGTGGACCTTATAGTCGATGGCACAGCTGATCAATACCACCGCTTCAGCTTAGCTTACCCTCACCTCTCTCTTTTTAGTGCTCACTGACATCCTTTCACTGCTTTAGAAAAGATATTTGAGACTAAATTTAACCTGAAAATTTTAACTGTCGCTTGGGGTAAAATTTACTTGAATAAAAATCTAGCAATAACCATAATCAATACCACCTAACTGCCATGTATTCATTATGACAGAAAAAACAAGGCAAATCTATGTGTTAATGTAAGTAATGGAAATGCTAGCGGATAGCATCAATCACCATATGCAGTCATTGTGCTGTTGCTTTGTGTTGAAAAAGTGATGCAAGACCTTATCAATCAATCACTAGAACTGATGATTCTAATTGTTTTTGATGAGCATGGCACTGGTGTTATGATAAACAGCATTTGTTACACTGAAAGCTGGCTTGCTTACTAAATGAGATAAAAAATTTGTCAGGTGGCTAACACTAATAAGGCAAAAATATACTTTTTAGGGCATTTAACAATGACTTATCACTGAATAAACTAACCCCCAAAAATCACCCTTATCTTATAAAGAAAGACAAGCCAGTTGATACCGGAGAAAAATACCATACCATTTGATAAATAAACAAAAAAACATGAAAGAGGATTGTTGACGGTTTTGTTTATCAGAATTTAAAATCTCTCCAAAATAAATTCAATGATAAGAGCTAAAAACAAAAAAATAATCATTAATGCAACATACAGCTTGGATCTAGCTTTGATCAGCTGTGTTAATGTGTCAGCAGAATCACTGCAATCAAGCCACAATATGTCTCAGAGGAGTACGTGGAAGCAAAGGGTTAATGTGGGCCTACGGCTGCGAAAATAAATTACTCTAAATATGTAAGTGGATGTTGGAATGGACCCTGTAAGAGCAGAGCGAGTTTGGGTAAACCAGCAGTCTGTCTGCAGTAATTTATAGACAGCTATGATAAATACTATTTGTCCATGACAGTCACATGAAATAATAAACCATGGCTGGCTATAAACATTACGAAATCCTGACACTATTGATTTATAATGTCTAACAGTGACATCAAACCAAACTACTGACAGAAACAATGCCAGGGCTTTAGGAGCAGTTTGTCAACTATTAATTCTGTCAAAGGGGGTTTTGCTCTAAGCCGAGGGAGCTTGTCTTGCAGTTGTCAATCCCTTTGCTGGAAATGACTGCAGCACGTCCATGGGTAAGGGCCCTAGGCACTGCTCCGTTAGCTCTAATTACCCCCATCCATGCTTTGACAACGACAAAACCAGCCCCTATTTAAAATGCATGTTAATTATGCAAATTATTAATTGGGCTGGTGCTTGAGGATTTGTGTTTATGCCCGGATTAGAGTTAATAACTGTATCAAGCCACGTTTTAAGCCTGACCTACGACAAGTAATGCTGAGGTGCTGAAAGGGATATTTTCCAATACATTACCCTCTCTTCTCTTCCAAGTCTAGTCCCCATTACAGGAGGCTGAATAAATGACACATAGATTCTCTTACCTCATAACAACACCCAGTTTGGATTTGCACACTGTGCTGCATAACATCATCTAACAATGCTGCACAGTGGTACTTTGTTAGGGGTTCTAGAAAGGGAAGAGCATGTTATACTATGCATACATATGCACACATGACACCGGCATGCGGTCACATAAACAGTAAGAAAGGATCATTTCATAGCAATCCAGGATTTGCTGTCAAGCTAATTGCGCACACCTGTGATGGGGACCACACATGCTGTCACCACCTGCCATGGATAACAGTCAACAAAAGTCTGAACTCTGGTCAGCAACCCTTGACAAGTTCAAGCAGAGATTACAGAACAAACACACAGGTCTTGCACTTTGCCCCCATCTTCAAATCTTTTCAACAACATCCAAGGTGGCCGTACTTATCTGAAGAAATTTCATGCATAAATAAAAGACTTCATTTCTCAATAACTGAAGAAAAAGCTTAAATTTAATTAATCCATTTCCAGTTTCCTCTTTTGTATGCATATTTATGCATATGTCCCATGAAATTATGAGTGTATGTTCATTATGGATTTAGCACCGCTCCGTTCAATCTTTAGACATCCTGTCTGAGCTTGCCAAAACCTTTGGGAGCTCTGGGAGCGATCCCTCCATAGGGTTAAGCTTTACTCTGTGTGCTAACAGTCATGCATGAATGAGGAGCTGTTACATGATACCCAGGAGGTATGAAAGGAAAATCAACGACAGAAAGTTTAGCATTACCTGACCAGATTAATTTAAAAAGATATTTTCACTGATTTAGCTTGTTTAATTAGATTTATTTATTTATGTTTGTCATCAGGACCTGATGCATGAATATGATGCACTGTGATTTTAAAGTTGGACAATGGTTTTGAGCAAAAGACTAGCCTTGTACTACTGAGAGTTAAATTTTAATGCAATATATTTTTTAAGGATAGTAGAGTTCCCTTCATGCTGCAGTTAGCTAACCTAGGTATAGTGTAACTTAGCAGTCTAAAAGTTGGGTGTAAGCTGTACATTGGACTATGATGAAACATAGGTGTCTTTTTTTTTACTTTAAATACAATAACCAAACTACATCATTACTATGAGATGAAACTATTTACACTGAGTTTAAAACATTTTTCTAAATTGTAAACTGTGCTCACATCACTGTCCCTATAGTAAACTGCTTCATGTACACAATAGGCCTATCAATCTCACCTTGTCTCACCTCATTTCAAATTACTCTCCTCAAAAATCTGCAATAATGGTTATTACGAGCATTTTTCCAGAAAATCACTCTATGATTAAACAATAAACAGACTGCACAGGGTGTGTCAACCAGTCAGCAGTCTTCCTGCCACGACTGAAATGGTTAAGGGTGCATTAAGCTATTTTGCTCAATGGCCCTTAACCACTATAAAGAAGTAATGCAATAGCATGTTCTGATTTATGCCCTGTGAAGACATTATCAATGCATGCAAGCACATGAATGAACAGAAGCACAATTAATGTAAAAATAAAGATAAATAGATAAGTTACATTCAAAATAAAAATAAAGCATCAGCAGTCAGACAGAAAAAGTCTGAATAAACCTAACAAAAAAGGAAAAATTTCCTTTATTTTCCAGAGTACCTTTTGTTTGTTGGATCTAAATTATAGCTTGATTAAAGTCTAACAGAGAGCTACAGTAAATCCTGTGTGAATGTTTGCTGCGGTTCCTCTAAAATGGGAATTATTGATCAGCATGATTTCCCTGGGTACTAGGTAGCTGTAGAGGAAGACAGAGAGACATTATTTAGGGGACATGGAGCCTAAGTTGAAAAAAAAAAAGGGGGGGGGTGACATTTTGGTGTATGCTTTGAAACATGGCTTAGTTTGAGTGGCCTTTGATGGTAAGGCAAAAAGGTAGTTCATCATTGTCTGCATGGAAACCACAGGGGTGGTTGTCTTATGTTGATTTTACATTATTAATTTGAGGCACACAAGGTCATGGGGCCGGTATAGTCATGAGAACCAGTTGTTATCTTAACACAGCTGTCGGGCTGAATCTGCATTGACTGATTATGCCATTGATTGGTAACACTGTGAGAAGGGAGCCTTCAGGATATTGCTCCAAAATGTGGTATCAAAACCATCAGTTAAAGTAGGACTTTTCATTGTATTTTACAAGACCTACAGCTCTGAAAACTGCAACTGTGTTATATAACCATGCCTCAGACAGCTTCAATCTGCTGTAAGCAAATAAAATGTAAATGTCAAATTGTTGTAAACATATGCAAATACATGAAAAACCTTGTATAAGAGAGAGGGAGAGGGGGGACTGGAAAGAAAATAAACATTACAAAAACTGTGAAATCTTAAACAAAAGGGGTTGAATCCTGAGCAGCTGGCATGGAATGAACGCTTCTGGAGAGGGAATGCCAGTTTCTGAGCGCCCCAAGCATCGATTTAGAGCCAAGGCTGTAAACAGCTTTTATCAGCAATAATGATGGCATAATCCCAGCTAAAGAGGAAAGTAGCATATGGTGCAAAGCTTACAACTGCAATCCTAACAAAGTAGGGGGGATTTTCATCACTGTGTCCACTTGAAAGACACTCCGCCAATTCATTTTTTCTTCTTTTGTCTTTTCCAGGATGATAATCTCCATGGTGGAATTAACACAACTTAAATCACACAGCAAAAAATCTCATCTGTTGAGTCTAAGCTTGAGTACTTGCAAAAATGCTGTTACAAATAGCTAAACGATAAAATTATACAGCAGACAGTAATGAACACATTCTAGTTCCTATACGCTTTACAAGGTGAGAAATATCACTTCATAAGCTACAAGGAGATCCCTATGGTTCTCCATTGCAACCCCACACACACAAGAAACTTATCCTGCAGCTGCTATCTACACTGATGTCAACCCATCTCTGCTTGAGTGTCTGCATTTCACCTGTCAGATTTATCGCATTCTCCCATCATTAAAACAATCAAACCTCTCCTTTTGATCAGACAACCACAGCCAGGAGACAGCTCTTTTGCAGCAACAGTGTAATGATGCCAAGTAGCATTCGAGACTGGCTTCAACCTCTGTCATTGATTTTTTTCCAAGCTGTGACCATTCATTGTTTGTGACATTCTCCTGTCGGCTCTTTAACACCCTTCAACCAAATCAATTTCATATTTTTGTCAATGTCTTGCAACTGGATGAGCCAGATGGGAAGGGACATTGTATGATTTAAGATGTCGATTTTTCTGGGAACAGTTTTATCTGTAGTTTTTACAAGACATGGCTGGCACGATGAGTTTATTTAAG
>JBAMHW010000012.1:23277445-23287660 GCA_037177495.1 Rhadinocentrus ornatus | reverse complement strand
TTATGGTTGTGAAAAATACTTTCAATATCTATAAGGCAAGCAGCAATGTTCATTAACCAACTCTTACAAATTACTGAATTTTTCTCTTTCATATGCCTAGTAGGCCACATGGCATTGCCCTCCATCATATTCTCAATATCACACACTAACAATGACAACAATAATAGAGAGGGTGACCTTGACTTCCCGTCTGGACTCTAAAAATAATATTTGATAGCAATATTAAGTGCAACAATAATGAGATGAACATTCCCCATTTATTGTAGACAGCTTTAGGACAAATTCTGAAGGGAGAGCCGCCTGCTGCAGCTACATGCTGGTCACTCATAGTTGTCAAGGCTGATTTATTGCCTCCTAGCAGTTCAATTTCACATTTTGTCCTCGTCATATCCCCGACTCGTGATCATTCTGCACTGACCCTTGTAGGGCAGGCAGGGAATATTGATAAAACAATTATCTGCTTGCCGTTCATTTGATTTTCCATTTCAATTACGGATTGGAGGAGGCAAAAAGAAAAGATTGCAGCATTGATTTTTTTTCCTACCTTACAAAAGGAAGGAGGCAGGATTTGATGGGATGGTTTGGTGACATGTAATAGGGGAAGGGGAGTTCACTAGCTTTAGATGGCACTCTTTCTCTGTAGAAACTTTAAGTGTCATAGACTATTTATGAATTAAGTATTTTATAAAGTTAAACAATAGTAACGTAAAATCTAAAAAGACACAAATTCTAAATCCGACTTTTTAAAATCACACGTCGCACATGCATGCCAAGCAGTGTTTCCATGCTGTTGCTAACCTGAGGTAAACTATGTATGTGCCTTGCACTCTCGAGGCCAAAAGGACTCAAAGGTCATAGTAGTTTGTCAGTGACACTGTCCCACTCTCATCCCCTTTCTGATGGTCTGCCACTGTCTATTTGTCACTCTAAAATGACAACACAGTTGCATCATACTTGTTTTCCTGCAGCACTGACATAACACTCCACCACCTCTACAGTGTGCAACATTGTACTGAGATGGGAATGATGTGAGGCATAAGGGAGACAATTGGTGCTGCAACAGATGGAAATAAACCAGATATGGAAAATCTGGTAAATGAATCATTTGGGAGAAAGTGCAACTTAAAAGCAGGGTTTTGTTACAGAGTGCTGTGTGAAATTAATCCATTATTACACCGAATAAATAGATTCTTCTGTAAATGATTTGGGAAATTGGTAATGGGTAGAGATCTAATGGAATCCTGATAAAATAGCCTTTGGGGAGCCTGGGAAAATCAGCCTCAGTAAAGTTGCCGGCTCTTGGCCAAAACCCTGTGTAGCAAGGGGGAAGAGGAGGGGAGGCACAGACTTTACAGAGATGACAGAAAGTGAGCGGAAGAGAATGACAGAGTGAGAGAGAGAGAGAGAAAGGGGGGAGGGTTTCTCTCAAGGAATCTCCAGCCGTGGATGATGTTAAGTTCCACTGTTGGGCGTAAAAATACTGAAGACTTGAAAGGGCTGATGATAATGCTATTGCTGTCCAGTGATCCAGCACGGTCACAGGCAGCAGCAGCAAGGCACAGTGCTGTACTGCTTCCTATATCGCAGTCTGCTTCGGCACACACGGTGGCTCCCAGGAGATTTCACATTGCTGACCTTAAATAAGTTTGGCTTTGATCAAAGTTTAGCGTTAGCATGATCAGCCTGCTTACTGCAGATCAGGGGATCAGGGAGATGAGACCTGGGCTAGAAGGTCCTGGCAGAGACTCCTTCCCAAAGCTCCAGTGCACCTTCCAGCACCAGATTATGTTGGGTAATTAAGGTAATGAACTGGCTAACGTAACAGCACATAATGATCCTTTTTATCCCTGGTCTCTAAGGTGCCTCTTGTAGTTTATCTGACACATCTATTTCTGAATATTTTAAAAAAATTATATTTTCTATTCTCATTTTTGCTGCTCCCAATGCTGCTTTTGTTATAACAGGTAATTTAAGACAAAAAGAAAACCTCCAGGCGACTTGTGTGTAATACAGTAGAACAGTGGAGGTCTTGTTTGTGGTTTGGACAGCAAGGGGAGGCCAGAGGGAGAAAGACTGCAAAAGCACCTGTGTGGACATGTGCATTTGCCTGCACTAGTGTACATCTGAGCAAGCGGTCAGGCCTCATATCTCGCTGTGAGGCAGTGAAAGGCTGCAGTCCAGTTCCCTCCAGTCAACCTCCCACCCCATCAGTGCACAACTTGTCTGCCTGCTCCCTTTTCATTTGAACACATTTTCTAGCCAAAAATTTCACTTCAATCTCACCTCATCTCTCCATACTACATTAACCCCTGGCAATTGCCTTCCAAATGACCCCATTAAGCTGTAATTGCCTCAGCAGGCCTGCTCCCTCGCTTGTAATTCTGTGCAGCGAACCCACCAGACGTTCCCCCGGCATTGTTTCATGTTCTGGCTCCCATCAACCAGTTCAGATGCTGAACCCCCACCCATACCACTACTCCCCATCTCCTCTCTGTCGTGGCTGAAGCTGTTGGTTATCACCACTCGCAGTCCCACTGGCAGGCTCTTCTTGTCTCTACAGCAAGCTCACACAGAATGTGTTGTGCCCTCATTTCCTCATCAACAGCCTAACTCACTGTCAAATCAAAAAAGAACATAGCTTCACTTTAAAGACCTTTAAAATAAACCTAAATTTGACTTTTCATTATGTCTGTATTTTCACATAAGTACTGTATAGTACACATAGTGCAGTCTTTCAGTAATAATAAAAAGCAGCTATAAGCCAGGATGTTTGCTTTCGGAAAACTTTTTGACATGTGACTCTTCACATGTCAATTGCTACATTAATTGTGGCTATATGATTGTAGGTTAAAACATAATTTCTTTCTTCAGTTGTCATTACAATGTTGTTGGGTGCAGGGAGTACATACAACAACCATGACACCCCCCACCAACCCTACAGCACAACTTCACCTTTGCTGCTTCCACCAGGGAGCTGGTGTCAAGACTGCTCAACTTTTTGACGAAGGCCTCCGTGGATAACTAACACACAAATGTGGATAGGTGGAGAAAGCGATCCTGACAGTGATGTATTGCAACTAGTTGCAGGTGTCAAAAAGAAGATCCTCTGACAGCCATTTGTGTGCATGCACAGTACATATGCATGCATGCATGCATGCACACATCTGAGCCCCCACATGATTTTGGTCTTTTTTCTCTTTTTTTTTACAAGTGGCCCTAGACACGTCAAGCATGTATATATTTCCGTGTGTGCTGCCAGACATTTGATGTGTGCAGATGTGGCTGTTCATGACTCCTCTAAGCTTTTACATGTGACCTGGCATGAGGGGGGGGAGGCTTTGACTAATTATCCATTTAACACTCCTGCTATCTCTAGTAGCATATCCTCCCATACTCTCAAGCCATTAGATAAATGCACTCCACACACACACCTACACAAAACACTTCTTTGTCTCCAAGCCAAATCATAGTGTTTTCAAGGCAAAAGGTAAAAGCTGACTTCCTTCTTTGCATTTTGTTTAAACAAACAAAAAAAGAACTCTTATTTAAAATATGGAAAATCATCTCGGAAACTGGGTTCCGGTTTTAATATTCCAGTCCTTTACCGATATTTGAAAAGAGGCTCTAAATTAATTCTAAGCTTGAGATACACAAGCCTTTCCTGAACACGCAAACCTTCAAAAATGCTTTAGATCATTTCCTTCTCTCGTTGCCTGTTTATTTAAATTCATTCTTTTTCCTAAGCAAATGTTCCCAGGAATATCAAGGTGTTTTTGTTGCAAAGCTCTAACTGATCCACGGGGATTTGCTTCCAACAGCCTGTCTCTCCCTCGCCTTTCAACACAAAACTCTGTGCTCCAATCAAAATGAACCACCAGGGACCCCCCTTCCCTCCCCCTTGAGCTACGCCTGCTCCGAGTGCTGTGATAGCAGCCTCTCTGCCATTGATCGCAGAGTTTAGCACTGAGCAAGTATGCCACCGTTAGCAGAAAACAAAGACCTCTCTTCCTTTAATAGTGGCGCACAATATTAATGCATCTAATGTCTTCTGCTTCCCTGTGCCCTAAAGAATGAATGAAAGAAAGCAGATTGCAATTAAAAAGGTTAACTAGGGTCCACGTCTCATCTCAAGTCATCTTTTTCACACAAATCTTTTTACCTCACGTACAGATTGATATATTTTCGGGGGGTGCACCTGCACTTGCTTTAAGACATAAAAAAATGCATTTGTGTCTTACTTCTAATTGTATTCTATGTTGCAAATTTAATTGTAGACACTGAATTCAAAAAGGAAACACAGCTTTATTGATCCACCTAACACAGACCAGGAGGATCTCATGAATTAGAAATGAGATAAATCACCATTAACCCCACAGAACCCTGCTTGTGGTCGACCACTGACAAACCAAACTGATTCTTTTTTTTTATATATATATATATTCAAGATAATTCGTTAAGGGAAAGTAGAAACTCTTCACTGAATACAGCATGTGTCTTTTTATTTAATCATAGGCTGATTTATTTGTGACAGAGAATAAATTCTTCTATTTTCTGTAAGCCTCTATAAAATTGCCATCATTTTTAATTAATTCTTAATTAAAATATATTACACCACAGCTTCTACCCATCTCTCTTGATATTCTAACATAATCAATTCAGAACCATTTACATATCATTAATTAAAAGCTTTCCTCTCTCATCCTTAAAATCATAATGAGGGCCGATTCCTCATTAGTAACCTATAAGAGAGAAAATAACAATACAGTAGAGAATGGATGGCACATTCCACAACGAGTCCTTTGTCTCTGAGTTTTTTTTGTCTTTTTTTTAACTCTTCTCAATTGCATTTCAAAGTTACTGAGGTAATTTAGTCAACGCAATGAAAACAAGTGAAGCAACAGAGTTTAAATTTGTGTTTCCATGCTGCTTGGAACAGTAATACAAAGCCAATTGATGTCATGAGGTGGCTTCAAAGAAGGATTTATCCTTAGAGATAGAATATTATGGTAAAAAATTACCAAAAATATAAAAACTAAAGAAATGCTTAGTCACGTGTATATTTATTTATGGTCACCGGTACACCTAATAGTTATGCAGGACGGTAAATGTCCTTACGTATTTAGGACTCTTTAGACATTCATTTTTCTGAGTAATAAACAATTCTATATAAATATAAAAGCCAGTTTAATGCTTGCTGTTATGCCATCAGAGTGCATAATTGAATTCAATCATGAATTTGTTTGCATTTACACAAACAATGGCCGAAGGTAATTTATTATCCAGACGTAAAATAAAAACAAAAAACACCCCGTTCCTGCTATCTTTCCATCTTGAGCTCTCTCTTAAAGAAGAGTAATAATATCAAGTAATGATAGGTATTGTTATGCCGAGGATCAGGAACATTCTGATTTTTATCGCTCGTCTCTCACAGGTGCTCTGGCGTTACTTGTCAGGACTGCATGTCTGGGTCTTCCACATGTCAGATAAAAATCGCTGCACTTGGTTTTTCGCAAGCCTGACAGCAATTTATTTGAATGTTTTGTCACACTGGTGTTGGTGCATTTTGTGTGGGCTGCTCACTGGAATGGCAACAGCTCATAGCTTGCTGACACTTTCTAACACTCACGTGCACACAAACACACACATGCACGGTCTGACATAAAATCACAGATGCATACTGCACTGAATTTTTACTATAATTAAAACCAGAGTGTATGATAAAAAAAAAAGAAAAAATTTTAAAAAGCTGCTGATAAACTACGGCTTCTTTTATGTCTAACACCCTATAAAGCAAGTGACACCCCATAATAAACACCAGATTTCCTTTTAAAAATTTCATTTGCACCTACATGGCCACACACACCACCTTATATGAACCCAAAATAAAATGTCTGCTGGGAAACACTGACCTTGATCGATAAATGCAGCCATGAAACAATATAGTGCATATTCATATGTAAACTTAATTTTTCAACATTGATGTACTCCTTATACATAGCATATAAAGAAATGTATTCCATCCAAACCATGCTGAAATCTTTTGATTTTCTCAGCTGACAGAATATTGAGTGAGTTAATGAAATCCTCTTAAAGACAGGAACTCTATTTTTACACCGTGATAATTAAAGTACGGAACAGTTATAATTTACAGCCCTCGCTTAATTGCATAGGAAAAGTAAAATGGGAAAGCTCTACAGTATGAGAGGAGATTAAATGTGTGTCTCTGTGTGTGTAGCTTCAGTCAAGAAGAGTGAATGTTAAACAGCTTCCCATGCATCTAAACAGCAGGATGGTATCTTTTAGAATCATGAAATGTATCAAAGATAAGGTAATGAAATATACACTCTTCTGTTTTCCACTACCAGGCCCTTTGACAAATCGAGTACAATCCAAAATCTCCATAAATCACTATTAAAGACAAGTATATCATCACCAGCGCATATATCTTCCCCCAGCCTGACCTGTAGACTAATGAGAAAAGGCCCAGACTATCTTGTTTGATTAATTAATTCAAAATGTCGGCTGTTATTCAAATGTGAGGCTGGTGTTATTTGAATAACACTTGACAGCGACGCCTGAAGAAATAATTTCTGGTTTGTGAGGCTGCTGCAGCATTACTGATGATGGCTCATGGCAAATGTAAGAAGCCGAGGAGTATTTTTCCCCTCTTTGCTAGTCCTCTCGCTTCCCCTCTCTCACCTTCTCAGTCATGGTAGCTCCGAAAAGTATTTCATTATTTCTACCAGGCCCCCAGCACACACTCTTCACAATTATGGCTCTTACTGATTTTTTTTGTTTGTTTTTTGGGGGTTTTTTTTTAGCTGTCTGTCATTTCTCTATGTTTGTATTCCCTCCCAGAGCCAGCCCAGATCTACAGGGCAGCGCTTTGGCTCTGCAAGAGACATGCTGGCAAAGAGGAAGGTCATGGTTTTTACAACTGCAGCTCCCCAATGCTGACAGCCCACGCTGCCAAAGTGACACACTGTGTTTGGCTTTCCCACGTTCATACAGCTCCACAGCACTTCGCTTTATCACGGAGCACGCACCATACACACATGCAAACACACACATTTAATCAGCATCAGAGCTGCATTTCCTGTCAGTGTGCCACAAAATGATCGCATGTACGGACATAATCACAGAATATTGCAAAAGACAGAAGTGGAATTTTCCTATATGGTGCCGTACTTTTTCTTTTTCTGTCTTTCTTTTTTTACCGCAAAAGCAGTGGACTGGGGGCAGGGAAACAAGTCACTGGAGAAAGAAAAGCATGGATGTACGTGCTGAGGCCTAGGGGCAGCGCACACCCCTCTATCGCTTCCCTCATCAAGCATGGATTCTAATCAGGGCTGGGGAGATATAAGACGCTCAGTCATTAAATAAATTAACTCTGCCACTCCATGCTCTCCTTCAGCACCCGTGCGAGGCCCGCCGTGCTCTGCATACTTACAGGGGCTCACCTTCACGCCGTACCCTAACATGCCTGCCAACACACACACACACACAGGTTAGAGATGAAAACTTGAATATTTAGAGGCGATAAAACCACACCTCCTGCCCCTCAGCAATCCATGTTCCCATCCTCATAGAAAGCTTTTATATAATTGCACTAAGTGACCATAAAGAAACATAACATATGCAGTTCTTATCATTTTTGTCCTGTAATTTTCAATGTACACAAATGAGAACTGTTTGCTAAAATCCTATGTTGATTCAGAGGGTTGGCAAGACAGCAATGACATGATTTTTGTTTTTTTTTTTTGTTTTTTGTATCTGAGAAGTGTGCTGCCATTCATCAAGAGGAAGCAAGTGCAGTGACGAACAGTAAGAGAGCTCAGTGTCGGCTCGGATCACTGACACAAACAATCAAAGCTGACACAGTCTTCGTATAGCACCTGCCACTCTGGCAACACAAATAGATCAATATGAGGGGAGCTCATTCACTGTTTAAAACTCATATCCTTGCACCCACATCATCTTCCAGAGCACTGTGATGTAAAAAGTGCATGCTTAATACATATCAATCACTCTGACAGAGGAAATGCTTATTTGAGAAGCCAACATGAGGCAAATACACCATGTCAGCAGAATGTCCGTTGTCAAAACTTGCCATTTGAATTTTCAGGCACATTGTGCCGAGACAAATGTCCTTAGAAATCCCTTACATTGCAATTTATATCATTTTAATGCGCACTTTAATTCTCCATTACTTAGAGAGAAAGAACCTGGGAGGGTGGAAACACATTAGAGAAAGTAAGAAATGAACAGAAGGGTCTGGGGATCTCTCTAGCAGACATAATTAAATATTCATGTGTCTCCTCCTAGGACACAACAGATACAGATCATTATCATGGCAACAGCACACCACCATTTTGTTCACACGTTTGGCTCCAAATCAATGCGTGTGCATAAAATTCCATACGAAAAGAAGGCTAAGACAGAACACCACATATTGATTTCATTATCGAAAAATAGAAGTACTCATTTTTTTGTACTTCAAATGGCCCAAATGAATGTTAATTATCAGGGTTATATTCAGACTCTTTATAATTACACCTAAAATTACAAGCAGCAAATTTCTTTGCAAAGGTGTCCTTAGGCTGTCTTGCCTTTTCTTTGAGGCACATGCCACAGGACAAACCACCAGCCCACAATGTTAGTGAAGCATTCCAAAATTCATTACAAGCAATCAGCCATTGCCTGCCGCCTGCTTGAGGAAAGAGCAAAAGAAGAATAGCAGTAATGTACTCTGGATGACCTCCACTTTCTGAAGAGAAGGAAACCTTTTTTTCTTTTTTTATGCTTTTCAATCCCTATCAAAGAGGAGCAAAAGAAGGGAGAGCATTCCCCTGCTCGCCGTCATTAATCATAGCTTTCTGGGAGCAAGTGCATATTAATTTCTGTCATCCCAAACATCATTTGGTATTGTTATGCCACGGCTTAGTCCTCATTCACCAGCAGACGTTGGCCGTTCCTCCTGGTTTGAGGGAAGACAGGGCCTGTGTGGCTGTGTTTCAGAGCAAGAGGCCTTTATCCCTGGGGCTCTGACACCAATTAAGCCATTTCACCAAGAGACGAAAACAGGGCCCGCTGTTTCACTGTAACATGAGCCAGCACCTAGCTGCTGGCCCCTCGCCATCTTTCCGTTACTTCAGACACAAAAATGAACTTCAAGGACTTAAGAAAACAAAATAGACGGACTGCAGAGCAAATGGTTTCACTTTACTAACCATTAAAAAAATTATAGAGAAGTGTTGAAGAGTTTGTCCACCAAACGTCTACAGCAGCAGCAGTAAGCTCCAATAAAACAATGATCGAAAACTATTTGATAAATATATATTGAAATCCACAGGCACAGCTTATATGATGTGATATTTATGCCAAAACTGCAAAGAAAAGTGTTCAGAGTGCACTTCTCTTTAGATCTTCCGCCCCCCAATGTTTCCTTGCAGCAGGCAGCAGAGTGGAGCTTGTCTTAAGGCTACAGCAGAATAATGCAAGGTTTGTTATGAATTAAATATTAGAAATCTTAACACAGCAGCCAATAAGAATTATTTGCCTTATTAAAGCAGCAGAAGACACTGATTAAAATTTCATTGCATTACAGTCTTTTTCCCATTTCTGCCGTCAATATATCATTGTAATGTATGAAAAGCAGAACAATGGCATCTGGAACAATGGGAAGAGGGGCTCGGATTTCAGGCTTGCAAATGAAAAGAAGATAGCACAGATTCACTTTTCTTATCACTGGAAAATAATCTTGTGTAAAGAGAAGACAGGTGACAATTATATATCGCACTGCTTTTGTAACATGCCTCAGATGGCTACTCTGGCAAAGCTTCCAGACCTTTAGCTACAGAATCCCATCACCTGTTGGAGTAACACTTTCACTCACACACATGCAAACACAGACATAAACATTTAAAATTATAATAAATAAAAGGTTGCGGTATACTATTAATGTTAAACAAAAGAAGAAATAAACTTAAAAACAGGATTGCTGTGGTACGTCATTTTGCTGTCCACATGTAGTGTGTACTGAGTAAATAGAGATCACGGTGTGTATTATCCCACGAGAGAAAACTCCTTGGGACATGACAAATAATGAACTAACCACTGAGAGGACTTTTTTTTAAAAAAAAACTTCCTCTAATAACAAGCTTCAGGCAGAGGATAAAGGATATATATATATAATATTCACATGATAATCATATA
>JBAMHW010000012.1:23253083-23270030 GCA_037177495.1 Rhadinocentrus ornatus | reverse complement strand
AAGAAAGAAAGAAAGAAAGAAAGAAAGAAAGAAAGAAAGAAAGAAAGAAAGAAAGAAAGAAAGAAAGAAAGTAAGTAAGTAAGTAAGTAAGTAAGTGCTGGTTGTTTACAGAAAGACAGTGACATTTTCAGAGGAGAGGTTGTGTTGTACAAGACCTTGCTTTTTTATTATTAATAATAAAGAAAATGGCTTGTTTGACTTAGTTTTGAGGGCGATCCTGGAACTAATAAAGCAATGATAGCAGATCATTTTATCAGTTTTAATGTTCTCGCTATCTAATGTTTGCTTAAGTAAGATGTTAAAATGTGGGTGAATTTTTTTTTCCCTCAAATTGAAGTACCAAAGAATCAACAAACAAACTTTCAATGGTTGGAGTTTCCCAATGTAGTTCTCATTCAGTTTTAATATACTTTTACTGTTCAGTTTAAAGAGAAAGAGACAGAGAAAAGCACAGGCAAGAATTCCATTTAAGCATTTTAAGAGAAGTAAAGTCTATTTTACAGTTTCAACTCATTTGTTTTACTTTGTGTTTATTTAATGTGACTTTCAGTGTTATGTTTTGTTTGCTTGTTTAAAAGAAACACTTATGTGCCTAAAGCATATCAGAGTCTGGACAACTTTGACATTTGTGGAACAGAGTGCATTCTGTTGATGAACTAGCTATGACCTTTTTATAGTCACAGTGTCAGTGGTGACTTAAATGTTAATGTGAAAAGTAACACCTCATTAGTTTTTCTAATCATTTAATTTAATTTTTAGAAAAAAAATTGTCTTAAAGTAAAAAGTTAACTTTCTATTTTATTGTAAAACATATTTTTTACAGAATTATTAGAAATTTGGACAATGATAAAACAACATTTGTTAGGACTTACATTTAATTCACCTTTCCTAATGTATCTTAATGTAGAATATACTGATTTAAAATTTATTATGTTGTTTTATTTGCTTCTCGATACAAGCATCATACCTGCTTAGAAGACGTGTATTCCTGATCCTCTGAGACATTCTGTCTTACTGGTGACTGTGACGTAATGAACAGTCTCAGGAGATGATTCATTTTCATGACTCAGAACTGAACGATGGAAGAATTATCTCTTAGATTATGAAACAACTTGCTCTAAAGAAAAAAATTCAAAGTCATGTTACAGTGAGTTATTACTTAAAATAACAGTTCACCTTTTGATTATCTTGGCAGAATGGGAGGAGGACGTGGTCCTGTCCTACAGCAACAGGAATGCACTGGATTCTGATGGAATCTAAATATATTTATGCACAGAGTTTTATAAATAAAATCTCAGCATGAGAATATATTCACTCAGTTTGAAGGTATTCTTTTGCTGAAATATCTCAAGAAATACTTGAACTCTTAAGTTGGGAACATTTTTATTCCAATCACTTTCAATATGAAAAAAAAATACAGATTGACTTAGTGGTTTGCGTGGTTTTACTCATTCGTTTGACCTTGAAGTATGGGAGCAACACACTCTTGAGCTTAGTGAATGGGAGTCCCAGGACTACTGCATTTATCATTGAAATACAGAGCTGTCAAGTCACACTACATACCTGTCAAAAAGGGCTCAAAGGTACAGCTCCGGCTCCTCTCCTCTCTTGCAGTGCATGATTCTTCATTGCATTGCATAGCAGGCCTATTCACTGTTGTTTTCAGCCATATGTCAACATAATTCATTTCCGTATGTGACAGCTCCTTACAGTAAAACACTGTGAGAGAAGTAGTTCACAAAAGCATGTTTACATAACCAAGAGGTTCCACTTTTGTAACCACTGTTTTACCTCTGAAATGATATTGGTGTAGGAAGACTAATTAAAAAAAAAAAAAAGACGAAAGGTTTATTTGACATTGTTGACATGTGAATTGACATGTTGTTTCCCTGCTGTAGATTAGGTTAAATGAAATGGCAATATTTTTACAAATGAGCTGAGTGAGGCAAAGGAATAAGCGCTTATGAGTGTAGAGACAACACTTTGTCATCATGCTTCTCATTGTGGCATCTGAAAAGACCCACAGGTGCTGTAGAAAGTGACTGTGTTGTCATATTTCATTTAGGCATCCTTCTGCAAAGCTGTAATTGCCTAATTAGCTTGTTAATTAGGAGATTAGCATTTACTGATAGAGTGGCTTGCTCTGTTGTGATGAGAGTAATACAGATTAAGTGAGAAGTTATGGGTGCCTGAGTTCACAGTTTTGCTGTCCACAAAAGGGTCGCAAATCACTAAAAGATTTGTGAAATTATGTATTACAGCTGAGGGTGATGCTTGCCTTCCATCTAAGCATCCTTGTGTGAGAATCGGTGTTGAGGATGATGAAGGAACATAGATGGTAGCTTGCCACACAGTAGCAAAGATACTTTACCTCCTGGTCTGAGTGTCGCCCGTTTGATCCCCTGTGGATTGAGGACATTGGATGAAATGACCAAGCAGACGTGCCAAAGAAATTACTAATTTGATTATGAACAGTCTTTCATCTGATTTTGCTTTATCATTTTGTTTATATCTTGAAATTTGCAATTCATGCATTTTTCTTTATTACAGCGGCACATGTAGAAGAAGAAAGAGTATAACCACTGGTTGAAACTGCTTCTTTGCTTCTTGTTGCTAACTCTTATATGAAAATTCCAGAGTACAAGTCAAGTTTTATTTATTTATTTTTTTTCATTTTCTTTTCCTGTTTTTACATAGCATGGCACTTTTAAAAAGAAACAAACAAACAAAAAAAAAAACTATATGTGTGAATATCCAACTTTATTATATGGACACATATACAGAGGTATGTTTTACAGACCAATTCCAAGATGCCTGAATTTAGCAATTTGTTAACAGCATAAAATTTATAAAATAAATCATTTGCATAAATTGGGTATTAGATACTGGATTTTCCTTTGACCAATTACAGTAACAAATAAGTTGTGGATGAAAAAGTCTTTAATGCCAGTCTTTTTTCCTGTGTGTTATTCTTGCATGAGCAGGGTGTGTTAGCATCTGCTGATTTAATATAGATTTTTCCATGTCATCTCAACAGTTGTGTTTATATTTGTCTGCATTGCTTAATCAAATCTTACAAATGTCCTAGCTTTTTGTTTTATTTTTCTTTCTAATCCAAAATGTGTGACGAATGTGTGTATCTATCTATTTGATAGTGTTGTCATAATATCTGGACACAGTGTTTTTGTGATTACTTGCAAGTAATAATACTGTAATGTCTGCATTTGTGTTCACACCTTCAGCCTTTCTGATGCAGTACTGCAACTACCTGCACAATCTTAATGCAGACCAGTGTCATTTGATACCAGCAACAAATACAGTGAATTTTGAATAATCATTGGGTGATATGAATTTAAAAGTTTAACATCAATGACATGCACTTCGAAAAATAAAACCTTAAAAAACGGGAAAACATTTTACTAATGTTTTGGGCATATTTACTTTCATATTGAATCTAAGGGTAAAGGTGTATTGTTGCTTATATAAAATCAATACAACAACTAACAACTGTTTTGGCAGTTTACAGAGAACTGTTGGCCTAATGCTTAAATTCATGTAAAAAATAGGCACCATGTCAAAACTTTGTGTGGCATGCAGCTGCAGCACAGCTTGAGATGCACATTATGCAACTAATGTGGATTTTATATGTTAATATGGAAGCCCAAATGCATGTCAAGCCACTAGAAATTGCCAATCACAGACCATGTTGTTGTTGTAAAGCCAGTCTTAGCTAACTGTCTTCTAAATGTATAATCTGCCTATTGAATGATTATTTAAATAAATTCCGGGGTCTGCATATCAATATAATTGCACCTGTAATGTTAAAACCTGAATCAGACTTGTGTCATTGAACCTTTAAATCCCCAATTTGCACATACAGTATATTTTAAAGGAGCAGTAAAAGCAATATACAGGCAAACAGCACAAAAGTTAGAGGCATTTGCTGTTGTTCAGCATAAATTCTTCTATTCTTTCTATTGCCCCATTTCTAAAATAAAATCTGCAAAAGTTGTATCTGTCAATCACATGGAACCCATCTGAAAAATGTCAGGGCTGCAGTGAAGGTGTGAAACATAGCTACAATTACATGTTGTCTGGAATACTCAGGGTATTGAAATGCCTTAAACCACTATTTTATTTTTTTATTTTTTCTTCTGATATCATTCGTTCATTTTTAATTTTTTGAACGACTTAATCCATTATGGGTTGCGGGTAAGCCTATCTCTCTGGCCTATCCCAGCATTTTATCAGGTGAGAGGCAGGGTACACTCTGGACAGGTCACCAGTCCATCGCAGGGCCAACACAGATAGGGACAAACAACCATTCACACACACACACTCACTCCTAGGGAGAATTTAGAGTCACCAATTAACCTACCAAGCATGACTTTGGATGGTGGGAGGAAGCCAGAGAACGGGGAGAACACGGGGAGAACATGGGGAGAACATGCAAACTCCACACAGAAAGGCCGCTGCCCCCAAGGTTCAAACCTCCCGCTACCCAAGGCTCGAACCAGCAACCTTCTTACTGTGAGGCTGCGGTGCTAACCACAACATGAATATAGAGAAGCCTTGATATTGTGCTTACTGTAAAGTCTACTCACACAGAGCCTCTCAGTGTCTTCTGGCCATATGGGGCACCTCATTCTGTGTATTACTACAAAAAGTAAACAAATGTCCCCTAAAAAGTAAACCTTTTGATAAAGTTTTAAACCCAAGAGAATTATATCTAAGGAATCTGTTTCTTTAGTAAGTCCAGACAGATGTGAGAGATCAGGAGCAGGCACTAATCAGGAGGGGAAGGTGAGAGGTACACAGCTATACTCTCAACACGATCAATCATACTATACTTGTCCTCCCTCGACTCTGGCTGTTACTGTCTCCAGTGAATGCGCTTCTCTCTTGCTTAAAATTATTACACAGGCCATAAACCCAGAGAGGTGAGTGTCCTGCTAATGTGGGTACATGTAGTGGTTGCAGTAACCTTTAAGATTGGCCAGTGAGCAGTGCTGGCTTGGATACGGGCCATATATTCTGGTCAATACCAGAGCCATGGATTGACTTGAAGAGGCATTTTAAGGCCATACATTTTAATTGACATCAAGGCTGCAGCCCCAATTGATTCTCAAGAGTGGGATACGATCAGGTCTTGACTGCAAGGGTTTCATTGCAAATTTCCAATTCATTACAAAGATTTTAAAGACTTCTTGATTTGACAAAAAGCTGGAAAAGGAATGTCTCCTGTTACTATTAAAACACTGATGGAGATCTGTTGTCAGAAAAAAAGATGGATTCATTTAAAGAAATGCTAATAAATATCAGTCAGTGTGCGTTAAATTAACATTAATTTTTGTCTCATTTTGTACAGTCAAACTGGTAACTAAACGCACATTATTTCCATCTGAAGCCTTCATCTGGCTACATCTGTTCTCAGCATCGCTGACATTTATCTAATTTACTTTATCTCCTTCATATATGTAATTATAAAGATTAAAACATTAAATTTTACAACTTTTTTTTCTCCTTTCAACATCAATTTGTCTGGTAATGAAGAGAAAATCTCTGAAGAGGTCAGACTGGAGCGTGTCTAAATCACAGCGGCCAGACTGCCCTCAACTCAGCTTGAGTATTGACATTATGCCAGCTATGACACCATAACTCAGCCCACTGCGATGGTCATTTGATAAATGGTATCATAAATTGTTGACAAAACAATTTGTGATGTATTATGTTACCGATGGGTTGTACTGCTTATCAAATCAAGTAATCTGGCAGGGCTCTTCATTCATCAGCATAATGCAAGCGCTAGCTGTAGATAGTGATGACTTTGTTGCTTTGTCAACATACAGTTCAAATGTAGTGTTGCTGGAAACAAGGAGACCAGTAAGAATCAGTGTCATGATTTTTACGAGGCTCTGAAGGTGCAAGGCTGCTATCTTTTTCTCACTTGAGGGAACGAGGGTGATGCAAGTTAATGCGCATTGTTCAGAAAGAGCTCATCATAATGAAATAGTTATTATACTGAAAAACTCTGATGCATGAAGGAATAGTGGTGTGCAAACAAATTTCACATTCTGGATGAATTGTAGTGAATGAGAAAAAGATATAGCACATATTTGCATGTAAAACCTATAATGGTATCTCTAGACAAAGTTTTAGTTAGAAATTTGGAGAATATTGTTTATCCATGTCAATAATTACATACCATGTTTGATATCACATGCAAAATAGGCACAAGGTATAATATGTAATATTTTTTTTATTTTGCACTACAAAATATTACTCAAAAAAGCTGTGATGTGTGAATTACTGAACTTAAGAAATGCAGACAAGAGACCTATGTCAGACAAAGTAAATGTACTTCCATTTTGGTACTTCCTAATACTTCTGCTACAAATTATTGTTAAAACATATTTTCATTTGAAAATAGTTTTTTTTTTAACTGTAGCTAAATTGATACTGCACTACTCAAACGCCTTTATCCCATTTTTGGCATTGTACTTGTCACGACATTGAACACACCAGATACTGTCCTGCTAGTCTGCAAGCATGTAGGGGGACGTGTACAAACTAAATTCTTCATCGTGGTGCTGCAAAGTATACAAGTCATTACAGCTTGCAAAAATAGTAGTGGTGAAGCCAAGAGCAACCAGCTGCTGATGCACTTTTTTTACAAAATTACGCTGTAATGTCTTGACAATTGGGAATCTCATATTTTGGGTTCCAATCAGGTTTTCTGACAAACCAGATTATCTGTTAAACCATCTGCAAGGAGCTGCTGTGGATGCTGTTAGAAAGCAGGTAAAAAGGATTCTGAAAATTTAGCTGCCTTACAATGGAGTCTGTCGAGATGCAACTGGGGAGCTAAAAAGCCAAAAGAAAGGACCCGAACTAACACTCTTAACCCAGATTTTGTTTGAACAAAAACTTTCATTTTATGGTATGTATAAACAATGCCTTATTACTAAAGTAAATACATTGTTTCTTATATTTTTCAACATTGTGCAGTATGCTTAACAAAGATAAGTGAACGTATTTCTGTCTGAGGGGGCGGGGCTATTTTCAAAACTCAACATATTTGAACCACAAAGGCTCATGGGAAATGCAGATTCATCTGAAATTGAACCTTTTGTGATCGCTGTGCTATAAATTTCAGTTATCACTTTACTTCCTGTGTTATGTTTACAATTAGACAACGTTGGAAAGTTCTGTCCTATTTGAATTTTAAAGTTGACACCATGAGTGACAAGGACATTACAGGTAAAGAAATCCACCACCAACACAGTCTTCATATAGCTAATCAGGAGTAAAGTATTGATGGTTACTGACTTAACCTATTATCACTTTTTCATTTCTGTCAATTGCAGTTCTAGACCCAAATCTGTTGCAAAGATGCACTTTCAAGCTATTATCATTAAAAGGTGTGTGACAATAGTGACTTTAAGATAAATCAGATATTTAATTTGGAGCAAGTGGAGTCTTTTAAGATGATTTTTCATGAACTGGAGTCAGTGGGATTTTGTCTATATTTGAAAGAACTAAAAATTTGCATGAATCTGATTTACAAGTGTTAGTTCAAACAACTAGGTATTATAAATTTGCATTTGTAAAAACTAAAAAGGTTTAAGGCAATGGGTTTCCACGAAAATTTCTAGTAAATACAACTAATCTGGGATTAGAGTTTGGAGCTAGTAACAGTTTCCAGCTGGCAAAGACTAATATTAAAACTCCCAAATATAAAAAAGTAACTATCAACACTGTGTTTCCAAACTTCCTGTTAATTAACAATTATACAAAGGTTAGTCTTTTTTATTTTATTTTTTTAATTATATATATATAAATTATGCATATAATTCACATTAAAGTTTGTTTTTCACTTTTGGCCACAGAAATTCAAACAAGGGACATCAAAATGACCAAGTTAGTGTTTGCATGATGCTAGTCCACAACCCAGAGGGCTTCACAATAGTGGCAACCGCCATCTTTTATATAGAGCCTATATGGTTCAAGTGAAACAAACATATATTTGATCCCCTGATACTTCAGCAGTATCAGGGGATCAAAAACCTTTGATCACTATTACAGTAGAGTGCTGATCTAAAAAGTTCAGACTTTTTCTATCACAGAGAATCACTCCTGATAGTGGAGTGGCAAGAATCAGAAGTTTGCTTTCCCAGTGAAACAGGGATTTCACACACAGATCCTGATGCTTTTGCCCAGTGATAGATCCTCCTCTGCCGACCTGTTTAACCAAGTAGGACAAAGGCCTTAAGGTATTGTTGGATGTGGATGTATCATGAGCAAAGTATGTAATTTATGTTTTTATTGGGATCAGTGCATCTCTATTTCTTTCTTTCTTTTTTTTTTTTACAGAGCTGGAAAATCTCTTTACTCCTTTTACATATTGATGCTAAGCTAAGCTAAGTGGTTGCTGCAAAATTGCTTAAATGAATTTAACATTTTTCCACAATTAATAATTAAAATGAAATATATTATCCATTATTCCTCAGCGAGCCTAATTGAACAACCCTTTTTACAACTTATTCCAAAGTCATGTGCACAAACCCTGTAATACAAGCTTGAAGTTTCCCTTTGCTTTGTAACATTTCTGTTTGACACACTGACACACATGTCAGCAATTGAGACAGTTGTTTTCCTCCCTTTTAGACGTTTGTCATCCTTTATATTTCTTGAAAACATGCCAGATAGAAAATAATCATATTGTACCAAACAGCTCAACAGAGAGTTCATTAATGTTGGGTTAGTGACAGGCGGTGGTGTGAATGTGACCAATAGCTGTCTGCTTTCCTCTTAAGTGTCCTGTATGGAGAGCTCAAAGAGAAGCAAAATGAAAACAGCAGTCAACCTGGTTTGTGTAATTAGGAGGCATTTTAATAAATGCTGAAAGCAAAATTCTTTATTTTTAGCCTCTATGAAGTCATAAGATTATACTTTTCAATTGTCAGCTCTCTTCAAACATGTTCAGGTTACTGTGTCCCATTTGTCTCAGCCTTTATGTGAAACATACTCTACAATATTTATGAAGTGCACCAGCATACAGCAGGTGCTACAGCCAATAATCAGCTCAAATATTTGATCTTAAAAAAACAGTACTCAATTGAAGCCTCGTGCTCTTGATCAAGAAACAACCCTGCATCTTTTCATCATGCTGTTCTTTGCTGGAAGTTTCCTGTCCATCCTCTCTCTGACAGTGGCTGCCAGGAAGTGACCCATGGGCTTCAAAGAAACATTGACGTTCCACAAATAATCTGTCGAACATTGCGACCAGTGAGTATAACTACATATGTTCCCCACAAACATCTCCACAAACCTATTCATGAGTGCACCGTTTGTTGTTGTCATGATGGGAAACGTTTGTTGTCATCAAAGTAGGTTATATTATCAGACAAGAACCCTCCAATAGACTGCGGCTCACTTAGTATCATTTTTTAAGTGTGGTTTGTAGAGAAAAAGGGATTAGATGACCCACTGGTTTGTGACATTTAGTATAGAATATTTCACCAAGAAGGCGATGGGATTTATGAATTGGGTCACACACATGCACATGAGTCTTACTTAAGCCTCCAGTTAAAGCCACATGACCTTAAGAGAGATGGAAACGTATCACTGGAAAATGCTAATGTGGTTCACTTGGTGCACATTAATTCTGTGCATGAATAGGAAGCATATCTCACTTCAGCAAAAATAATAATGTAGCTTTAGAGTGGTGAGGTTTTTCATATATCTTAAACATTACAGAAATCTGCTCTTTAGCAATTAGTAATTTGTTAATTGATGACATTTAGGCTATATTTATTTTTCTTGTAATTGTATTGGAAAAAGAGAAATCTGCTGATTTGAGGGTTTTTTAATGTATCTGATGAAGCATGTTAAAACTCAGTAATTACTATGTGTCAGCCTTTTTGTAACAGCTGAATGTTAGTGAGCATGAGCAATTTTGATTTCATTTTAACAGCATCATGGAATATGACTGTGACTTGCAAGGTGCACCAGGTTTATATTGTTTTCTAAAATTATTATAATTTTTTTATGTTTCACTGATTTGCATGACTAACTTTTCTGAGAAATTTGCTGTGATACAATTTGAAGGTTATTGCTCCTCGAGAGAATTCACTTCTAGCCTTCAGTGCAGATCACTGCAATTAGGCTTTTCGCTTGTGAATTTAAGCAGTTTGAAATGAAAGGGTCAGCTTTCATTATTTGACCCTGTGCCCTCAAAAAGAAAGATAACACAGAGGTCAGATGTGTCATGTTACAGGGCTGGGATTGTGGTGAACTTTGAGCAGGGAATAATTTGATGTGTGCTCTCTGAGTTTTGACTATGTTTCTTGTATATATTTGCACGTATTTGGTAGCTCTGCTGGGATTTTCTACATCCTGCAACTCAGTTCCTGAGAAATGATGTGTGCAGACTACTAATTTATCTTCCTATTAAAGTAGAAGGATGTATACAGAGACTGTTAAGTTTTAGGTAAACATAACTGATGTCAGTATTTTACTCAAAGGAGCCTTCTTTTTTTATTCCAATGATAAAAATAGGGTCATTCTTGTGTGGCATGTGAGCTCACATGTTCTTGATGGAAAGCGTTCTGGTGTGTATTGGACTTTGTATTCTGAATCTGAAACCCAACACATATGTTTACATTTTTAAACTGATTTCTTTCATAAAATTTTCATCTGTTTTTTTGCAAAGCCTTATACCACAGATCAGCTAGTAAAGTTCTGCTGCTGGTTTATAAAGCTCTGAATGGTTTAGGACCAAAATACACCTCTTAACCCAGTATGATCCGACCAGAATCCTCAGGTCATCTGGAACATGTTTCCTATCAGTTCCCAGAGTCAGAACCAGATATGGAGAAGCTGCATTCAGCTTCTATGCTCCACATGTCTGGAACAAACTCCCAGAACTCCTAAGATCAGCTGAAACTCTCCAGATCAAGGTTGAAGACCCACCTGGTTTGCTGCATTTCAATAGCTCTTACTAGGAGTCCAGATCTGCAGCTGGATCTTTTACGCTGAAATCTTAACTTATTTCTTTATCTTTATTTTTCATGTGATCAATTTTATTGTTTTTAATCTTTGTTTTTCTAATACACTTTTATTTTGTTCTACATCTTGCTGTAATGTTTTTATGTTTTGTGTGAAGCACTTTGAATTGTCTTGTACATGAAATGTGCTATACAAATTAATTTGCCTTGCCTTACTTTGCCTAAGCCATTTTGCATTCTTTTTAACAGAGCAAAGCTAAAATTTTCAGTGTCTGTCAGACACATCTGAGCAGTAAAGATAAACATGAGAGAAATGCAAGATGAACTTTCAAATTAAAAAACAAGATTAATAGATCAAATTTCCTTCTAATTATCTGTGTTTCAGCACTTCTGTTTAGCACTGGTCACTCTTATAGCAGCCTGATAATAATGAAGACATGCAGTAGAAGAGTCTTCACACATTTAACTTCTAGTAATGGGTTAATTTACTCAATGGGACTTTTTAATCCCATCTGTAACTTTAAAATAAGTACCATACATGGTCATATATATGTATACAAATTTCACATTGGCTATTGGAGGCCTGTAACATATTTAGTTACATGTCAGCTTCATGGAAAAAAAAAAAAATTCTTCACTTTTAGTTATCAGGGTGACAAGTTAATGCTGTGTAAGATCATGTTTAGATATATGAATTGCAGTGTAGGAGACAAAAAAGTGTGAGAGGGAACCTTAACATCTGAGGCTCTGTTCACACTGCAGCTCAATTCCAAAATTTTTGCCCATGTGTGACTCATATAGGATTTTTTTTAATGATAGTCTGAATGGCACAAATCCAGCTTTATTTTAATCCAACCCAGACCTCTATGGTCCTCGGTCAGATACGTATCCGATCTGTGTGGAAGCGACTTCAGTCTGAACGGTCATTCTGCATTTAATCCAACTTTGAAGTCACAGAAGTCGCATCACAATTCTGCTGTTACACAGCATTTACTGTGTTGTTTTTTACTGTAAATGAAAACAATGACAAAACAAAACTATTACTTTATAATCGAATTAAGAAAACTAATGCAATGAAGGGGCGGATGGGGTGTATTTACAATTACAATGTGTTAACATACGGGTTGGCTCATGGTTTATATCCTACATTGCCAGATTTCACTGGAAGATATCCATGGATCAAGTTCCTGATGGGTTTGGGCGGGTGCGGTTTGGTAAAATTGGACGTGTGCAGGACTCTGCACAGACAAACTTGGCTGAATTGCCTGTAAATGCCTCTGTACAGAAGTAGGAGCCACAGAAGGACATTGTTAATGTTTGTGCTCACCTTTTTCTCAGTCTCCTTATTTCATTCATTAATTGGGCACAGTTTCATCGGTTGAACATCATATGGGGAACATTTCAATTGCAACGATTAAAGAATTGTGCTTTTTTAAGGAGTGTAGGGACAGCCTCACATTCCTCTTTAAATGTGGATCTTTGGTTTATGGTTAATGGAAAGAAAAATAGTCAAAAACAGGAATACAAAAAAATACAACAAATATTCTCTTTTTTTTTAGGAATTACTGGATAGAGGGGTAACTGACTTTAACAAAACATTAGAAAAAGTGATTAATGATGGCAATGTTAATAAGATGGACTTTATTTGCAATTAACCATGCTAACCATGTGTCTATTGATACTCTGAGAAAAAAAAGCACACATTGAAATTCAATGTGTTGGAAGACTGCAATGGAGCTGAAGAAGGAGGAATGTTGCATGTGTGAGCAGAGATAGCACAAATAAGTCTGTTGATTGGGAACAATTTTTGCCATTTTATTGTATCGTGACATATCTTTCATTAAGGTTTAAGCATTAGATTAAACTAGAACCAGCATCCAATAGTAATTAACTTGAGTATATCGGGAGGCCATTATTCACATTAAAGTAACCTTTTAATAGCTAAGCCTTTAACTCCACTGCAGGTAATGACTTTAAAGAGTGCTTATTAAAAGAGAAATGGTAATGAGCTTTAATAAAGCAGAACAACTTTGAAATGAAGAGCGCTTTTCAATAGAAAAGGATGGAGGGATTGGACCTGTGATTCCATTAACGAGACTAATGATTCTTTATCAGCCCTCTTATGTGTACATGGAGTTAGCATTAACAGTGATTGAAGACAGGTTTCAGTAAAAAGATGGGCCCTTTCATTGCCCTTTAAAAGATCAGATAAGAGAAAAAGAACCGTAGTAATTTAAATCATTGAGAATTGATAACACAAGTCCTACGACCTCAAACTCAGTGACCATAGACAAAATCTCCTTCAGCACTTATGCACTGTAACAATACAGTACAGCTGTAATTATAAAATGAATCTGTCTCATTATATGTGAAAATGAACCGAATGAAAGGAAGTAGATTAAGTGATACAAGTGTCAGAATCTGGCTGACAAAATTCAAGTTATCTCACATTTTTCTTTTCAATTTTATGCTTTCTGTGCTGCTTCAGAATATGATAAGGAAGCTTTACATTTGCATGAAATCAAATAACGTTTATGTGGACATTTGAATATATATTGTGTATTATTTGGACCACAATAGACCCTTGGGCTTTCAGAGGGAAGCCAAAAGGCTTCCAGGTGGAGAAGACAAAGAATTAAAGAAATGCAGGGACAGAGGGAATGGAAATAATTAAATCAATCTTTGGCGAGCAGCTGGAGCAGGACTCCAGCTGACAACAGCACCTGGGTGTGCAGCGCAGGCTGCCTGGGGCTGCATTGCCCCCCCTGCAATGTGTCATTTCAAAGCCCCCTAACGGCCGCCGGCCTCTGCTGGAGCTCCGGCTGGTACCCCCACCCCCGTTTTCCTATTCTCAGACTAAGGCGGCATCGTCACACTGACGCTCACAGACTAATTAAAGGAATGATTTGTGAAATGCCATCTTTTTATTCAATTAATCACCAACACAAAGCCATTAAACCCATCAACTAAAAATACTCTTGTTGGTTTGCTGTATACCTCATAGATTAAAGTACATTAAAGCAGGCGCCAAATAAAAAGTTGGCTAACCTTCCTGCATTTTTAGACCAGTCAATCAGGTTTTTGTGTCAGCATCGCTGCAACAGTACAAATGACTCCCTTTCACTATTAGTGACAACAGCTTGCTCTGTGTTCGTACATCACATTGCCTTCTTTAAACAGAAGCCAAACATACATGTCTAAATGAATAAATGCAGTTCTCAAACAAATGCTTCCCTTCTTCCATGTTTCTCAACATGTTTTAATTAGTAGTGAAAAATGAGTTCATTTGGAAGATAAATAACGTGAGTCGTGCATGCTTTTGGTTGGCTAAAGATGGGTGTGTTCCACCCCCTCTTCAAACAGCAATGAGTGGGGAACCGTTTGCATAGCTTAGGAAGCTACTTAAAGGGAGCACTGATATTTCCACAAACCAAAATATTATAAAATTATAGACAGAATTTCAATTGATGTTGAAAGCATTTGAATAATATATAGTGGGTATTGTAATCATGTTATCTTCTCACTGTGTAGTATATGCATCAATAGAAAGTACATTTTCAGTGTTTGAGAAACAGACAGATAGACATAAAGGAATATAAAGGTTAAAATTTAAGTTTTGAACAGTTTCTGGAGCTGCTGTTTGCAAGTTTGAAGATTTCTCAGATTTTGAGTTCCAGCCCCACATTTCATTATGAAAGTTTTCCTATTTCATCTTTATTTTCTTTAACAGCCTTACTAGTGCAGAAGAAATTACACATATCATCAATAAATATTTATTCAGTGCTTGTGGTGAGGAATGGGTGTGAACTCAGGTGTAATTTGGTTTCAGTCTATCAAGATTAATTTTGTCAGGAGCATGATGAATGCAATGCGGGGTAACGCTCCGATGCATCAGTGTCATTCCAGATGAGATTTTTCACAGGAGTTGAGAGTTTCTAAGATTAAGTGCAGTATTAGTCAATGTTTTTGGGATAAGACTTCACACTAATTTAGTGAAGAGCAACAACCTGCAGAGGAGGCTCCATTAGCAATGACAATGAACTACAGCTCTGGAGGGAAAAATCTGATTAACGCCGCTTGCTGGAATTGTGAAGTCGTTTCAGTGGTTGGGCGATAATTCCGCATTTGCAGGGGTGCCAGCTCATGAAATGCTTTTGTCCATGTCAAAGTCTCTCTTTGCTTATGTGTCTTATTACAAAACACTCCAGAGGATTGTAAATTTATAGATATGTCATGATAACACTGTGCAACAACATATCTCTAAAATGTTTTAGGAGAGAGGTATTTGTCTGTGAAATATATTACATCTCATTTGTGCTCCAATGTAATGTGCCAAATTTCAAACAAAAGCAAGTGCACGCCTGAGGCAATATGAAATGTAAAGTGGGTTAAAGCATGTGGGTAGGATCAGCGTATTTTCTTGAATTATCTATCCTCATTGGGATACTTATAAAATGGTAAAATCTTTCCTGCTGCGTTTTAACTTTCTTAATGTAGCATCTGCCTTTTACAAACAAATGTCTCTTTATTCCCCTTTTTCTAAAGAAGTTTCTCTATTGAGATCAGATGTCCTGAATATATAACAGTGACAAGCTGCTGTCAGCATTGATTTTCATTTCTTCCAGAAATATGGTGTTGAAATCCTCTCCAGGCAGATAAGTATCTTTACACATGACTGCCAGATTTGATTGCCTTCTGTAAAGGAGGTTGTGGTGGAGTCACTCTCAGTGCTTGCCACAGTACATTGTATTCTTCTTCTGTTATGCCATACTATGCCCCTCACAGAGCCCTCATCTAAATAAGAATATTTCTTCCATGCTTGGCTGTTCTCAGAGGGATTGGTGAGCAGCGGAGCTGAGTTGTTGGCCTGGATGGGGGGAGGGTGGGGACGCATGACTTCGACTCTCTGCTCACTGTAATGGAACATGTGACCTTACCAAACTGGAGATGTCGGCTTGAATTGCTTTAAGAAGTGTGTTTTGTTTGTGTTTTTTTCTTGGATATGTACTGTGCACTTAGGATGTCTGTTTTGCCTCACAATGTAAAAGAGGGTCAGAATAAAAATATAAATAAATCACAGCAATTGCACTTATAGTTAGATTTTTGTTTTAAACATCTTTCCAGCTCTATATTTATTTAGTCTCTCAGTTTGACACATGTCTTTGAGGGGGGAAGTACAGCCATGTTCCCCCTGGTGTCTTTTGCTAAATATTAAACATCCAGACAGGGAACTGTGCATATTAATTATTTTGTAAGTACATGTAGTTAACCAATGGACATGAGCAAATCTTTCATAATATAACTTTACTACACATGAAAATGTAATATTGCACATTTGATCTTCCCCTCCTGTCTTGTTTAAAAGCTAAAACAAATGAAAAGTTTTTTTCTTTTAAATAAATTAGAAATGAGAAAGTTTATAAAAGCAAGAAACCCAGCAGTTCGTAAAAAAAAAGCTATTTGCCAACAGTGTCTCCAGACATTTCCTGGCATTTCCAACACAGTTGTTGTACTTCTAATGGAGCACATTTAACATGTGGAAAGAACAGAATTTGTATATATAATTGTTATGTGATGAAAGATGTATTTATTCAATTTAGATTTTTCTAAGCATATCATCTTATTTAATCTTTCTCAAGCTGTAGCTATCCTTATCATAATATACCAATAAAGCTGCATACAAAAGCAAATAAATCTCATCATGCACCCTGTGTCACATTTTTATTTGATACTTGCAAGCATCTTTTGCATGAAAATTTTTTTTTAGGAGAACAAGCTTTTCCATTTGATTTCAAATTGCATGTTTGAGTCAATACTGAACTTTTTTAAATTAAAGACAAAGAAAGAAAAGTCTTCAGATGCTTTACATTTATTATTATTATTATCACTATTATTATTATTATTATTATTATTATTATTATTATTATTATTATTATTA
>JBAMHW010000012.1:23241508-23253015 GCA_037177495.1 Rhadinocentrus ornatus | reverse complement strand
TTATTATTATTATTATTATTATTATTATTATTATTATTATTATTATTATTATTAATTGCCGACTTTGACTAATTTCAAACATTTCAAAACATTTTTTTCTTTGATTATGTTTTTTGTGTGATGTATTTTCACTTGGAGTGAATAAAATCAGAGAATTCGATGTCTATAGCAGTGAAAGCACTATATGTATTCCATAGTGTGAGAGTAGTGATGAGTTGAGTATTGTGCTGTTTTGAGGTACACTAGGTTTGATGGTTTCTGCTTCACACAGTGCAATAATAAATTTAGGGCTATGGGGGTCTGACATTGTCTGCGCTCAGTATAATTAAGCGGTGCATTAGAAAAGAGGGCTGGAATAAAACATGAGTATGTAAATGCAGCCTGGAGCTGATGTTCTAGTGATTATTACAATGCAGATAAAGCATTTCTCACAACTGCCTGTGTCTACTGAAGCCTCCAAAAACATCTGGACCTTTTAATTGAAAAATGGCACAGTGTTTCGCTATGCTGCTTCGTGCTAAGTGAAGTCAACAATTAAGATGAAAATGTAATTGATAAGAATTGCATTGCTTCATTATTTGGTGTTCTAGTCAAGAAAATTGATTTATCAATTATTCACAGGTCACAGAGCAGAGGCCATGCATTCCTGTTTTCATTGCGTCATCATCTCAGAACATGCAGAACAGAGCTGAGAGCGTCTCAAAAGTTCCTCCACATACTATCAATCATTCTGTGCATGTTATGTTCAAAATTAATTACTTTTTTGTGCTAGTATAAGTATACATGTTAAACTAGAGTGTATGAATGGTTCTTTATTTATACTGCTGTTTAATCATCGGATGTTTTATGTGTTTGAAATAATGAGAAAAAGAAGCAGCCATCAGTAAATAATGTGGCTTGTGAGGACCATCAACTCTGCAACCACAATGGTTATCAATTATCAATTATATTCCTTTATTTCTAATCTAATAATTGCATCTTACATGCACATTAAGCAATGCCGGAGCACTTGTATATTCTACAGAAGAGACAGTGCAAAGTAATACACACAAATAAACCTACATTGACTATAATAACATCATCAGGGTGAAAAATAAACAAAAGAAAAACTCAACTTAAATACAACAAGACTGGCCAGATTATCGGCTGCCATGGTATGTGTGGCTGCATTTATGCATATGTGGGGGTTTTAGTAATAATATCTACTTTCCAGGGTGTTATATATCACAGGTCAGGCTGAAAACATTATTTGAAACTTGAGAGTTGCACAAATTAGAAAGCTGTTCATATTGCATGTAGTGACAGGAATCAGATAGTAGTGGATAAGAGAATATAGCACATCACTGTAAGACATGCGTAACATGTGGAAAGCTGTGAGTTAGCAGGAAATGAAATGCGTCTGGTTAAAATTTTGTGTGCTTTATGAGTTTATTTTTACTTAATTCCATCAATTACATTATTCTTACATCTTCTCTGTTCTACACATTTATTTAAGATTTTAAATCTAAGCTCTGCTCCACGTCCACTACAATTTATAACATAACACTTAGCAAATGCATCCTCCACCAAGCCTGATGCTGTTTTTATTTTTACAAATTTGATCCCGTTCTGCATGAAAAGTGTTTTACGTTCTTCCACAGTCTTTGTTCTCTCTGCACTGAGTTTTATCAAATTTGGCTAGTTCATTTTTTGCGGAATCTTGCTTGAGAGTGCAAGAGGCAAACGGAAAAACCCTCACTCACTCACGTCCTCACTCATTTGCCTACATAGATGCAGCTTATTTTTTGCTATGTGACACAGACAATCATTGCCTCTCTGCACCTCAAATGTTCTCATTACATGATGACCTCATTATCAATGACAATGTCAACATTCAACATCTTGCTGCATAATAATCTACACAATTGAAATAGTTGATTCAGCCACAAACACTTGTAAGACGCTTGACATCCATGCTGCAGAGTGTAGTTCAAGACCCATCCAAACGTATTTGGGTTAGGTACTCAAATTACATAGTAAGCTAGTAAGCGTTAGAATTAATATAAATGGTTAGAGGTTAAACATTCACTATTTTTAAGATTGCAGTCATGTCACATAAATGCAGCTCTACATAAAACATCAGGCTAAGGATGTGTTGTTATTTCACAATTTCTAACCCTGGATTGTAACATTGCCAGATTTTACAAAAAAATATTTCTATTACTAGGTGAGACTCTCATGCTGGTAAAGGAATTAAGTCAATGAGATCTAAACAATATTTAGTTGCAAAGCACATGCTCTCAGCATTATATGATTTAAGGGGAATCAATTTCTTTTTCTTAGTTTGTTCTTGGTGAAAGTTTAAGAGTGGCATGCTGCATCTACCTTTGTACATGAAGGTGATACAGGGGGCTATAGCTGGCTGCCCTCTGCACATAAACGGATGGGATTTCTGTCTTGAATACAGACATCTTACCATAAAAAAAATAAATAAATACTGCATGTTTCATAAAAACTCTGAATTCTACTCCAAATATGATTCCCTTCCTTGAACAATGCTGCTGCGAGCTTAACATTTGATCTGAGTGAAAAGGGTGAATCCAGTGTTTCTGATGCTCACAGAACATTCCTTCATCCTCGCTGTCTGAAGTCAGGAGATTAGTGGGCCTGGGGCAGAGGCTGTTCATCTGCCAATATGGCACCAGCCTGAGTGATGGGCATGTGGCGATGTCACTAATGATCAGACCATAATGATTCTCTGACAGGGGAGGAGAGCAATAGATTGTCACTGGGGGTTGAGTTAAAGAGGAGTCCTAATGATCTGCCTGCAAACACTGCCAGAGCACCTCTTATATCACTCCATCTCTTCACTATACTCATCAGGTTCCTCTCCAATGGAGGGAACCACTGTGTTGTGTCTCAATGCCATCTCACTACACTCTGTAAACATCTGTCACCTCCATATCTATATTTCATGCTATTACCTTTAAGGCCTTGGGCTACAAGCTGTAAGCCTTGGGGTACTTGATATCCACCAGCATGAGCTTTCGCTGGAGGAAGGATCAAGTCATAATCATGAGGCTGTACGGCAGTGTTTTAGCAGCAGGCGTCCTATATACCAACATCCCAAGTGGTTCCACTTCTGTGGCACTCAGCAAAACAAAGAATATCCTATGACCTCTATTTTTATCAAATGCTTCTTTACTCCCGTCTCCTTTTTCTGTTTCTGCAGTAGTTCTTAATCAACTAAGAGAACAAATTTAACACAATGTATGCAAGATATTTAACTGGGAAAATGCAAACTGAAAATTAGTTAAAGCCTAATTTTTTTTCTTCCAACAGATATTAATTAGGGACAAATGATCACAAACTTACCCCTTAACAATCTCCTCAACTGTGGTGCACATTTAAAAAAAGATTTTCTCCAGATAAACATGAATGTGATCAAACATAAGTATTAGAAAGCTATAAATCTTTTTAAAAAAATTATATAATCATTTTCTCTATTTACTTATTCTAAAGTTCCTGCTTATTTTTAGAGGAAATGCTCGGCAAAATAATATTTGATGCTAATCAGATACTTTAAGACCTGTCCATCACACTGTAGGGAACAGTGAGGACAGAAACTGCAGTGATTCTAACACACAGCCACAATTTCCAAACACCACCAGCTCTAGAGAATACTTTTACCCCATCAGAGCATTTTATTATGGCTGGACTTGATTCAAGCTCATGTTCTCAATATTATTTCATCTCATTTAAGGAAAGAAAATGAAAGGTGGAGGGGAGAAAAAAAAGCCTTAAGTACTTTAGTAATTTAAGAGAGTGTTAATGAGTGGCTGCTAACCTTTCTCAGCTATCTATTATCCGGTAATGGAGGCAAGGATCCCTTTTCCAATCTTCTTCATTAAAAACTTTCTATTAAATCTAAATATGACGCTACACATTGCTGAAATTAATAGAGTTTGTGAATTTTTAATTCATCCTTATGGTGCTAAAATCCTACCTGAACACTTTAACTGCATTGATTTTATATTAATAATATTTAAGAAGACAGATTTTCTTAAAAAGATGTATGAAGAATAAAATTTTTGACAGACTTGCATCATTTGCAATTAATTTATAATAGTTGTTGCATAGTAATGTGGATCACTGAGAACGTCTTATGATAGCAAAGTTTTATTGGTTAAGAGAAAAAACAAACTGCCACTGCTTAATTGACTGATGGCCTGAGGTGGCAACCGTGAATCTCATCTAATGCCACAAATACGTAAAATGACAGACTTTAAGCTGCAGCTGAGAAGCTCATATCAGATGTAGTAATCAAGTTGTGTTTACCTCCTGTGTGTGTGTGCGTGCATGTGTGCACACGTGTGTGTCTTTATATTCCATTAGAGAGGTTTTCTCACACACAAAATACCCAAAGCAAGCATATTACTTAGACTTATAGAGTATTTGACAACAAACTTCTGAAAGTCAGCAGTCTGGGACATTAAATCTTTATCACGGATACTATCTCCACATTGGCCACATCATATTTCCATTTACTCATATCTCAATCAAACAGTATAAGAAAGGTGTGGATATACCTTCGAACCAGATGTGTGAAGTTTCTGTGTCAATCCAGTATTACTAGCTTCTTTTGGATGTTATGGAAAAGTGTAAGAGGGCAAATGGTGAAGATGGAGATTCCTTCCTCCCTCCCACTCTCCCACTCCCACTCCCACTTTTTTTTTTTTTATCTTCTTTTTTGTCATAAATCGTGCTTGACAACACAGAAAAAGCTACTTCTAGAGACATTGCTGCTGGCACTTTACACATTGCCATTCATCACCTCAGAGGAACTACAAAAACATATAAGGTAAAGAGAAAAAAACAAACTACAAGCTCCCCATGTGACCTGTGGACTGACACCACCAGCATTTGCAAAGGTGCATTCCTCTCCTGGAGACAAGACAATGTTTTCCACCTGTGCAATCGTTCCTTGTTATTGCCACTGTGGCCTTTTGGAGAATTTAACAGAACTAACTGCTCTTCACTCACTTGAAAGGATGGAAATAACATAATGAGGCATTTAAAAGACAAAAAAGAATTTCTCGTGTGTAATTTACAAGTGTTGAAATTCTACATGATGAAATAATTCTTTTATTTTTTTATCACTTATACTTTTAAAACTGAGCCTCATGTTCTTCAAAGCTTTTGTGTTTCACACCTAATCGATGTGCCTGTTAGTTTTAATACTAGTGCCATAGTTTTCATTCTCTTCAACTTCTGTTAAATCCCAAACACTAAATTTCATTATGGTATGTGATGTGTGATGTGTAATACACAATATGCCAGCATGGGAGAGACATATACACGGGATGGTGTGCCAGACTCTATAACCTTTACCCTGCACCTAAAATGACTGCTGTTTTTCATTTCCCTTGAAGAGATGTGACGGGCATGGCAGTAATGGCGCTGATGAGAGCCAGAATAAACAGACGGTGGGAGACAAGACAGAGAAGAAGATGAATGTGTCTGAAAAGTAGGATTCTTGGCAGTTTTGAATTTAGAGAAAACCTGGATTTCATTTTTGGAATTTATGTGTTTGGAGGAAAAAGACATTCATTGTTAGTCCAGATAAATGTGCTATTTTGTGTGCTTTATATACCGTATATGAGCCTTGGCCACAGGTTGTTACTCTTTAGTCAAACTTGTCATCTCATGTTTGTTAGAATCTTACACTTTTAACTTAATGTGTATTTATTTAGCTTAATCAGTTCTCCCACCAGCTTCGGTAAGAAAGTGTCACAATTTTAGTTACCGTGTATATGGAGAATGAATGCATCTAACTGTTCAAGCATTTTAAGGAATAACTTAATTTTTATTGTATGTATTTAGTTAAAATGATCATTTTGAATATTTTTTGGCTATTTTGAATCAATAGTAAAATGTTCAGTTAATTTAGTATTTTGAGAAACAAACATGACAAAAAGTATTCATGTCTGTTAACTTTACTCCAGTTTTCTCTGAATTCCACAAGTAAATTTAGCCTCTGGTCCTCATCCATATCCACAGCAAACAGAGCCTGCACTATGCACCATGGCAGAGGCATGAAGACCATTATTTATTTGAAAGTGTTTTGCTGGAGCTCAATATCATAAATTACACTCCCTATCAATCTGGTGCTCAGCTTGGCCACGTAGATTGGGCCACCGATTTATTTATTACCCACAGCATCTATTTAAAATATTTACATTTGTAAACATTAGTGAGAAGTATGAGCTGCTGATCATTTATTGAAGCCTAGAACCAATGTCATGAAAATAAGTCTATCCCTTAAAGAGTGAGAGCTATTTTTTATCTTTTGACACTGTTGAGAAAAGAAAATATCCAAATGAGAACATAGAGTTTTCCTGGAAGCTCAACCCAGTGATAATGCTTCATCTGGACCCCAGTGATTTATCCCATTAAATAGTTCAACAAATACAATATTTGTATATACTCAACAAATAGGTCATATAATGTTATTTGTCCTCTGTAAAAACCCCAACGTATGAGAAGGATGAGCAGTTAATATTTGACTGATAGCAGTAAATTTACTGATCCACAAAAAAATAAATCCTGGTACATAAACAACTTATTGAACAGGCAATTTGAGTCAAGTTAAAGGCTGGAGTTCAAAGTGAAACTAAAACTATATTTCTTAATTATTAATAGTGTTCTCCTTGTAAAATCAAATAATTAGATAAAGTGTGAAATGTATATCTGTGCAAATTGAATGATTCTTTCAAAACAAACAAGAAAAACATTTAGAATATGAATCTGTTAAAAAAAATATTTAGAAGATTTTGGAAGCTCAGGTCACTACAAGAGATAGTTAAATTGACTGCTATAATGTCATACTTCCCAGCATGTCCTCAAGCCTCAGGGAGATACAACAAAACTGGTAATTCACAGAAAAGAAGTGTTGCATGGTGCAATAGAATTGGGTTATAAATGCTTCTGTGGGTTCTTCATTTTACTGGGAGAGCAGATTCTGACGTAGGGGAGCGTCTGTTAGTGTTTTGTAAATCATCATTTAGCTGTTCATTTATTTATATGCTTTAAATTAGTAAAAACTTGTATATTGTCATTTTTTCTATTTTAAACTGCAAAAGGAAAATGTGGTATATCCATTAAGATTTGCTTATAATTACCCTCCACGTGTCTCCCCAGAATTGTTTGCTTATTGTTTCTGGAATCAAAAAGAAAAAGAAAAAAATAAATAAAAAAATAAATATAAATCTTCTAAGTTACAGTACTTGACCTTACTAAGGACTTCCACTTTAATTTGCATTAGAAATGTGAAATATAGTTGGAGCTGCAATGACAAATGCTCTTGTATTGGTTTCTGCAGAGCAATATGAAAATTTACAGTTTCCATTAATATTAATGCATCATTATCAGCTGTCTGATTTCATAAATAAGTACAGCGGTGTCAGATGAGGTGTAGATCATTGGGATAGGGCCGACTTTGCAAAACCGCACTTAAAAGAGCTTTGCGAATTTAATTGGGAAAATTGCAAATCAGGTAGTCAGCCGTATAACTCATTGTCACATTTAATCAATAAACTTTGTAAATCTAGTCATTTAATTTATAAATGATCTTATATAGATCAGGCAACCAATTAAACAATTAGCATATATTTAGCAATTAATTAATTTACCCATTAATCACGCCATCACAGTTCAAATTTTAAGCCAGCAATTTTGGGAGCAGACGTGTAGGCTTGTGTTGGAGCAGTACATCATGCCCAGCGAGCGCAGATTGAGACACAGCCAGATTTACTGTGCTAAAAATCAATGCAATTAGGAGAGAGGCTGGAAGCTACGTGGTCTTTAGAAAAATTTTTACCACATGCACACTCATACAGACACACCAGCTCTGATTTTCTTCTTTTCTCTTCCTTGTTAGTGTTTGCCTACACTCTAAAAAATTGAGGTAACAATTTGCATGCATCTTATTAAGTATTTGCAACTTAATTACTATGAAGTAAATACCCAGAGACTTTCATAAATCTACTAACTCAGTTTGATTAGTATGGTCAACATGATTTGGTTTGGTTTCAAAAAGCTTAATTGTGCTGATTGAAATAAAAATTTTCTTCTGAAATTTAAGTGATTTTAAGTTGGCAAATCACTTAGTTAAGTTATTGTAACTTTGTTTGATTCAGTTCAACTCAAAAAGGTCCATTCAAATTTTTACTCAATTTTCTTTAGTACTATGAACTTATTTAACTTAAATAAAAAACGCAAGTTTATTCTATTGCTCACTTTATTATAAAGTCACAGTGAAATTAATTCAAACTGTTTGTTTTTGCACATGGGGTAAAACTAACAAACAAAAACAAAACAAAACACAAAAACAAAGAACACACTTTGAATATAATCACAAAAGAAATCTTTATGTGCTGAGGAGCTCCAAAAGATAATAAACCAGCTTTATCCTCTTAACATACAGTATTCAAATTAATTATCTGGATATTGGTGGGACAGTCATCTGCACTAAATTCAGTCTTCTCAGAAATAAACAAAAGAAAATAGAGCATGTAAACACAAATGCATAAAATGTTTTGCTGAAATGCCCAAAAACACATGGAATTTCCTCCTTGGAGAACATGGAGTAAATTTTTAGATACTAAGTACTGGTTTAATAACCTGATAATCCTTTGGACGGTACAAAACATAAGACTGATTTTACCAACATTCAAACTGGAAATATAACCTAACGAACAGTAAAACCTGTAAAGTGCAGCATATTTGTGCAACATTTCCTGCTAAATCTGATCTTCTACATTTTATTGCAGCAGGTTTTTGTTTTAGAGAAATGACTTTTGGGCTAGCTTTTAGACCATCCAGCCCAAGGAATACCGTCTGAAACACTTCAAAGATATGTTTCAGCACCTTTGGGTAGCTGAGGTTTAAGCCGTATACAAGTCTATTTAGCAAGGTGCAGGCTCTGGGAACATCAAGGTCTTCCTAGACTTCTGTTCAACTATCACGATTATTGTTCTTGCTGTGTCAGATACTGTAGTCCCTCCAATGATGATGATCTTCATCACCTCACTGGCAATGTCGCATTCATCCGAAGTAAATCAAATATGAGTAAATAAATGTCTATATTTTTAGTCCATTCATCTTCCAACACATCATTTAGAGGGACATAGGACTTAGATTTTGCAAACCATCTCCCTTAAAAGCACAAAAAATGTTTTATTTACAGATTAATATTTCATGTTGCTTTTACCTCGAGTAGCATTAGTTCCTAATGTGCTGAATTTTCACTTTTGTTGCTCCTCCTTTTGCAGAAACCAGGGACATTATTTTGGGGGAGTACAGGTCCAATTTTGCCATGAATGTTGTCTCCAGATTAACAGAGGTGATCCTTCTGAATTCTTCGTTAATCTTTTCAAAATAAGACATATACAAAGGGCACCCTTTGTTATTAGAGAACGATAACTTGTATGCCACAAACCAGATATGTTTAGTACATCTAACCAACGTGCTGCAGGTTTGAATTAAATTTTTTTTAACGTCCCTGCAGTTGTTACAAGAGAAAAAAGTTTCAGTTAGCACCAGTTTTCAATTCGGACAAGCTTAACACTTGCAGTGACAATCATTGCTACAGGTGTTAAATGAAAACGATTTTCAGGTTTCTAAAGTAAAACTAAACCTGAGGAAGCCGATAGGAGACACTAGCTAACTGAAAAGCTTCCAACTTCACAACTAGCCTATCAAAGGTTTCTGAGTTTCATTTAAGGTGGATGGTTGCCGTCTGGGCAAAATAACCCTGTCCCCAGCTTTTTAGGTACACTTATTGAATAAATGAGTTTCACTAACTTGTTTTTTTCCCCTGTTGGAAGGAGGAAAATTTTTTATGTTCAAAATGTGTAAAATTTCAAGTTGGGACAATTGATCTTTATTTCTATTTTTATTACCCTACTAAATTAAGTTAACAACTTATTAGTATGTGTACATGCAACAATCACAGTCTTTCGTGTTGATAATATTTATTGTTTTAAGCTTTACATACTAACCCCATGAATCATTTCTTAGAGTGTACTTATGTTTCTGTTTGCAGCAAAAACACTTTATATACAACAAACACTGCAGAATATCAGAAGCTTCCATGGTACATGAAAAGGCATTAAACATCAATATGTCTCCATGAAATTAATTTTGACATTTTGATTTAATTACAACAAACAAACAGTTCAGATGATTGGATCCTCTGTTTCACACCATGTGCATTAAATGTAACTGAAAAAATCTTCATTTTCCATGATCTCCCTATACTTTATTCTGCTCCACTGTTCACATGTAGTCCATCCACTATGTTTCACAACTGTCAGGAAGAAAACAACCAGATGAGGAAAAGAAACTCATTGTTGTAGTTTAAAGGTACAGTGTGTAGCTTTTTAGTTTTTTTGTTAGCAAAAATCAAGAATTGCTTTCATAAATACGTATTTTACCAAGGTCTAGTCACAGTCCCATCCAAATGAAAGTGTTCTCGTGGCTTAGAATTAGATGTTTTATAAATACATAGATGGCGTGCACCCAACTGGAAGCTGCCATGTTGCATCACCATCTTTGAATACAGTAGCCAAAAGGGAACAAACTTGTTAGCCTTGTGCGTTTTACCTGCGAGTCCTTGCTGTTTCGGGGGGAGAGGGAGGGCGCGGGGGTGGTGTAAACAAGTCAAGACGACTGTGGACCATGGATCTATAAAATAGCCAAGAAAAGAAAAATAAATAATAACCGGGAGAAAATAAGAGTGTACATCGCTGGAGCCTTTACCAGATGGAGGCAGGGACTTCAAAGCTAACGTGGAGGTTGCAGCTTTCTGCATAATAGGTGAGTTAATTAAATCTAACAGTGAAGTTTATTTTGGCTTATTGTTAGATACAGGGCAGGGTGGTCCAGCAATTACTTTATCCTCCCGTTTAAGTCGGATCATTTACTGTTACTTGCTATATAAAACTGCAGAACAGGCTAATCTGTTAGTTAGCCTACAGTAGAAAAGCTACATTGCAACAGTTGTCAGTTGTTGTTACTCTTCACAGGAGTCACCAGCAGGCGACCGTGCGCTGCTTTCAGACATATTTTTCGAGAGCGTTTCCTCGTGTTTCATATTTTATTTCAGCTGATTTGTCAACGGGATGGGGGTAGTTCTCATCCTTCTAGTCAGAAAAAATAGACCAAAGTAAAACCAGTTTTTCGGTGTGATTTAATCACCAGAACTGCAGCATTCTAATGCAAAAATATCTCTCAGATATTAATTATTTTCTATCAACACGTCACCCACTTCCCTGGATAAATCAGCTGAAATACATGTTATTAAACACAGAGTAATGTTACAGCAGCACTGACAGTCCACTGCCCCTGCTTTTACTCCCTCTTTCTTTCCCTTAATCAGATGATCTCTGCGTCTGCAAGTCACAAAAAACGATTTCATACGATAACATTAGCTGTTAGCAGTAGCTTGGTACTAAATACATGGAGGG
>JBAMHW010000012.1:23227800-23241408 GCA_037177495.1 Rhadinocentrus ornatus | reverse complement strand
GAGGGCACGCTTGTAACTTATTGGCATAAAAAAATAATAATTATGTATTGTTCTGTTCCTCATCACCTGACGGGACATTCGAACTTCACATTTATGAATCTCCGCGGCTTCTGTAGTCGTAATAACGCTCTGAATCGGTGAGGCTCCAGTAGGGCAGTACTCAGTTGCTTGTAATATATTAGCGCACCACTAGATGGAAGTAATTCTTACACACTGGGGCTTTAAAGTCTTTAAATCATTACTGAGTAAGGAAACCAACTGTGTCATTTAAGAGAGTCCTTCTGGTTCATTAAGATTTATTAGGCTTAAACGATGAATTTGTGATTGTTACCCTTTAGATTTGAGGTATCTTCTTTGCTGCCAGTGTTATGTTCACATTTTGACAGTGTTGTTGTGATATTGTGGTCTGTTTGAATGGTAAAGCTCGCACCATTTGTAGTAGACAGTACAGAAAGTAACACCCACCATCTCTTCTAATCCATGTATTTCACCATTGAATACTAGATGGCAGTGTCCTATTTAGTCCTGTTTATGTCTACCTAACCCAAAGAAAAGTAGTTGCATTTCAATGGGAGTAAAAACCATGCTGAAAAAAATTTTAATGACTGATAATGATAAAATTAATAATGCAAATTTTGGGTGATGCTGCATTTTTTTACATTGATCCAATACCAAGTAAAAAGTATCGCCGATACCAATACTTTTTGCTTGAAATGTCATAGTTATTGAATGATTTTGCCTTTAATTATTGATCATGATTTTGATCATAATAAAACATGGCACAAAGATTTTTTATCAAATAAAATATGTTTTATTAAACTACATGGCAGAACTGAAAAATTTAAAGTTCAACTTTTTGTACAATAACAATATAAAATAAGAACATCAGCAATTTAACAAAATAATAAAACAACTATTCTCTTTTATCACAAACAATTGTTTGAGAAAAATAGAATCAACAGTGCAAATTAGCTAAAACCAAAACAAAACCTACTACTGGTTCTCATTCACATTCTTTGGCTTTCTGCCTCCAAAGCACTCTGCAAGAAAAATATTGATCTCATCATGCTGGTATCAAATGATACCACTATTAGCTTTGGTATCAATACTATCGATATTTGGAGTGATCTGCCCAGACCTAAAATTAACTTAATCACTTGTTAAAAAATGTAGTCATGTCTAAACGTGGTAGTGTGGCCGAGTGGTTGAAGGCGCTGGATTTAGTCTCCAGTCTCAATGGAGGCGTGGGTTTGAATCCCATTGTCCTTTCCAAGGAGTTCAGTACTTCTTTGCAACAGACCCAGAAAACTCACCTGTGAGCTCACAAACTCACTTGCAGACAGCAAAATCCTTTCCAATGTTTATTCAGGCTGCTGGTAGACCAAGGTTTGAATCCCCCAGGGCACTGACATTAACACCCTCCAGTTGGGTCCTTAGGCATGACCGTTAATGCTACTGTCTAACCATTGTAAGTTGCTTTGGATAAATGACTGCAATGTAAAATCCTCATAAGGAAGCAAAAGGAGGGCGAGTTATTAGTGCTTTCAAACAAATCTTTGTTCGGATAACATGTTAACCTTCTTATGCATCCAGCTTACTTAGATAATCAGCAATGATAAGCTGGTCTTCAGTCAGTTCTATATTTATTCTCAAACTTCTGAAGCGCATCTGACTTTATTGAGATAATTTTTTACTTATTTACACTAATTTGTTGCTAACATTGCCTGTCAGCACTTTGGTACAAGATGTAACTTTATAAGAGCTCATTTGCTGAAACTGCTTGCTGGATCTGGACTAAAACATTGTAATTCTACGTGTCTTGGAACTACAGACACGTGTCATCTTAATTGTTCTCAGCAAATTTTTTAGAAATATGCACAAGCACATGCGTTACCGATCAGCAAGCAAGCTTACATTTGGAAGAATGTAGCAAGAAGTGGCAGGTTGAGTGTATAGACCATGTGGGAGAAATAAGTTTGCTTTCTGAGTGAGACACTATTTTATTAATTTATTTTAGTTCCATTGTTTTGAGTGTACAGTCCGAGAGCATTCTGTTTTCTTACACCTTAATAGTTAAGGATAAGCAAGTTATTTTAAAGTTATTATAAAGTGTCCACTGTCATTCTAACTTGATCACATTGTGACATTTGGTTCAGAAACATTGTGATTTGTGGTTTCAAATAACAACTTCAAAGTATTTTATTTTTTTAACTGGGCATGCAAGGATCAAGCTAAAAGTGAGCAAAAGTCAACAAGCCTAGCTAAAATGCCCCCAAAAAATGAGCAAAAATGTGCTGAAAGCCTTTGCAAACGGAAACTTTCTTACTATTGAGCAACTTCTATGATAGTACATTGTATATTTCACACTTTATAGGCAAAGCTTTAAAAGTTAGTGGTGTGCATCACATGTCTTCCACCATTTCACATTTCCAAGAACATTCCTGAATAGTGACTTCACCTCCGCACTGCAACAAAGAGAAAGGTGAGAAGAGCTTTGAGATGGTGTGGACAAGCTGCCCTAAAACACAGGATGCAGGAAGGGTTGAAGAGCTGTCCGGGCCTTTGGTTGCTGATTGTCTCATCTGTCTTGGCGAAATCAGCAGGATGTGACAGCCGCCCTCTCTCTGTTACCCGCTGACCACTGGGCTTGGCATCCTCTCCACTCACCTGCCCCATCACCGCCTCCACCATATCTCTATCCTCGCTTCACTCTCACCTCAAAGTCTCTGCAGCGAGAATGAGGATCAACGCCTCGGTGTCAAAGAGGAGGAATGTAGTCTAACAATTTCTGACTGAGGGCTCACAAGTATCGGTTCCGGCTGCTGACTTTGGTTTGTTGGCATTTGATATTACGCCCAATCTGACAAAGTGACAAACCTTCACTTCCAATGTAAGTGACTAATCAGGCATTGTTTACTTTGAGTGTCAGTTTTGGGGGAAATTCCAGTTCTGATCAGTAAGTTTTTTCTTTTATTTTTATTATTTATTTTTTTTGTCATTATTTTATTTATTTATTTATTTGTAATTGCTTGTCTTGCATCGTCACATTGTAAAAATAGTGTAGCACTGACTAACCACCATTACTTTGGCTGTCTATATGTTAATTCACTGAATTTTGCGGGAGGTGGTTACAGAAGGAGGAGCCTCGTCTTTATTCGGACTGAGCTGCAAAACTACATTGTCAGAGCAATTGTCTCACAGGTTGCTCAGTTTAGTGAATTGCTTCTATGCACATTACTCCTAGAGAGACTGTCCGTCACATATATGGCTACTTCTGTTATTGTTCTTTCTAATGCAAGGATGTCAAAATATTTTATGGTGTGTCATGTATCATTATTGTACAGCAGCATATATGTATACTTTAGGAGAGTTTACATTGTCAGACACCCCATTTGTGTCAGCTAAGTTTACTGTTCTTTTGATTTTATCTGCATGTGGTCCATCAAATTGGACAAAAGCCTTCAGCAGCTGGTACCTGCTGTTTATTTCCAATCCAGCAGAAACAGCATTGTTACAAGCTCAATTAAAATTTATCTTTTGAAAACAAGAGCAAAATAACAAGTCAGTGAAAGCCAAGCTCTAAGGAGGTTTTGACATTTCTCTTCATATTATTTTTTTGTGTTTTGTTTTTATGTTTCATTACAGTTGCTCTTTATTCACTGCTCACCATTATCCTGATCCCAGACTTGAAGGAGCGACAAAAGCCGACTCATCAGGGATAACAGATGAGCGCAGATGAGCAGTGTCAGGTAAAGTGCTGTGAAAGACATTTAATGTGTTTTATATCAGTGTGTCTGAATTGTCCAGGAACACTTGAATCACTCAGTGTCAACCAAATACGGCGTAATGAGACTCGCCTCCTCTCATCTGAAGACACATGTCTCTGTGTTGTCACTCAGGCTAACTGAGGAAAAAGGGTTTTTCAAGCCATTTGAAGCACGCAGGACAGTGTGATCTTACTCCACTTTGCATGAGGAATTGCTCATGCAGGATTATTTCATTATGAGGCTCCCTGAGAGAGTCAGAGGTCACAGTATGGAGCTCATCCAAACATCTGGAGTTCAGGAACATATATTATAAAATGATGCAGCAGGTTGGATCGAGACACCTAAGGGACCACATTTCCAACCGCTGGAAAGGAGAGCAAATGATTCCACTTTTCTTACTTTTGATGTCATCTTAGCTTGTCCGAAGTTGTTTGGACCTGTATATTATTCTTGGCTTGCAAGCACCCCCTACATCCTATGCCAGTGGTTTTCCTGTGCTTCCTCCACTGCTATGACACAGCCTGGCCTGACAGGAGATGACATTTTATAGTGCTTTTTTTTCCCCCCAGCAGGATTCGTTTCTGTTTGAAAAAAAACTAGATTTGACTATTTTTGCTAGCACAAACCCCCATAATAGTCTCACAAGCTAAAAGAGGAGATGTTGTTGTTGATGATGGTGGACACAGCTTAACATTTTAGTCATCCAGCTTCCTCTGTTTGACACAACTAGGAAGGAATCAACTTTGTGGAGAGGGTTGAATCTCTAATTATCCCCACCTGTGCCCAAAAGCAAAGGGAGGGTCGTGATGAAGCCATTAGTTGTCTCTCCACTGGCACTACCAAGAGTTTGTATACATCTGTGTCTTATTTTCTTTTCTGGCACAATCAGTCCAGCAAGCTAAGCAGGCATGACCGGATTTGGCAAGTTCCAAGGACTTTGGCAAAGTTAGACAAGGAGGATGTGGTGAGATGTAGAGAGGGGGATGAGCTGGCATGGACTCTGTGTTTGCTTTCTCCCCTGCCTGTTACTTGAGGAGAGTCTGTTGCTTAGAGAGGCAGTCAGTTGGTCAAAACAATCCACCAAACCTGGAAGAAGACACATGCTGGAGAAAGCTGCAGAACGTAGGCTGTGGTGGAAAATGTGATTAAACTGGGTTCAAGTTATACATGGATTTTGCTACAGAATCCTCCCACTTCTGCAGGTTAGGTGTGCTGCAGGATTACTGGGTTTCTTAAGGTCATCTCCCATTTGATTCATAACACTTGATAGGAAAAGGCTCATTGTGATTTCAGTATTGTCAGTTTTCATTAGCTGAATCAAGCCTTTCTCTGGCCCAGCAAGTGTGCATGATGTCAAAGCTATTTACAAGCAATGACCAGATATGAAGCCCAGACTATTGCGGTCATATAAACAGCCACATCTGTTTGAACCCACCTGCTCCCCAGTGTTTACCAGGCTTTGTAAATAATGAAATAAGTCTTACTGCATAGAAATATTAAAGCAGCACAAAGTTTTGCATTAAACAATACAATAATTAATCAACCTTGTGAAACAAATACTGTTGAAAAAATTTCTGCAAATTTCTGAATAAAAGTAGCACAAAAATGTCTATGTATCCAAGGTACTGTATGTTTTTCCTCTGGTGCAGCTACACACATTCATTCATTTAGACCCTCATTCATTCATTCATTCATGTCTTTATTTATTTATAAATCTCCATGAGTGTTTGTTTTCATTTTAGTCCCTTGAACCTTGCCACCCTGTGTGTGACACCCAGGCTGTGAGCGAAGACGGAGAGGCGGGCTGGTTCAGAATGATCACTATCATTAACATTCATGGGGGGTTCACTTATCATCCCTGACTGGAGGGACATGGCAGCCATTATGAGACGTCCGCAGGTGGAGTGCCATGATACATATTGCATCTTGCCACAATGGATTTATGTATTCAGTAACAAAAGAAAAGTCTAATGAAAAAATACAGAAGGCAATCCTTTATTCCTCGCTCGACTTCAAGTGAAGCCACCTTGTCCTGCGATGAGGAGGCGCGCAGGGGAATTCCAGGTTTGTGCACTGACCTGTCACGCAGGCGTATAAGTGTAAGCAGACATACTATACCTAACACTATTATTACCTTTTAACTCTCAATATAACACTGCAGACCACGGCCCTTCTGTTAATGAAAGAGGTGATTCATAATATTTTTATTATGAACAACAGGCTTTGGTGACTCAATCAGATCATTTCTGAAGGGATCCAACAGTTGCAATTTCTTGGCAAGTAACTTCGTTACAGTCCCTTTGACACATTTCTTTTAGTATTATCACTCCCAGATAAAAGCAAAGAGTTTTGCTTTTAATGTCAAAATGACAAAATGATGACTGTGTTAGTTTTAGTGGTTGTGTTGGGGTTTGACAACTGAACCATTTGGTAAAAGAAAGATTGAATGTTAATGGAAATTACCTGAAAATTGATTTTTTTTCTAATATATCTTTGGCATCCACAGTAGTTTCCTACCTCATACTACACTACACTACACTACACTACACACTTCCTGCTTTCCTTTACTGTTATTGTGATTGGACATAAGTATCACTTCTAGTGATGGTTTTTATAGTGAGGTGCAAAGACACCCTATAAAATAATTCAAGTTAGTCGAATAACCTCAGTATTATTTACATCGTTGACTATGACATTTCCTCAGTCTATTTTTACTATTTCATGACATTTTCATGACCTATTCCAGAGCAAAGAACCAATGCAGCAATGATTGTTGCATTTTCAGTATGAATCTTTTTTATATTTGCCCGCTTGCTGGATAAAATATATAAATTCACTTACACAAAGTAGACAAAAGCACATTATTTGCTTCCAAAGTAAATAAAGCAGGCAGGAAAAGAGTTACTCCATGACAGATTAGCTTAGGCTTGATTAAAGACATGATTTTTATTCTGAAATTTCCTTGAGTAAAAAGGCTCCCAGACCAGTAATAACCTAATTGGAGAGAAGCCTCTAACTAGTGTTGCTCCTCTGTGTCCCTGTGTATAAATAGAGTCTATAATGGACCGAGGTGTGATGCCATCATTCATCTCTGCTCAGAAACACTCCAGGTTCAGGTCTTTGCTCATTTTCCTAATGATGCTCTTGTTTTAGGTATGTTTTCACTTTAAGGTTTATAAGATTCCACTTTAATGGATACAATTCATCATAGACTTCTGTACCTAAGTCCAGTTCACCCAGCAAACTTATTTGACATAACAAATTGCCCAAATGAAAGGCTTTTCAGGCAGGGAATTGGTATATTTTTCAAACCAATAGGTAAATGTGTGAAGCAAGAGCACATACCAGTTCCATCTCAGAGGTTTGTCTGCATTTCCCAGTTTTGTAGAGTGATTGTGATGATGGAACATCTCTGACAAATGAATCTGTTGTTTGCTAATGTATTTAACATGGCTCTGTAATGTGCTTTTTTAATTCCAAATGTTAATTGACTACAAAAGGCCCTCAGTGCCAAATTCCACTGGCACCATGTAATGGAAGGTTTCCTTATAAAATGGTGTCTTTTGGGAATCATATTCCCTATAATAGCCCCCAGTTATTCCATGCTTTTATGTGGTAGATTACTCCTTGGCTCTGACCCAATAAAAAGCCTGCTTTTTAACCACTGCTTCTCCCATTTGCCTCAGGATGATCATAGGCTGGCAGGTTGCACAACACATTACCGTCCTGCAGCAGTGCTTAAAACACATTTTAGCCCTGAAACACAGCTGGCATCTTGGCCAGCACTGCTGTGTTGGGCATGGCTGGACCAAACGTTTGGATGTTAGAAATTCAACTGCAGCCCAGTTGTTGTAATGAGAGTGAACTGACAGTATGCCGTGATGTCTGCAGACTTCTCATTCCCAGCACATCAAGACAAATCTTTGCAAGAACAGGCTTTGATTATCATAGGCTCATTTGAAAGACATTATATATTTGTGAAAGGGGGATCTCAATGTAATGCAGTGTGTAGAGAGTGTTCACATGCATGGCTGACTCTGTGAGCATGAGTGTGTACTAGCTCATGCCAAACTCAGGGTCTGTGTGTAGAGTTATGTGTTGCTAAACATCACTAAGATCCAACAACCCAGTGTGATGCCTTTGGTTTCCAATCTCATGCTTCACGCCTGCTGCCCCTCTATCATGGATTCTTATTTACAGGCAGGACCCACACTGAATTCCCTGAAGAGCAGATGATGTGCAGGTCAAAGCAGGGACCATATCCCATGAATACTGTCCATTTCACTGTGAATACAATTCAAGAGTCAGTAAGTGATCCAACTAGTTTCTACATGTGCATGCCTGACAACTTCAAAATCTTTTACACCACAAAAGTAGGTTATCTTACAGTGTATTGTGAGTACCAGTCAGTCATAAATGAAGTAATGGCATTGACTAATTCTTTTTCTATAACTGTCTGCTGTGGTTTTATTAAAGTGAGCCTGCAACTCTGCTTCACATTCCCTCTTTTTAAACGCATCATAAATTATGTCCTATCTTTAAACATGCCCAAAATTAAATGTGCAGGAAGGGGAGACAGTAAATATGAGCTGTCCAGCACTACTCTTGTTTATGTCATCAACATGACTGCATTCAAAAAACCCTTGGAAAGCGAGTTGTGCATTGCAGGACCAGACACTCAATTCTCCCTGAGAAATTTTCTCTTTGTTTTATTTTCTATTGATCACACAGTTCACAGTCTCAAGACAAAGACAGACTAATTATTTGAGTTACCTGCTCAGGTTCTCAGACATTTTTCCTGCTCCATAAAAACTAATGAGTTGATGTGGCTTTTCTTACAAGTGAAAACAGAACCATCACATGTAGACATACTGTCCAACAATGCATTCATTATACACAATGATGAAATGTCTGCCAAATGGAATGCAACCCCCAACATACAGGAACGTGAACTAAAATTTAAATAAATGAATAATAAAAAGCCCAACATTAATAAGCAGAAGGCATTCCAGAAAACACTTTTTGTACTTATTTTGAATTCAGACTCAGTAATGTACAGTGTTTCCTTTGGATCAGATTGCAGATAAAAAAAATAGGTTGCAGTAAATGTGACTGCCCTGATGTAAAGAAGTTGCATTCGGAAGAATTTTTCTAACATAAAGTATTCAGCATTCAGATGGATGTAGGAAGTTTGTTGAAGTAACCTGATGTGCTGGGCTAAAGGTGGGTATCCCACAATGCTGCAGCCTGCCACCTCCCATTGTCTTGATAGGGGAGCAAGAGATGTACAGCGGCCTCAAATGGAGGTGGCATCTGGTGCCCAATTTGTCATGCCTGAATTACCCAGGAGCTGATAAAGGCTGAAGTTTTAATAAAAGTTGGGAGCAGCAGATAGCAGGGTGAAGGACACTGATGAAGTGTCTTGAGGCCTATTTCCAGCTAGAGATAAGAACCTACAGGGAGAGGTGGGTCGAGGGTCTAGCGTGGTGCGATAATACGCTGATGCTGAGGAAAAAATAAAAAGTGCTGTTGAAATGCAACACAGCACACATAATGGAAAAAATAATAAATAAGCAAATAAATAATGATGATGATCTAAACGAGGAGAAGCCAGGGTGGAGGCTGTGGAGTCCTGAAGCGTCTCTGCCTGTAATTTGGCCACCTGCCAGCAGCCATTGCTCACCCTCAGCTGCAACGGCAAGCTCCAGATGTGCCAACGGCACGTTTTGGATTTTGCCAGCTGACTGCACCGTTTGATAGCCCGCTCTCTGGATGCCCATCACCGGCCGCAGAGATAGATTTAAATGATGATGATCTTCCCACAAGTTGGGTGAGGAAACAACGCATATAAATCTTGATTTCATCTCAGCGTGAGAAGTCTTTATCCATCATCACTCTTAATGAACAAGTCATTAGCTGCGATGAATGGCGCTCTGGGCTCCTGCTCGCCACTGCTGCTTTTGTTTGCAGCTTTCAGGGGCAACTTCCTGTGCCCTTTGAGAGGGTCAAACTCATTTCTCCAGATGTGGGGTAACCTCTCTGCTCCTGGGGTGGCTGCACATTCATGTACTAAACAGAGCCTGAAAAAATGAGGATATACTGACTTTTTTCTTTTCTTTTTCTTTTTTTTTTTTACTTTTTGTTGCCACATTGTCAGATTCTCAGCAAGTCTCTGCACGCTCTCTCATCCTGAGAAACGCATTAGCAAACTCTGTGGCTGCCTATTATGCTAATCTTATGTGCACAATCCTCCACTTGATGCCAGCTTGCTGTGTAAACAGAAAAAGGCTTTTTGTTGTACTGTAATAGAAAACTACCAAAGAGATGTAAAACCCTGCTGTGCTCCAGTAATACAAACATACACTAACAATAATGCAACTACACCAGCTTTTTCCTGTATCTGCAAACTTGATAACTCTTTTATCTGAAGTGATAATTTCTCTTTTCGAAATAAATGAGCGGCTCTGCGAACAAGATATCTTCAAGACAAACATTTCTTGGGAGCCTTCGTTTTTATTTACAATCACTGTGCTGCTAAAAGCATTGTTAAAGAATTTAACAGTGTGCACCGCATACCCCCAGGCTAACAGAATCTAAAACACTTACATAAAAGTTGGATGAAACTGTTGTGATCTTCTTCGTCTTCTTCTCTGAAGTACAACTGTGCTTGAAATATAAAAAAAAGAAGGCATCAATCCAGCTGCAGAGCAGTAAATGTGAAGAGATAAAGGTTGACACGAGATAATTGAAAATATCTGGCACTAATACACCAGAGTCTGTGTTTGTATTTGAACATAAAGGAGAAGAGTGGCATGTGACTTTCCTTGTTAGTGACAGCTGCCATGTTCTCCTGTCTGCAGGGACGTACTGTACTGAAGGATTCATCTGACTTCTACAGTAGCTTGAACTTCTTCAAATCCCCTGAGACATATCTGTACATGTTTGATGATTTTCCTGGAGAGGTTTCAGCCGAATCTTTTTAGAAGTTTTGCACCATGAATTCCCTCAACGTTTAAGTCCCAGAAATAACAGAAGCAAGCACAAAGAGATAGTGAATTTGTGATAGCTACTGTTTTACCCATGGGATCCTTTCTGCTCTTTTAAGACAACATTATGATTTCAGTTACTATTGACAACATGTGCAATGAGCAATGCTTCCACAACACAGTTTTTTCTAGTGATCAGTCTAATGCTTCAGTTGATGAAATTGAAATTTACTGATGCTGCGGATACGTGCCATATTTATCTATGTTTCCAGTTTCAACACACGCTCAGCATAGGTGCAGAAGTGAAATACCCATTACTGCATGTGTCAGTGTCATAAACAATAGCGTCGGCTCCTCGGAAGGAGGCAGAGCAATAATGGAGGCAGTGCATCAATGTTCAGCACAAGGTCTGCAATTCACACCAGGAGAACACTCACCTGAGCATCATGAATGCTGGTTGGAGATAGCATTAGCAGAAGCAGATGTGTGGAAGAGGGCCAGTTTGTAAAGCAAATTCTGTACACACAGTCTAAAGGCTCAGCTGAAAGCATAGAAAAAAGTGCTTCTTTTTCACTTACTCCCGGCTGTACTGAGCAAAAGCTGGCTAAATAATTTCAGGAGCATTCGCAAAGTTTTACATTTTAATCTAAAAGTTGTTTTTAGCTTATTCACTTCTGTATGTGTTTATTGCAAAATCACATGTTAAAGTGAAGTTTTGGGGGTTTTTTCTAATGCAAACTCATAATTAATGGAGATCAATCTCTATATTAGGTTGTTAAACATTTAGTTTTCATACAGTACTTTAGTATTAATACTTTAGCCAATATAAACTGTTCTGGAAAAGAAAACAATATTAGACGTAAGTAAATGATTAACTTGTGTGCTGAACTTACTAAAAATGGGATAAATCATGTTTAATGAATTATGAGACTATCAGCAGCTCAACAATTTGGGGTTTTGCTGTTATTTTGATTCTCCATTATTCCGAGTTTGAATGCAAAAACACTTAGCTTGACCATATAATAATAAATAATGGAAGTGCTAACTTCCCGTCTTCTATGGGGTTAAGTACAAATACAAGTAGTGAGAGTCACATGAACTGTAATTCGATGGTGCCTGAGGCAGAAAGTGCAATTACATAGAAAAATAAAGAAATAAAACAAGCATGAAAGAACTTCCTGCAGAAGAACATATATAGAAGTTACATTAGTAGAAAATCAGGGGCACGTGTGAGAGGACCGTTGTGGTAGCTCTTTTTGTTTCTAAGAAGTTTGCTTCAAAGTTTTCTTATCCTTGTAGGAATATTAATTTAATTGTTTTCCTTGGTAGGAACAAGGAAGGACCCCTTGCAGTGAAATAATTGTTTTTGATGTTATCTAATCATTTAGCTGAAAGCAGTCACATAATAGCCGGTAGACAAATCAGTTTGTGCTTGAAATGCTTTAAAAATGTGGCCCATCTGACTTTCATGAGCCGAACCTTAAAGTTCAGCTTTGATTTAATTTGCCCGTGAGCTTAGTTTTGCTCTGAGACTAAAAACCCAGTATAACCCAGTATGATCCTTACAGGATCCTCAGGTCATCTGGATAATGTTTCCTATCAGTCCCCAGAGTCAGAACCAGATATGGAGAAGCTGCATTCAGCTTCTATGCTCCACATGTCTGGAACAAACTCCCAGAAAGCCTCAGATCAGCTGAAACATTCAGTTTATTTAAATCAAGGTTGAAGACCCACCTGTTTTCAGCTGCATTTCAATAGTTCCTACTAGGAGTCCAGATCTGCAGCTGGTTCTTTTACGCTGAAATCTCAACTTATTTCTTTATCTTTATTTTTCATGTAATCAATTTTATTGTTTTTAATCTTTGTTTTCTAGTACACTTCTATTTTATTTTGCACCTTGCTGTAATGTTTTTATGTTTTGTGTTAAGCACTTTGAATTGTTTTGTACATAAAATGGGCTATACAAATAAATTTGCCTTGCCTTTCCTAAATTAAACCACTGCATGGCCTGCAATAACAAAGTACCCCAAAGTCTCTTTTTGCTTCTATCAGAAATCAAATCTTGACCAGTTCTTGACAACTCCATCACTTAGCATTGCCTGCTCATTGTATCTCTGAGCTTTGCCTTTGTTATTACCCTCCACATATTATGTCCCAGTCTTTTAGTAAAGAGCATAATATTTTTCCAGTGGACATCTGTTCTGCTGATCAGTGTCTTGACCCAAGTGAAAAAAAATATCTCATCACAACTTCCATGTGCCATGAAGTTATTAACATAAACATGGGAACAGTATTTCAAATCAATTTCAAAGTAACGTTCTGATGGCTGAGAATTCATCACAAACATGCGTTTTACATAGTAATTTATTTGGGTTAACTTACAGGCTTATAAGCTTCGGAACAAGCAAAACACATCTGATCACTGATATAAATCATTTAACTTATTGTTACAGCTTCTCGGCTTATACCTGGTTAAATTGCAAAACAGAAACTATTTAAATTTTTGCCAAATATAAAAGCATGTTGTAGATCTGCAATACAAGCTAAAACATATATATATATATATATATCTTGGCAAATTTTGAAGTTATTTTTAGAAAATGAGTTTTGTTGCAACATGGAGGTTTTTAATGTGATGCTGTACCGCTCTTACAATGTCTTTGCTGGTAATGGGCTAAGAGAATACCTAAAATTGCTTTTTTGCAGGATTGTACAGATTCAATAGTAAAGTATTAATGTAGCATGTCATCATTGTTTCCAAAACAGTAACTACTGAGGAAATTTATTATTATTATTATTATTATTATTATTATTATTATTATTATTATTATTATTATTATTATTATTATTATTAT
>JBAMHW010000012.1:23203399-23215348 GCA_037177495.1 Rhadinocentrus ornatus | reverse complement strand
TCGGCTGGCCTGGGAACGCCTCGGGATCCCTCCGGATGAGCTGGTGAATGTGGCCGGAGAGAAGGAAGTCTGGGTTTTTCCTGCTTAGGCAGCTGCCCCCGCGACCCGACTCCGGAAAAGCGGCAGATAATGGATGGATGGATGGACTTGAAAATAAACTTTTGTATGGTTTAGTAATTTTAATTGTACTTTTAAATGTTGCACTGCTAGTATGATAAACAATTTCTGCTGGTTGAATAAACAGATTTCTTTAAAAAATATAATTACATGGTGGTTAGCACCGCATTCTCACAGCAAGAAAGTCGCTGGTTCGAACCTCGGCAGGGGGGAGGTTTGAACCTGGGGGCGGTGACCTTTCTGTAACCTGCGTGTAGCACTACATGACAGCACCTGGGTCCAACTCGACTCACAGCAGTCTGACAACTACTTAATTATAATGTTGCACCCTGTTTGAATTCTTGCTTGTGTTGTTCTTATTCTCAGACGTAAGTCGCTTTGGATAAAAGCGTCTGCCAAATGACTGTAGAATAGAATACAATATTTATTATAGGGTCACCCAGTATAACTTTTAACTTTTTTTTTTTTTTTAAAGAGACACTGTGTAGCATTTTTTGTTTTTTATTGACCAAAATTGATGTCTGAATGTGTGTATATGTGTTATCATTGGTGTATTATGACCTTCTCTATTGATCTGACACATTCTCAAGCAAAGAATTTTAGATTTCTTTTGACAGGTTTGCAGGTAGGGTAGTGCCAAGGTGGTCTGCCATCTTGAAACTGCGAGCCAGCGCACAGTGATTGAGAAGCAGGAGAAAAATATAAACGAGAGAGGCTTACTGCCCTGGCAAGTTGGAAAATCCGTTAAATTGTTATCAAACAAAAATACAAGATCATGCATAAGCAGCAGGAGCACTGGAGCCGTTTTTACCATCACCAAGAAAACAACAAACGCCACTTAAAATGCACCGTGACCGGACAATACAAAAAAGGAGGATCAATCTCGGGCTAACTTTCCCCAGGTAGAAGGAGCTCAAGAAGGAGAAAGATTTTAAAAGGGATGGTACTCATGGTAAACGGCGGCTTTCAGTCGTGGTAAAGCCAGACTAAAAGCCGGTGGGAATGCTTTATAAGCAGGCTTTTACTGTGATAAAAAGCTGGTTCTGTGTCGAGACCAGTTTCCCTGTCGAGCACTGTTCCCCTGTGAGAACTATTCTTCCTTCTAAACAAAGAAAAACGATATCTGACTTTTTGATGGGATGCGGTTTGCAATATTTATGAAATCAGGAACCTCTTCACCTGAGTGAACACTCCATGAAACATCAGATGACATGTTTTCATCGGTGTTGTCGATGCTTTTTGAGACACAGTGGCTACCATTGTTGCAATATATGTTTGACAAAGTAAGCTGTTAGAGTACATTAATGTTAGAATGTGATACACAATTCCAATGCTAGAATGAAGTAATTTTACACAATGTCCCTTTAAGTTTTTAAACTCTCTGTTTTAATGTTACTACAGGTCATTTATATGTGCAAACCTTGTCCCAGTCTGTGCCACTGTTTGGCCAGTCCAAAAGATTTCTAGACAGGCTACTGTATGCAGGTTGTCTTCTGGCGATGTTAACTATTTCACTCCTGCTTTATACATGAGCCATGTTTCACAGTGTGCTATTTTGTATTTGCTAATAAAAGCTAATCTATAATTAACTGATGTATTTGTGTGTTTTTATGTGGCCTCACAGGTCCAGCCCAGAGCATGAAAGCTGCTTTGCTTCCTCTGTTATTAAGAGATGATTGACAGCTGTCATGTCTTCGTTACTGCAGAGTGATATTTGTCAGAAGCCATCTCTTTGACAGAGGATCTTAGGGTCTTCTCAGCCAAGAGATGGCTCACTGCTTCAGTGCGCTGCAAGGCTGCACTTACAGGAGGATTGCCTGTGATCAGCCTGTACAGATGAAATTATGTCTGTATTAATTTATACTATGTTTAGTCATATCAAAGAGCAATATATCTTGAGTTTTTTATTATTATTATTGTCAATTGTTCTTTATCGTATCAGTTGATCATGTTTTATTACTGCAAAAGCAGTGTAGCATGAACATGGATTTACAGTAATGATTATTAACTTCAACTTTATTACTTGCTAGGAAGACAATATACATACCTGTAATCTGTTCCTGCATCAAGCTGCTGTCTGATTTTCAATGACGCATATTTTATAATTTATTTAAAAGTCTATCCTTCACCACTCGAGTGTGCTAGGTGTTTTTCATCATTTATCATCTGCATCAATCTGCTCTCGGCTGTAAAGTACCATGCTGAGAATAAGCCTCCGCTGTAACTGTTGCTTTGTACTGTTGCTTTAACAGCCCAATCAGCTGGTCTCACCCTCACTTCCTTCATCAGTGCAGGGTCCATAATGTATGATACAGCTATGATTTATAATCCATGCTGAAAATTAAACAGCATAAATTACTCTTATTTACTCTGCAGGTGATAAAGATCCCGTCAAATAATGTCACTTGAGCATAATTTTTATAGAACAAATGAAATTTGTTATCAGGGAAAAGCAGGTCAAGTTCATCAATTAAAAGTCTGCTCTTTTTTCCCCCTTCACAATAAACGGCTCAGTGCTATTTAAAATGATTGATTTTATTATTTCTTCATTTATTAAAGTACTACGTGAGGCTGTAGTATGAGTAATCAGGACAACAGAAACTGACTCAGCATGAATGTCTTAAATTGGCTCTTCACATTTCAGTCGCCCCAACTTGTGTCTTGTTGAGTGTTTTCTTCACATCCCTTTGGCACAACAAGCTGACAAGGTTTTCTTTTCTTATTAAATTTAAGATAAAACTCACAAAATGCAATAGTTTATGTCTAGAAGTGTTCCATTATAAGAAACACTTTAAGCAGAGCACAGATGTTAAGTGCTTTCTTGTCTGTTAGACCTCTGGGAAATGACTTTGTGAATAATATATACAGCAGAGGGAAGTGGAAAGATTTTAATAAATGACTTGCCACTAACTCAAATCATTCTATAATTGAGAGAAATCCATTCTTCTGAAATCCATTTTAAATTTTCATGTTGTTGTAACTATATATATATATATACATATACATACATATATATTTAAAAGTTTGACGAAGACCTGAAGGGGTTAAAATCTGTGCTACTTGGAGTGTGTCCCCCAGAAAAGAGATGAGGTCCCCGGCAATGTTTTACAGATAAAATAAAAAGAATCAGTAGAATGAGAGAAAGAAGAGAAGTTGAATATATATTTCATGTGATAAGAGAAAGATGAAGTGCGAGAAAAAAGATTCCATTACAGCTGCGACAGTTACAAAACTGCTGCTGTGTAGAGTAGCCTCTGCTGAAAAGATTGATGCAATAAGGACTGACCTTGGCTTGGAGCAGGAGTCGGTGATGTATGTATGAGCATCTCCCTGCTAAATGGACCCAGATTTGTAGCACTAATATACATGGAAGCCCAGTACCAAACTCGCCATGGCTATAAATCAACAGCCACTTTGGGTGTCATTTCTGGTTTATATTCTACTATTGTTCTGTGCTTTTAATTCGTGTCACTGCCATCTGTTCATTTGATGCAGTTTCATACTGTATGATTTGGCTGTGGAGATCCTGTGCAGACGGTCCCTGTTAGACCATTGGAGTGGATTAAGTACACTGGTAAATTCCACTGAGGCTCACAGCAGCTTTTAAACAGGAACTGAAGACAGCAAAATCTTACATTCTGAAAGGAAATTTTAAATTTGAACTTAAAACCTTCACAGGTTATCAGGAACATAATATCTTTGGGTTTTTTTTCCATAGGTTTTACATGCTGACGGCTCTCTGTTCCAGACAAAATTAATTTGTTGTCTGACCTCTGTGGGCATTTTATCAGTTCAGGCACTGCAGAAAAAGAAAGGTCATGAAGAATAAAAGACATAAAAAAAAAGAAAGTTTGCATTTCCTTTTAATGCTCGATATTTTCACAAAGGTTGCATAGGACTGTACAATCTATATATATATATATATATATATATATATAAAATCATTTTCCAAATATTTACACCGTTAAGATCATATGGTTAGGTTTAGAGTACAAGTACAAAGTACAAGACAAGGCCTCATCCCATTATTAATGCATCTCTTCCAATTACAAGAAAAGAAAAGTAAATAAAAAAATGTTTAGCAATGGCATGCAACATAACTGTATGTTATGAATACACAGTCAAATGACACCAGACTTCCAAAGGATTGACCGATTATCTTTTGTTTGTTTGTTGGCAACTCATCTTTTTTGCTTTATATTAATGTAAAATTATGCATATGCAATTGCCCATTATTCATGAGTGTTCCAACATAACTATATTTTTATACTGTAATATTGTTTCTTTCACATTTTGTTGATAGAAGGTCTAATAGGAGAGATTACCAACTTAGGTGACATTACTCCATAGGATTTTGTAAACTTGCAATTTTACTAGCTTTGTTAAAACCAAGCAGCTTCTCATATAATTTGCAAAACAGGAAATATTTTTGTTAATCAATAATAATTTTACTCATGTTCAAATTGGTATTCCAAGGCATTATCACTTCAAAGCATTTGTACATTTAATAAGGCAAGGCAGTTTATTTGTATAGCACATTTCATGTACAGGACAATTCAAAGTGTTTTACATACAACAAAAGCATTACAGAAATTAAGAAATAGTAAAAGGCAGAAAAAAACAGCAAGAATCCCAATAAAATCATAAATTACAATAAAATGATTAAAAATAGAAGTTAAAAAGTTACCGTGCAGAATTCATTCATAGGCGCATGAGAAGAGAAACGTTTTTAACCTGGATTTAAAAATGTCTACATTTGGAGAAAGTTTAATCTCCACTGGCAATTTGTTCCACTTGTTTGCAGCATAACAGCTTAATGCTGCTTCTCCATGTTTAGTCTGGACTCTGATCTGGACTAGTTGACCAGAATCTTTGGATCTAAGAGCTCTGCTAGGTTTATATTCTCTGAACATATCACAGATGCATTCTGGGCCTAAACCGTTCTGGGATTTGAAAACGATCAGAAGGGTTTTAAAATCTATTCTGTGACTGACTGGAAGCCAGTGTAAAGATTTAAAAACTGGTGTGATGTGTTCCGATCTCTTAGTCCTGGTTAAACTCTAGCAGCAGCGTTTTGGATTAGCTGCAGATGTTTAATGCTCTTTTTAGGAAGAATAAGAGCAAAAGGCAATTGTTTTCCTAGAATGACTAGAAAGGGAATCTATAACTTCTAACAGGGTAATTTTCAGCAGAATGCTGTGTGATCTTTTTAAGCCAGGAGAAAAGTAGTGTTTTATAGGCAGAGGACAAACATTACCAAGCTAGATAAGATATTGGTCAACCCATCCATAAAATGTCAGGGAATCTATCACTAACCAGAGATAAAATGACATAATTTCAATTCTCCTATCCAAAGAGCTCTCGTTTTTAAATTTATTGACATCAGAAGCCATAAAAATACTATCTAGTGAGGTTTGTATCACAAAGTAAACCATTTGGAACTTGTTGTGTTATGATTTAAAAAACATGCAGAAAAAGGTGAAAAGTCAATAAGATTCTTAAGAACAGAGAGCAACAGATTTTGATGTCATGCACCACTTTAGACGTAAGTCTCTTTTGAGAAAATAACTAGAATAGAATAGAAATTCACCAATATTCTTTCTCACATGTCCCAACCTTTTAGGTCTTGTTTCACTTTTTTTACCACACACAGGATAATATTTTCTCCTTAATGTGTGCTTTCTGGGAAAATACAGTGACAGAGGTCAAAGTAGGCATTCATATTTTCTTATTGTTTCCAGTCTTGCACTATCACAGGACATTGTGTCTTCAATTGTGTACATCACCCCAAACGAAAATCATCCTTTGCTGCCGTTAATAAAACCCGATAAGCCCCCTTTCATCCCATGCTCGCTTCAATTTTAGCCAGCCACTGAAGTTATTTAATCAGTGCTGCAGTGTCCCATTCACAGCATATTACCAATTCTGTCTGCAATCTTTATCAGTGCAGTGATGTATGTATGAGGCAGATGTTCTAAGAGGCAAAGGAAACAGAGGCCATGAATGAATGAATTATTGGACTCACCAAAAGAAGCTATAGATATAGAATTTTGAGCCCTGTAATATGTTTGCTTTCTCTCTCTTATCTTGCCAGACAAAAATATACCTTATCTCAGACTGCCGGGGTCTGCGTGAATGTGGAGCCTCTCCAGATCATCCTCTACTTCAGTTTCTTTGTGTTGCATTTGGATAGGTCGTTGCTGTTTGTTGACACTCTTGTTGTTTTGCTGTTGCGTTGCTCCACTGCGTGTGACCTGGGATGGAATCTGCGGCTTTGTTTTGTGTCATTGCTGCTGTCACTGAAGGTGAAGGGAAGTGTGGTGAACTACTTTTGATATTGATGGTACTTGAGTTTAGGCAGGCAAAACATAATAAACAATACTAAACAAATGCCACACCCCTCACTCTACCAGCATAGACAAACATACCGTGTCCTCCCTTTACCCCAATTTGGGGGCCTCGACAACAACAAAAAGCAGAGATGCCAAATGGGTTTCCCCATGTTTCCTGTATTACACATTTGCAGTGAGCATGCAGAGGGAGGAAAGGGCGTCTGCACACACACACATTTATACACACATACACACAGCTGCAAGCCAGAAATACACTTGGCTGCTGGATAATGAGGGTGGACAGGGCGGAATTATCACTTCACATCACAATAATATTATCCTTCTCACAACTCCCGCAGCATCTTCCATGACGGTGTGACATTTCCATTTTACTTGAGTTTAATCTTGGTCTTCTAAATAAAACCATACCCTACAGGCTCTTACCAAACTGACCCAGTCCTATTTTAATCACATGGAATTAAATAACTACAGTTTAACACTGTACTTGTTCTGACAGCAGTCATGACAAGTAGTTTGCACAGCAAAACTCCCCTCCAGTCAAATACAAAATAACAACAAAGTAAACAGAGGCTGAAGATGACAAGAGTGATACTTCTGAAAGATATACAGAAAAAATGTTAAATATGAGCATTTATAATTCCTGTCAATTCATTTGTATTTTTAGTTTAGTTTTTAGATAAAACTTTTACTGTGTTTGGTTTGTGTGAGCGCAAAAATAAACAGGTTATCCTGGGGTTCTTATACTTTAAATATATGTTAAAGGTAACAACCCACTCGCCATCACGTATTTGCTAAATAGTCTTTTTTAATACAATAATTTTAGCTTATGAGAAGTTCAGTCAAAGGAAAGAAAGTACAAGCCTCTTTTCTCTGCAGTTGCTGCATTTAATTCCTCTAATTTTCACCTCAATGGATTGATGTCACATGTGAACATCAAACTACCCTGTTAGCTACATAATTTCCAGAAAGGGGTTGACATAAATGTGCACTTGAATGATATTTTTATTGGCACCTCTGAGTTTTTCTGCAGGTCAAATAGCACTGCTAGAACTTTTATTTTGCATCCCTTGTCAATTCAAATGCTGTGCATCTCTCCCTGTGAGCCAGCTCTCCTCCTCCATCTCATTCCTTTGTTGCACTGGGGCTGAACACTATGTTAACCTAGTAATTGGCACTGGGCCTTCCCCATTATACGGCTTTCTATTGAGCCGTTCTACATGACTAGTTAAAGAAGATGGCATGAAGATTAATGAAGTCCAGCTAATACGGGAGGGGGGGATACCTCTCCAACATTTCCACTGAGGAGATAGCAGAGACCAACAACAGTCTGCCCCCAGCTCAGCCGTTTCACTACACCTTTTTTATATTGCCTGTTTTAACCCGTGAACCCTGGACCTTCTGCTTGTAAAGCAACACCACCACAGCGTCCTGGTTTGATTGATGTTGCTACAGCAGTCACTCTTTTCCCTTTCAATTGAAAGACCCAGCTTTCCAAAATAGATTTTCCACCACTATTCATGCTGGCTACCAGCAGACAGAATGGCAGAGCTGCCATTTATGCAGTTTAATTTAAAGCCATGAGGTAGCTGACATGTTCATTCATTTTTGGAAAATGCCGCTTTGTATAAGGTCCAAAGTCTTCACTTTTATATGCTATTGAGAGGGTTTCACTCTGATGTTCTATTATCAGTGGAATAATAGAACAGAAAAGCAAAAATACAAAACAGGCAGAATCACATATGGACTAAATGGAATAAATGAAACAGGGTAGACTGATTACCTAAAATATTGTTTAAATTTAAAAGTTATTCGCTTTTAAAACACACTTGAAAGTCCACCTATATGTAAAACCCATTTGTGTGCATGTGTCACATATTCTATGCATGACTAATTACAAAGTGAGCATGTTTTTTTGTTTGTTTGGGGTTTTTTTTCAAATGCAAGTTTTGACTTTAAGGTGATTGTATTTGTGTTGGCTCATTTACCAGTCTTTACTCCTTGGTACTCCTGACTTGTAAGTCTCTTATACTTATAAATGCTCAGCTATATTTAGCACTTTGTCCGATTTTTTTTTTTCATTTTTTTTAGCTTTCTGTTTAAGAAAATAATTATCTGTTGCAGCTGTCAACATCACTGACACTGAACTTGTAAAGTACTGACCTTGGTACTGAAAAATACCTAAATGTTCTTCAAAGCGAAACATCAAAGGTTAATAAAATTTAAATGAACTTCTACAGCATAGGTGCATTTCCCAAAAAGTCAATTTATGAACAGAGGGAGAATGACAGAATATGCTGAAACCTCAGAACGGCTTGAATGCAACACATGTGAAAGGTTGAATGCAGTTTGTTCTTAGGGTGCTCTTGTAATCAGGTAAATTAACTAAGGCTATCAAAAGATTGCAATAACACTCAGCGCTGCCATAAAACTAAGAGCTGCAACTGTGGCAGGAGCTTTATGACAGACGTCAGTAAAGCATGGTGATTTATTTGTGCACCCATGTCCTATCGATCTTTCATACTGAAGCCTAACTCTGCCTCTCAGGGGAGATCTCTCTCAAGCCAGGTTCCCACCAGCAACCATCAAAATTAACTCCAAAGCACCAGGATATTGAATGTATGTGTCGGTGCTTTTATGACCCCTTATGACAGTGAGTGGCTGTTTGTTTCTTTTCCTCCTTTTTTTTTTTTCAGTGTTTGCGTAACATTAGACATCAGGAAAGAACACTGCTAATGAAATTAAATAGAAAGCATGTGTGGGTAGCAAAGTGACCTGTATCCCGTTTATGCATGTAATCAATATTATAGCTTGGCCTCTCTCAGTTGTTACTTTAATCAAGAACAAGCTCTACCTCTCTTAATCGCTTGGGCCCAAGATGAATGTTTCACAAATGCTGCAGAACATATGCTTTGATATATGCAGCTGATTGGTGTATGTAATATACGAGGGCTTCCTTTTTTAGTTGGTTCCAAGAAATTGGATAATTTGAACGAATATCACATTAATTATTCTAATATACAGAGACCTTTTAAGAATCCCTCTTTTTTCTTACAGACACCTTTTTGCCACTTATCATAAATAAAAAGTATGACACATAAGGGCACCCAATCATATGGTACATATTGCCTCATCCTTTTAACAAATATGTTTCACAGCCCTATTAAAAGGGGTCTTCATCTGTCCTGTCAAAAAGCAGCCTTGCAGGGTTTTTTAGTTTAATTACACTATCCAATTAAAAAAAGAGAAAAAAAACTCAGCTGCATTTTGATCCGCCTCTCCTTGGGTTTGAGTGGATATGACATTTACAAGGCTCGCCTTTCAAGCAGACAATGGCGTGATTGATGAGGTGCAGACGTTATGAAGGAGGCGATCGCCATGTGGAAGCTGTGCTTAGTGCACTTTGATTTATTTATCATCTGTTTCTGAAGCAAGGCTGGCTGTTTCAGGTCCACATACTTCTATGTGAGGCTATAGGTGGACTGTAGACATGATGTGTGCTCAGACTGCAAAATGACATTTTAACACAAGAAGTGCTCCTGTGAGACCATGAGTGGCAGTATCTTAAGAAGTATCAGACCTCCAAATTGTTGTCCTCATTGCGCTGTGGTGTTGAGTCCACTAAATATTGTTGTTATTGACACTGGCATGCTGTGGTCAACCAGCAGGAGCCTCTTGTTAGCTGACTCTTGCTGTTTTGTGTGTTTAGAGAATGATTAATTCATTCAGTTGGGGTATCCCTGGATTTAGTCCACAGATGCTGATAAGTAGGAAATAAAGGCTTTGAGTATTTACATTGCCTATATGTAAAAAAAACTTTGATGAAATACAAAAAAAAGAAAAGACACATCTCCAGTTTCACATCTGCAGTAAAAATGTCATAATTATTCCCAAGCGGACACAAAGTCTATATTATTAATTATCTCATTAGGGTTAAGTTGAGAGGGAATTTTCCCTTTCTGAAATCTTTTGTCCCAAACAACAAATTCATAGTCCTCCATCATGTTTCAAAACTCACTTTTCTATAGGAGACGGTAACATCTTGATTGGAACATCTTGAGAAGCGCAGCTGCATTGAAAGTCAGTGAGGCGTGCTCGCTCTCTGCAGCAGCACCACCAACCTCATCAGAATCCACTGATGAACTTAGCCTCTGACATCTCTCTTGTCTTCACACTTGTACAGCGATGGAGTCAGAATAATTTAAAGCAACGTTTCATTTTTCAGCATGTATACCCCCAGTATGGGTTAACGAACACTTACCCACTAATCACGGCTTCTGGAGTTTCCATAGTGAGGCGTTTCACCTGCTTTTACATTGAAAAGTCATTTAAAAAAAGTCACATTTGTGAAACATATGCACAATATACAGGTATGTTAACTGAAAAACGTTAATTTGCAATTGAGAACTGTAAAAATAGAATAAAAATAATAAATGCAAGTTTATTACAGTAAAGTTAAACCAATGAGTGAATGTAAATTTGTCAGGCAAAACAGATGTAGAAACATGGAAAAATATATGAGAGAAACTCGGAAACAGCATCATCATCTCAGTCAGACTGAGCAGTGATGGGTGGCACTGTAAACTCAGCATGATGATGGTCAGCCCTTGGAGAGGCAGCAAGGGTGAGCCACCTTTGTTGTTTATGTGCTGCCTCCCTGGCAGCCTCCTCCATACGCAGACTGAAGGGGGGGAGTCAGGAGACAGATGCTTAACGACTCCCTCAAGGCCATGGCTCCGGCCCTTATCTCATCCCCAGTTTGTGCAGGTTGCCATAGTAACTGACCTGAACAGTTGAAAGGATGAGTAAGACTACCCTGTATATTGGCCCAGAAGCCACTGGAAGAATTTATTGAGCACATATACTGTAAAAAGCCTGATGTAATTTTGATTTAATGCTTTTACAATGTTCACTGCTTTGGATTACTGTTTGCATAATTATAAGTGTGGATTTTTTCCCCCCACTGCTGTAGCACACAGCAAAACAACTGAGTCATGAACCATCTTTAAATTGATATTAGATTTTCAGTCAGAGGGGTTAAACATCACAAAACATTGCATTTTATTTGAAAACATCAATCTACATCATCTGTTCATATCAGTCTACAAAGGCTGCATTTTTATTTTGAACATATTCTGCTTAGTGTACATTTTAAATTACTATCACTAATGTAATTATATTTCTTCTTCCCATCACACACATGTAAATATGCATAGAAATTTAAATTTGTATTTTAGTTGAGTACAGTATCTGTAGAATATTCATTTGTTTTGTGAGAACAAAACATTACTTTAGAAGGAGTCCTTTATAGTTACAAATTAGTTGTTTTCCAACCTGACAGTGTTCTACATTACATTATCATGTTTCTACAGGAGCCCCCGGAAGAGTAAATGAAGCATGGGCTCTAAGAAAGCCTGCTGTATTCTAAACAATTGGAAGAGAAAAGTAAGAAGGGAGGAATTCAGTTGACTGCAATCAGCAA
>JBAMHW010000012.1:23175712-23200200 GCA_037177495.1 Rhadinocentrus ornatus | reverse complement strand
TTGCTGATTGCAGTCAACTGAATTCCTCCCTTCTTACTTTTCTCTTCCAATTGTTTAGAATACAGCAGGCTTTCTTAAAACCCATGATTCATTTACTCCTCCTGGGCTCCCGTAGAAACATGATAATGTAATGTAGAACACTGTCAGGTGGGAAAACAACTAATTTGTAACTGTAAAGGACTCCTTCTAAAGTAATGGACGCGCAATATTTTTTATTTCTGTGATTCTATAATAATTAGAAAACAGTGTAGTGATTAGAATTAAACTATATTTCTGCTAACTGATCACCCAAACGTTACACACTGGTAATTTAACCATCATAGTTCTTACAAAACAAATGAATATCCTACAGATACTGTACTCAACTATGTTTTGTCTCCTTTTTTCATTTCTTTTTTTTTTATTGTCTAGGTGCAACAGTATGGCATCTTCTTTATATTCACAGAGCTTAATTAGCACCTATTCAGTAGATGCTCTTCGCTCTGCAAGAAGAGGCAACGGTTGGGAGGCAGCCTGAAGGTTATCTCCCAGACAAGCTGCTCAGAGACGCTGCAGCCTCATTCAAAGTTGACCACGATGTACGTCAGGCAGGTCGTGCCCCGTCGTCTTAAATCGGATGCTATTCTGACTCACATTGAGGAATATATTTCCTCATCTAGATCCCATTTTTAGGCTATATGAGATAGGCCCTATTCTTGATTTTAATTTTGTACTTTAAGTACCCACATGATTGATTCAGCATCACCAGTAGTATGATGATGTGTTTGAGGAGGAGTAGAGGGGAGTGGGGGTTGTTCAAAACATATCATGCTGGTGGGATGATAAGGCGTCTCACTGAATGCTGTTAATGCGAGGGGGGCCTGTGGCCATCTTGAGTTCCCCTTCTGTTGTGCTGATGGGACAGAGCCGCTGCCATCTGGTTCCCATCCTCCTCATTCCCCCACCCATGGACGCAGCGGCTCACCGATGCCCTTTCATCCAGCATGCTTGCATTGTCTTCCATCTCTCCTTCTGGAGGTCACGTTGTGTGCAAGTACAATAGGATAAGCAGAGGGGGGTGAATGCAAGCCCCTGATTATTTGGAATTTATGCAATCCTGCACAAATAGCTAAAAATCAGGAGAAGGTTCTACAGCAAAAGAACATCGTGTTTTGACCTGTACTGTTAAAAATTTGGGTTGCAATAAATCCTATTAAAACAGGCGTCATAACATGATCCTGTAAACCTTTGGGCTGATGGGAGTAACAAAAGAGTAGTACCTAATGTAAGGACAGACGTGCATTCCAGGAAAGAAAAAAATCTTTGTGTTTATGTGTCCTACATCTCAACTTCTATTTCAATCAGCTCACACCCCACCCTCACACCTCCTTCCTCTGAAAAGGAACCGGCAGCTTCACTCCAGGGCAGTCTGGTCTTCCTGTGACTGACACCCTCCGCTGCTGCCCCCCTACTAGGATGCTTCATACACAACCTGGGGGGCCCATGTAGAATTAGCTTTAAAAGTAGGGCACAGATAATTGTCAGGACAAGAAAGTGTATCAGTGCTCTGTCATGTTCAAGTTCCTGCCACTCAGCCTCATAAAGCTAATACTAAGAAACTACCTTACGCTGTAGGGGCAGAGTCGCTCTGCTTTCTGACTTATTTCTCTGCACTGGGACACACATGTTAATGCACTCCTCAGCCCAAGGCAGCAGAATATAATTAATATGTATGAAAGGTGAAAAAAGGAAGAAAAGAGGTGTTTTTGATTAATTGTTCCTCTGTGTTGGCTTTACCGTATTAATAACCAGGAGGATTAAGAAGGTCAGGACTGACCTGGTAAACATTAAAATTTCATGGAACCACTACACAAAGCTGACAGTAAAAAGACAGTAAGCGTACACACGCAGGCTCTCACGCTGGCATGAATATAAATTACTCACATGGCGTAACACCAACCAAATCTGAAAAGTGTGCTGGGATGTCATTAATAATAAACAGGCAGGCTCCCATTTATTAGAATAGTGAAAAGTCATGTTTTCTCCAATGTGGCCTATTTTAAACGTGCGTCTGTGGGAATAGAGGATATACTCTGTGCTTGTGTCTAAGCAGGCTTTCCAAGTCCCCGCTGGGAGGAGATATGGCTCACAAGCAGCTGAACACACTCCCCATTCTAGTGGGACAAATAGCAGGGGAAATATTTTGCAGAAGCTTTGCTCCAACTAGTTTTCCTTTACACTTTGTCTCTATTCTGCTTATCATGTAAAGATCTAAGATTTTATTAGCCATGAAAATGTTCCGTATATTTTTATGTCTTAAGCTATAAAATGTGATGAAAAGGGAACACCCCATAGTGCATAAAAATTGTGCCAATTTAGGTACAGCACTGGAGGACCCAGCTGATGGAAGGCCAAGGGGTTCATTTTTATCTTTTGATTCCTGCATTAACCTTGCATTAAAAATTATCTGTGTTATCGTCAGCCTAGATTTAGACCAATAAATTTGAGTTTTATGAGCCATCTTGGAGGAGAATTATCATGATGTTATGGTTTAAGTAACATATGTTCCAATTTACTGACATCTACTAGATTTGACGTGGCATCAGCCATCCATTCACATTATCATCATCTTTTCATGGCATGAAAATCCCTGCAATAAGTGGCTTTTGGTTTTTGGTGATCAAGCAGCACGTGGAGCCAGAAATGAACAGGCTGCTGCAGAACTGGAAGCAGCGCAGCAATGAAAGGGCTTTTATTCCTGTGATTATGCAACATAATATAGCAGAATCACATTTTAAAACAGACAAGAGACAACCACTGCACTGAATAATACCTCTGTTTTCACTCGTGATAATCTAATTTATTTGCTATGCTAAATCTCTACATTTAAACATTTTATTGAGTAGAGACCAGTTAGCAAAAAACATAATGAATTTTGAATTATATTAGAATATAGCTAAGAAACCTTTCCTACCATATCAGTGCACTTTATTTCCTCTGCTGATGTTCAAGGCAGCTTGTAGCAAAGGACTATTCTTACATTCATTGTGCATGAGTGGTAAATGATGGTTGATATATGACAAGAATCAAACATTTCTGAGGTCATGGGAGATGTTTGGAATCTCTGAGGTGTTTATTGTCAGATTCAGCCACTGCAGCTTGATAAATGCAGATGTAAATCTAGTTTTTAAAGGTTAATGGTTTAGAAAATTCCTAGTCATAAAAAAGGAGTTGTCTTCATATCTTTTTTCCCCCGCTTTTGGAAAGCTAATATACATTCTGGGCATTAACTCGATTTTTAGTTTTATGACTAAGAAAAGAAGTTTAATTATTTTCAAGTGTTTTTGTTTTTTGTTTTTTTTTGTAATGACAGAAAATGCAAAAAAAAAAGGATTAAAAAATCATTGATGTTACTTGTGATTAGTTTTACTTATAAATGTTGATGGTCTGTTTGTATCCTTTCTTTGTTTGAGGGCAGTAATCCCTCGTGGTTCTATAGAAAGATGAGTCATACAAACGTCACAAAGAGAAAACAAAACGTGACATCACCAACTGCCTGACACCTCTGCATGGCGCAAGCAGTAGCCTTTCAAGAGGTCAGCTGGAGTCAGATGGTGGGAGCAAGACTCTGGGGCAAAAAATTGAGCTTTTCTAGACAGCTGCTGCAATAACTTGAATAGATGTGTTCCCCTTTGCAATTAAACCCTCCCTGATTACGTCTCTCTGGCTATCGATTGGAAACTTTCACTTAATAACTACTAACATGGTCTCTTATGGTAACCTCGAGGTCTTGCCTTTGAGGGCTGATTGCACAGAGATTTATGTTCACTTCTCGCAGTGAATCCTACGGGACATTGTGTCATTTCTGTATTCCAAAGTGTGAAAAAAAAAACACTGGCTCATCTCAGAGAAGGTGGTTAATTTTTGCATTTTTGCAATAAAAAGATATTTCACAATATAATCATTTGTAACCTGCATAGTAGTTCAAAAACACAAATATCATATGTTTCTTTTGTTTTTGTTTTTTTATTGTTTTGGGTTTTGTTTTTGTGTTGTTTTTTTTTTGTTTGTTTTTTGTTGTTGTTTTTTTTTTGTTGTTTTTTTTTTGGGGGGGGGGGGGGTTTCTTTTTGCTTTTGTTTTGTTTGGTTTTTTTGCTATTTACAAAAGAAAATCACATTTGTGCACTATTTCACTGCTCCTGAAATTAATCCTACAGAATAATGGATACCTATAATGAGTTACCATGTAATTTTAAAAAATGACACCTACAATGTAGTATTTCTCTATACTCTATACAAAGCTTAATTCTTTAGTTTGTTGTTTAAATAAATGACCACACAAATCTTTGAGGTTTTTTTTACATGGGGCTTATTTATATAATTTTAATATATGACACTTAGACAATTTAAACAAAAACCAGCTCTGATCAGGGCATACAGTTCCAGTTACTCCGTTGCCACACAGTAAATTAATTAAGCAGTAGAAAATTACCGCTTCCCTCCTAATTAGTGAGTTGTATAACTCTTACTAAGTGACATACAAACCTAGATACAGCCAAGGAAAAGTTGCAAAGCAGTAAATTGAAACAGTGATGAGCATCTTGGTGTATACAGTCCATGATTTATATTTAGCCAGGATAATTTGGCTAAATTTAGCTTGAAAACAACTTCTAGTGAAAGACAAGTCTACTTCCCTTCATGTGACTTTCATGTTGTGTTGTTATATGTTCACATGTATAACCAAATCTTTCAGAACAAAAATGTGAAGGTACATCAGGTTGTGTTGCATGTACTGTCTTGTTGAGAACTCCTATGATGGATTATACCAGGAAACTGAACTTCTGAATGTAAAATCTGCTAATTAACAAGCCAATATTGAGCCAAATTTTGATCCCCAAAGTCCAACAACTATATTAATCAATTTATTGATGAAAAAAAAATTTTAATACTGTAGTCATGTAGTACATGTTTTAGTACATGTAGTCATGTTTGGTGATTCATTATATTGACATTGAAGATTTGTTTTAAAATTAGAAACCATTTAAAATGAGTTTGCTTTTTTACATGCATCCTCAAAACATTTGGTTATTGGAATTTTAGATTTTCACAGCTTGAAAATAGTAGCATCCTGAAGTTAAAATTCAGAGACAGTCTCAGAGTAAGCAAGAATACAGTGTGACATCCTAACACACCAATGCCTGATGTCAGCTTTATATCCTATATCAGTAATACAAGGTCATAATGATCAAAATGACTGCAGATGTTTCCCCCAAAAAAATGCCAAGTCTATGCTAATAATCAGAAGCTTTTATACGGGTTAGCTAGCTACTTAAAAAAAAAAAAAAAAAAAGATTGTGCCATTCATTTTAGCTTTATTACTTTGATTCAAAACTGCAAGCTGGGAAAAGTACTGCTTTCAGGTCGTTTTTATTTAGGTTTTATTTAATTATTATGCTTATATAATGTATTATCAGAAATTGGTTGTTAATGCATCAGCCTTATTTGTACATTGGGAGCTCTTTATCCATGGATCAATGAATGGATTTGCATTATTTGCATTTGTTATGTTGCTTCGTCTGTGTTTTTTTTCTGCTCCTGCATGGGTAATGCCACTGCAAATCATGGAAAATTTAAATCATGATGAACTTTATGATTCAAAGTTATCATTTGTAATGGCCAAAACAAAACATTACCCACGATGTCCTCTATTCAAAAATAGATTTGTAGGGGGAAAAAAAGCAATATTATCTATGGCTAAACAAAAGCTTTGTTGGTGTACAGGGTTACTTTAAGATTTTAGCAGAAGATCCACAGATTTTCCAAGACTGATGATGCAAGAAAATAAGATAGCATTCCACTACAATTTTCACTTAGTACGTATTTGTAACATTGGTTTACTAGTTCTAACCATATATTTAGTATAGGTAGTATGACTGAAATGTAACGTACCAAACACTGTGTGATGAGCTTACCATGAAACAACAGAGACATGCTTTGGCTTATGAAATATAAAAGTCCCATTGCATGTAAATGTTTCCTGGAACAGTTCCAAGCTGCTATTTGCTTCAAATACAACAATGGCTTGTATAAGAAATTCACTCTTCACAGCTCACGCCTCTGAATCATACACCTGTTTGGTTTCCACGTGCCAGTCTTCCTCGCTCGCTCTCTGCTCAGCCATGTGAACACAGCACAGGTTGTCCACAGTACTGCCCTCAAGCCTCGCAATGTGTTCATAGCCTGGCTGGCTGGCTGGCTGGCTGGCTGGACGGGTAGATGCATACATGGAGTGAAGGTGGGGGAATTAAATAAATAATAGCATGGCCTTTCTCTGGGTGAGTAAGCAAAGACAGAGGCAGAGTTTTGAGTAGGCAGGCACAGTGCCCTTTTATTTTCCATAGCTTAGAGCCCATGCTTTTTATGGTAAATATAAAGCTTACAAAGATATAGTATTTTTGCTGAGTGCAGAAAAAGCTAAAAGATAGCCAAGACGAACCTCCCTCTCAGCTGTGGATATATTTGGCTGCATTTAAGCAATGCAAATCTGCAATAGTCATTCATGTTGAACCTAGTGAAGTATTATCATTTAAAATGTACGAATAGTTGGTTTGTTTCTGCTCTCTCTGTCTGGTGTCTGATCCTCGGCTAACTGCTGCATTCGTCAAAGGCCTAGTCAGACACGCAGAGACAATAGCTAATGAGAAGGAGCTCCCAGTTGGGCTGATCGGGGCTTTGGTGCTCTAGACAATGCAACAACATCTGTGCTGCTGAGTGCTGCTGTATGCTGACAGAGGCGTGTGTCCCCAGAGAGGAGGAAAGAGGGGGGGTGTAGATGGTGGGCTGGTGTCTTCACATGTCTTGGACCCTCCCTCGTACATTCAAACCCTCTCATCACCCATCTGTACAGGGTCTTGACACAAGGAGGAGATGGGTGCAGTGAAACCATGATGCATTTCTAATCTAGGTACACCACTTACACAAAACTTGAAGCCACAGCTAAAACAGCATTTGAAATGTCAAGAGTTTTAGATTACCTCTGGAAAAGGGAGAGAGATTATTTTTCCAGTGTGAGAAGGAAGGCTGGGAGGAAACAGGTGTGGACCTCCCTGTGGATAGATCTTCTCAAGGGGAGGGTTAGCAATGACTGGGACTGGATGGATGCCTCCCCACAAGGAGAGAGGTGCATATAACTCAGAGAAGATGTCGGCCTCTCCCATATAAAGAATTAGTTATGCTGAGCAGCAACAGGCCAGGCATAAACAATAAGACTCCTATTCGACTTGCATCACACTACAACAGTTAGGGGAGTATCTTATTGTAAACATGCAGGCTTAGATAAAGAAGTTCTGAAAACATGCAGGTTTGCACACTCGCTTCCACCCAGGCGGTGACCCATCAGGAGGACGTGGTGTGCCTGGTAATTAAAATGCAATCTCTGCTGCTGTGCCCCCTGGAGTGGCAGTGGCAGCGAATTCACCCAAGAGCCTGGGGGCGAGAGGTGCCACCTGCACTGCCACACCACCTGCGCCACCATTGCCTCCCTTCATTAAACCTGGTATTTACACTAGCACTTGCAACCCCCCCCCCTTCGAACAGCTCCGGTCTGCATGGGCCCTGGTAAGGCAGCGCTTTATTAGAATTAATGTGGCACTTCAGAGGAGAGTGTCAGTGTGGCGAGTACCGGGGTGCCAGGAGAAAGAGTCCCCAGCTCTCCTCTGTCACATTGAATAAAGGCAACACAGCCAGCCTAGAGCTGAGATGAGCGTGGACAGCACATGACAGAACTGTTTTCCAGTGCTGAGGCAAAGCAAGGTATTCTTTATTTAATCTGTTTTCATGTTTACAGGATGAGCTATTATATTGTACATGGAGAAGATCAAAGCCTTGAAGAGAACACAACAGTTCAAGACAGAACAGCCTGTCAAGCGTTTAACGAAAAACTGGACATTTGACAGAGCTCATCTGAAAGCACATGTGACAGTTGAGGAAAATTAATATCAGGTTTAGTGGGGCTCTGTGTGAGTGTGTTTTGAACAATGTAATTGTCAACTTGATTAGCTCAAGACTTAACACATGACATAGATGACACCCAGTTTTTTCACTTCACATGTTGGTTTTTTACCAAGCCACGCACTTTAAACAGCAGCCACAACTCAACTTCCTGTTGCTGATGACGTAGATATCACATTATATACTCCAACACTTTCATGTGCGCAGCTATTTTCAGCCAAATATTATCTGAAAGATGACCTAACATTCTCCTTAGTAATAGGACTGTATTGTCACAAAAATGTTCCACTTTCTCACATTAAGAGGTAAATAATTTATAAAAATTATAAGAAAAAAACAGCTTACAATTAGACACATTTAGCATGATGTGCTGCAGCCATTAAAGGTTTCTAAGAGTATGGTACAGGTATTGTTAGCAGTATGTTTGGTCATTTCTGCTAGGATAAACTGAGAAGAAGAGGTACTGGCAACACTGATGCTCCATGTAGTTAGGCAGCAGGGGAGGGCATTAAAACCTAATTTTGCATCACTCAGCGCCTCCAATTAAACAGGAATAACCAGATACAAGTTCCTGTCTTCAAATATGTTTTATGAGCTCCTGTGCAGCAGGGGAATTTCCTAGAAAATAATGTACATCTCCCCACAGTTTGGCTATCTTTGCTGCATGCCTCAGTTCATTAGCGTTAAAAATGGTTAGCGTTTTACAGCCACATGTACTTTTAAAGTCTTATTAGCTTCAGACGATGTTTTTTAAAGGGCACGTGAGGCTTCCAATTAATGCTGTTGAAAACTAAAGCAAGTTTTTCCAATGTTTCTTTCCTCAAGTTAAATGCAACTTTTTTTATGAGCCACAGGCATAACTGCTAGCACCCTCCCTATCAGAGGCAGGCATCAAAGGACTTTTGCAGCTCATCCTAACACAGCTATACATTAATCCTAAAGACAAAATCTTAAGCTTGACTCGGAGAGAGAAATGAAAAGTAGACTCATGATTTGTTGATTTGATACGTGCCCCTATACTCAGTGACATCTCAAACTCAGTAAAAATTATGTTGATCGCATAAATGGTGCCTAAAAAAGTGCTGTAGAAAGTCAAATGTGTTGCTAATGGGCTACAGCTCTGACTGAAAAAAAAGATTCTGCTTTTATTTTCCTAGATATATCCAGTTTTACTTTGACCCAGACGCATCATCTTTTTTTTGCATCCAGCTCATCCTTATGGGTTCATCCTGAGCAGCAGCAGAGACAACAACAAAAGCCCTTTTTGCATCTTCCAGCACAGGGAGGTGCATAGAAGGCAGGCCGAGCTGCACTCCCAATCCCCTTACAGTGCTGTCACTATTCATTCACGGCCTGCCCTTCCTCCTCGCGCCACAACCTCAACAGGGGCATCGCTCATGATAGAAAACAATGAGCATGATTTGTGAACTCTTGCCGTCTTTGTAATTTCATCAGTGTAATGGGATTATATTTCAAATCACCACTCCTTTGTTTATTACACATTTAAACTCCTCTGACAGACAAAAACTTAAATAAAATGTGCATGTCAACCCTAGTTGACTTTGCCTGCGCCCGCACTTGATTAGACAAACAGTGCACCGAGGCCGTGGAATGGGGGGAAATAATGTGCTCATTTATTCATTTTTCAGACAAGTCACAATAGATTTTTAACGACCAGCTTCTGACCTCCCTTAGGTACTTCTTGCTTAGGGGGGTTAATAAAGCCTAACACTGTGGTGCTCAAACACCACAGCGAGGAGCACACTGAGAAGATTTCTGTGATGAAATAAAGACGGGACCAAATCAAGAGTCTCCGAACACCCTGCTCCGGCTCTGGAGAGAGGAAGGGAAAGAGAGTGCGGGGGTGCATTGGTGGGGTGAGGCTGCAGAAAGAGACTGGTATTCCACTTAGATTCCAATTCCACAGGTCTCTGAGGGACAATTAAACCAAGTGAGGAAGAAGTACTCTCTTTTCTCAATGCACTGGGGCGTGCATATTAGACGCTGCAGCCATGGGGATACACACACACAGAAGGGTCTGCCAAGATTTAAACTGGGAAGCTTGCAAGAGCATGAAAAACTTCATGTTGACATTTTAGAACACAGACATCTGAATAGTCCTGAAATCTAAAGTTAAATCATGTAGTGTTAAAAAATGTTCTCTGAGTCCATGCAACATGAAAAAGAAAAATGTGTTTGTGAATGAAGAAACTTAGTTATTTCTATATTCACACCGATTAAGATGATGTGTGTTTAGATGTGGTGCATGTGGTGAAAATGTCAAAAGTTTGGGCTCTGGAGCACAACAACAGAGGGAAAGCCTGTGCAGATGTGCTGCCACTAGACATCCATCTTGTTTTCCCGCTTACCTCAGTGCTCTATTTGTCTGAATCTATGTCATTTTAGCTCACTCAGGTCAACGACAATTCAACCTCCTCTTTTGTCTGAGGCACTTCAGAATCATAATGTGATGCATGTGGGATAGGAACCTGCTAAACACAGTTCCTGTCACTGCTCAGACATTGCTGGATATAAATGACACACAGCCTGCACTTGCTTTCCCCATTCTGAGACCATGCTGCATCCATTTTCCACCTGTCCATGATCACAGCCTCCTGCAAACTGTCCTCTCAGACAGTGTCCATGATGACATTAGCCTATAGTTACGCCTCCAAAAATGCCAGAAAACAAGTACTCTTAGTGGTAACTCTAGGATCTGCAAGAAGAAATAACAAAAAGATTTGTTCAGACCAGTGAATAATTCATACTTTTTCTGGGCTCAGCCTCATTTCTCTCCCCTTAGTTGTTGCAGCTCTCTGCTGGGCGCCTCATGGGAATGCAGAAAATTACATCCTACCTGATAATTAGCAAAGTTCAGAGCAAACTAAAATCTGCCCCACTCTCTTAGCTCCCCACCACTGGCAGCTTTCTCTTAGCAACTAATTAAGTCCGCCTCTGAGGTTTTCAGACAGAAATGGTGCTGGATGCTGCAACAGCAGAATTAAAAAACAAAAGGAGGATGGATATAAATGAAGAGCGAGAGTTCATTTTTTATTATGTTTTTCCGTTTCATCGTTTCATACTGACGAATAAAATATGACAATTGTATTCCTGGAGGGAGTATTATTATTTCACACATGGATGCCTTCTTCAAATAGAAATAACAGCGCTGGCCGCCATTATGCATGGTAGCAAAGAGCGATGCACCCTCTGTCCATAATGTTCTTTAATTATTATAATGTCATCATCCATATCCGGCAATGTTGCACCAAAAGAGAACAGCAGGGCACACCGGGCATTAAATGCAAATCACTAATCTCCCCACAGTTGAATGAAATCACACTACACAGACAGCATTATTAGTGATGCTATCAGCAATGCTGCAAATCATATGTGAGTCTTTTCATATGAGACATATGTGGTCATAGAATACAGTTTGGTGCATGCTTTTGTGATATACTGTATTAGCTTCATATGAGATATCTTTTTTTTTTTCTTCTTCTTTCTTCTTTGAGCTGCCCCAATCATGTCAAGTCCTGAAAGAGGATTTATCAGCATGCATAGAGAACAAAAAAGAAATGAGAAATAGTGAAGAAATCTGACTCAGGAGCAACAAACTAAATGCTAACTGTAATCTGTCAGAAACCTTCAGCTAAACATAGTACAAGTTGCTCATTAGAGACGCTTGAGCCACTAGGCCTCTGATGACTCGCAGTGTAAATGGAGTCGGCTTTTAAAAGGCAAACCAACAGCCTCCTTGATAAGGCTCTGGGCTGCACTGAGACTGTTTGTGATGTGCAATCCATGAGAGACATAGGAAGCAGGCAGGCAGTCATTATTTTCTCCACAATTACCTGAAGTCCTTGATAACGAGCAAAAAAAAATGCCATATAATTAGAAAAGCACCAGCAACACCATTATTGTCAAGAGAACACAGCAGTATAATGAAGCAATTATAAATGAGCAGCTTTGTGCTTGTCATTAATTTCTCCTTTTAAGGATGTGGAGATGAAGCGCGCCTAAACAGTAGCAAAGTGAGCGGAGGTGATGTTAAGGTGGGTTAGACTACAAGAAAAAGATGTTTTTTATGTGTGTGTGTGAGAAGGGTTGGAGCGAACGCTGCACCAACCAACAGTGAGTCCACCAAGTCTCACTATGGAAAAAGTATCATTAAAAGAACACGTTTAGCTCTTTTAAAATCCACTTTCATGCAGACACAATTAAAATGTTTTAGCTGGAGATGCTTATCTGCAGATGAGGACATGCAGGTTCCACTGCAGCCACAGACAGCTTAATATCAGCATGCTGCATTCATGTTGTTTATTTTGCATCAAGTGGAAGATGCTCAATTGCTAAATGAAAGGTAATGAGGAAAAGTACATGCCGGGCCAGGAACTTGCCCTTTTCACACATCATCACTAAGATTGATGTTTCTCTTCCCTTTCTCTTACTTGATTCAGATCTCACTTGAGAGATACTGCATTTGAAATTCATACATATTTTCCTTTGAAATGTATACTGTGCTCCTGAAGCAGCCGTGCAATTAGGCAACGTGTTGCATTTCATTAAAAATATTTCTCCACAACCACTGAGTGGATTAAAATGTGCCTTTTTTTTATTAATGAGCCTTTCCACACTTTGATTCCTTCACATGTTGAGATGAGGGGAGACAAGCTGTAACCCCAGTTTTCTCCTGGTTTGTCAGATTCCTGGTTTGACTATGTTCAGATCAGCTCTTTGCTGCCTTTAAGGCATCAAAAAGTAGAAAGGTGAACAAATGACACCAGCAGTGAGTGAGGGAAGTCCTTTCATTTGGTACACACTAAGAATAAAACTCCAAAGCATTATCTTTCTCAGTTAGAAATGCCATCTTATTAACACATACTACAGCACACTTTATCATATTGTCTTGAAAAGGCAATTGTATGGAAGGGGCAATTAGGACAAAGAAGCTGTGAGGTTGCCATTATTTTAGAATTTAATGACCACGCAATACGGCGCTAGATGTAGAAATGAGGGCTACAATACTACAATTATGCATAATCTGGCAGATCTTACTGCACCCCCCACACTCCTCTTCCTTGTGCCTTGAATAAATTTACATGGAAATGTATCTCTACCTAATTTATTCAGAAAAATTATAATATACATTACGAATATTTCCATGGACGACATCAGCAACATGCAGTTAAGAATTTAATGACTTATTTCTTTGTATTCATGCTTATGGATTAGGTCAGGGAGAGCTCCCTCCCAGGCAAGGTTTTTGAGGAAACAGATAAATAATTAAACACGTATGTTGATATTTATATCCCACTTTATTTTTATGTATTTTTTTCCCAGCTGCTATGCCATTCATTTTAGGAAAAGAAAGCATTCAGGCCCATAACTCCAGAGACTCTGAGTAGGGAATGCATGCTCTGTGTATGTGTGTATGTCAGTATATGTGCTCATATTCTGTTAAACCAGGTGTGTGCCACTTGTTGTAGCAAGATGCATGACACTGGACACAACCCAAAAGCAGGGATTATTGACATAGATGCTCCACTATTAATAAGCTGCTGTATCCTTTGTGTTCGGGGTCGCCATTGCGGCAGTTAACTATAACTTGTCAAGGCTGCTCCAGCCGCACAATGCGTACCTCATGCATCTCCTGTCAGCAGGCATAATTCCTGGATGCCGGCACGCTGCTGATTTCTGCATAAGTGATGCGAGCCTTCTAGTAGAGTTAGGAGCACGAGTCTTTTGCCATTGAGAGATGTTCATCATTCTTGATCTAGCTCTGTCAAGACCTGGTGTTTTAGTGCCTCTCACGATTAGGCAGAATTGACAGGCCAAGAAGGCAGTGAATAGCAAAATGTGAGGAACTAAGGGGGTGTGGTGTAGGCTGTAGGGTGAAGTGGAGTGTGGCCGCCATTTAATCTGCAATTTATCAGTTTAGGCTGCACCATGTAACATCAGGGAGATTACATTCCAGGGAAAAGGAGCTCTATCTTTCCGTCCCTTCCTCCTCCCCTATCTCCTCTCGCATGCCTCCTAATGTTGTCTGACGGCAGAATACAGAGGACAAAGAGGGAGGACTGTCTTTATTGTCACCATTATTGTTTCTGAAACCCTTAATTAATATATAGCATTGTGGACTCCTCTGCGAGTAAGCAATGAGGTGCCAGTGACAGAGAGATGGCATGAAAGAGGTTTGCTGCAGTGAGACAGGCTGCATCTTTTATAGAAGCCATTTGTCATAACGTAAAAGTTGGATCATATTTAACTTGTGCAGGCACATAAACTGTATGTGTATTCAGATACACACATTCTGCCAGTGAAGCACATGACCTCTGACAGCTGATCACGTTGGGCCAATAAATACTTAATTGCCATTTTTCCAATGGAGTGCTTTATTGATGTCATTTCAGAAGTGATTAATATGAACTGTTAACTAGCTGTTGCATTTAGCACAAAATAAAACTGAGCTGGCATGTTGAAATTTTATTGATTTCTTTTACTTTTCTAACAGTTTACTTTAACTAAATTATTGACAGCATAGTTTTGCAATTCCAAAATTGTGAAATGGGTCCAATTTTGATTTGCATTTGATGATATGCACAACAAACACACACATCTTAATATCTAAATATCAAAGCCAAATGAATCTGTGGAAATCTAAACATTTGGACGCCCCGGCATACACTATAGTGTTTAAAGGCCTATTAACAGGATCACTACCTCTTTTCAAACACACTGGTTGAAGTTACCAGTAGCGTGTGCAGTACTCGAATTTTATCGTTCAGTCTAGAAAGGCAGAAACAGAAATATGGAGACATGGCTTACAGGAAGGAAACCCATGGCAGCCTGATATTAAAATGGTTCAGGAGTCAAGTAGAACAAGTCAAGCAGCTTGAGGGCAAACAAAAGAGAGAGGAGGAGGAGGAAAAGAGCAGGTCATTCTTAAAAGCTAATGGACTGTCAATGGTCATATTGTAATTTATCAAATTTTGTCAAACATGTTTGCTTCATGGTTGAACTGTGCTATTAGTTTTTTACTGTTCATTATTTAAATTAAATCAACGACCTAAAATAATAAAAACATCCTAACAAAGCTGGGATATTTCACATTTTCAATATTTTCATATGTAATGTTGTTAATTTAGCAACAATTTGCTTATGTTGGTACATCAATTCTTCCAAATCGTGATTTTATAGGATCATAAATTTTTGTGCATGGTTGGATCCCTTTTGTAATCTCCATCACTGCACATCACATAGATATCTACCAGACAGATGTCATACATGAGTATTGAAAATAGAGGGTGCCTACAAAGAATATATACACATACTGAAATAGGAGCCAAATTTGCATTCAATAAATACATCTTACATTTCTTTTAAAAAATCATGTTGGAATATTTTTATTCTAACAGTATAAAAGGATACAAGCAAGTTGGTACACTGTATTGGTTAATGATCACTCTTTGTTATACATCCATGTATCCCAAGGGTGATTTTCTTGACAAAACCCGCGAGGAAGTATGACCGGCTACACATATCTGCACAGCCTCTCTCCAGCGACAGAGAGCTTGATCCATCCTGAAAGGGGGATTGAACTCTCACAAGATGAAGACATGACATCTTCAGCTTACTTGATGTCAATGATAGGACAGCTCACTTGTAGATCGGGCATGTTGCCAGCCTGCTCTCCCTGGGTCCTGAATGCTGTCTCTGAACAGAGGCCAACGCCACAGATGACATCCAGGGAAGCCCATCACCTGTTGCTTAAGGACAGAATAATCAAAGTGGGTCATTGCGGGATGGTGGCCTCACAGTGTGTACATAGATATCCAATGCATGTGCCTGCATGGCTGTGAGTGTGTGCATGTGGGTTTTCCAGAACTCGTCAGGGCAACAGCCAGAGCTGAGCCCTGAAATCCACCCCTGCGACAGAGATCATCTGCATCAGCAGCACATCTTCAGCCAAAATCATGTTCACAGTGAGGGTTGTACCAGGCAGAGACACAAATGTTCTGTCTAGTTTTACATGAAGGAAAAAAAATCTTGCCAAACAAATTTCTGCACATTGATTTTTGAAATGTTCAGACCAGCATTTGTATGAGCAGAATGGGCATTTCTCCACAACAAAGAAGACTTAACATAAACAAGTAACAGCTTTATAGATTTGCATGCAACCAAATAAAAAGCATGCATTATTGCCCTCAAGAGACTTTTCATTCAGAACACTTGACACTTTCCTAACAATATTGCTTAATTGCAACCTCAGTGAAACATGCATGCTCAATCAGAGAAGGAGTTTACTGTTAAATTTATGGAAATGCACGTAAGAGCCCGTGTTAGTTGTAGGGTACACCTGCACTTGTCAAGGTACTCAAGTACACTGGGTAATTGGCTGTTGATTGCTGCCATTAACATGTGATGGCTAAGTGCATCTAATTCCTGTTCCATTTGCATGGTTCAATTTGATGTCACCACCCACTTCTTCTCTCAAAATTGATTAGTCGAGCCTGTGAAAATTTTTCTTTTTCTAATGATCTAAAAAATACATAAGGAGAAAATGCTAGCCTCAGAAGCACAAGTGTAAGTGAGGCTTTAACCTAACTGATATCCTTTGTGGGGAATAGTAAAGAAAAATACAGGGAATGTCATTCATCCTAGTGTCTACCCTTTCAGATTTAAAGGAAAAAATTCCATCACATATGCTTTGGGATGATGCATAGATATCAACATAGCACATGTTTGCATTTGCCTTATTTTCGTGGTTTAAAACAGAATCCATGTATCAACTATAGGAAAAAAAGAGTTATGTTATTTGTCACAAGGCACAGTCCTTTGTCCCTGTAGTTTTAGATGAAATGATCTCAGAGTGATGTTCACTTTTACTATTTGCATCTCTTGCAGCAGCAGCAGCACCTCTGGGCACTTGGTATCCCTTTGAGTTTTAATCTTTTCGTCTGCCTGCCTGCATCCTTGCGGCTGTTTCATTTAAGTTTTAATATGTGTATTTGACATTTTGTTCATTTAGGTCCAGTCCCCTCCCTCCTCCTCCTCCGTGCCCCCCAACATTTAATTTAATTGACGTGCTGCTGCCTTGTGTTGTTTTGGTTCTTAGCGGAGATTTCCCGCCACTGCCAGCAGGTTAGTCCAGCAAGATATCGAACCATGTTCCATGTGTTATATGCACGTGAGGAGGCGAATTTAGGGCGCGCGCTTTTGGCTTTTGTAGTGAAGCAGGTGATATAAACTGAAACGCAGGATTCCGCGCAACAATAAGAATTCTTATGAAGAACAAGTGTGAATATTTTAAGTTGTTTGCTTATTTTTCTTGTTTAATTTGTTTGTCTTGTAAGTTGCCTGTTTCCTATCGGCCTAATAATAATAATAATAACACATTTAAAAAAAATCTCGCAATAAACAAATAGACCCAGTTATAGACAGCAGGACCAACTGGTTTAAAACGTCAAGCCGTCGTGCCCTGTGGTGTTCTTTGTCTGAGCAGCTCTCGGATCAGATCTGCAGACCGTCGTCCGGAATGGTGCGTCTGCCATCTGCAGGACACTGCCGGTAAAACAAGACCTTTTCTTCGTTTTGTACATACAAGATAACGTTTCTGATTCTTTATTGTGATGCAACTGCTCACTTACAATCCAATATAGTTAATATGCATGCGTTAAGAGCAATCCAGTAATTTTGTGGAATAAAGCTAAAATCAATAAAGCAGGCAACGCTCTATTAGGAATGCAGTTCTCATTGTGCAGCACATAAACATTTACACTACAGAATTTAACAGGCTACAAATTCATTTTCAACAATCTATGAATGATAATTATGTGGTTAAAAGGAAAAGAGCTGCATAGCCTTTGCATTCAAACGATAATTAGCAAGACTGTAGTTTCAGGCCACTTTGTCGGCTTTTATAGTTTGTTTCCACACAACAGGGAGTGAGTCTTAAAGGAATTTATAGGATGAGATCATTGTATGTTGGTGAGAGGTGAAGTCACTATTCTGCGACCAGAGAGCACACCACCAACAAGTGAAGTCATGCATGATCCCCGCTGGACTGATCATCTGTTATCCCACAGCCATCTGGGTGAGACCTCAGGCCTGCTTATGTCTTCAAGCAGCAATGACATCAATATAAAACACAGATGAGTCCAAAAAAAAAATAAAATCATCCCATGATCCATCTGCCATCACCTATAGACAGACTCCACTGTTACAATACCTTGTGTAAATTGGAAGTTAACATTACACCTTGTGTGTGGCATGAGATTCATGCAGTCTCGTGTTGCCTGTAATGTAACACTGAGGGAGGTACTACCCAATAAAAATACAGCATGTGGAGTTTTAGCTTAAAACAAAACCAAGCTTCCATGAGTCCTATATCAACCAAGTGCCACGCTGTCAAAAGATCAAATCTCTAAATCTGTCCTATCTAGCCTTTGGCTTATGTAACTAATTAACTTCACACACCAAAATTTGAATTTAAATTAACAATCGAGAGATATCACTGGACACAAAGCACCCCACGAAGAAATTTATGATGGGAAAAAAAAGAGGAGTATTAGAGAAGGCAATTGGTGGAGGGCTTTTAAATGAGGGGATATCTCCAATTACAATCCACTGAAACACTTGTCAGCAGTAATGAAATGTTTGCTGAGAGCTTGCTATTTGTGGCTGCGAGATTGGATGATACTGCTCCACTGCCCCCACTAACAATTATATTTCACCATATTATAATTTTTTCTTTGAGTTTACCTTTTTGCTATTATAAAACCTGTCAGATCTACAAGTTTATATACAACTGTCTAAGAAGTCAGTAACAAAACATTGCTATGCAGTGGCAGTGACATTTAATTCCTGTTGAGACAATGCAACTAAAGGGAAAAGAAAGGGGGAAAATGGCAGCTTTTTTTTATTAATTTTTTTATTGTTTTTAAAGAATTACATAATGCATTAATCACAGTAAAGACAAACTGCCCCCACCCCATATCAGAGTTGTGCAAGCTTAGTTAATTTTAAAACTGGATGCAAGATGTAAAACCTTTTTTTTTTTTTTTGTCTGCTCAGCTTAACTCAATTGTACAGGGAGCAAATCAGTAAAGCTCTGAAGAACAGACCGTCTCTTTAGCCGGTTCGTTTGCATACAATGAAAGCTAAAACTCTAGTTGCCGACACGATCACGTGTATTTCTGTGCAGTAACTTGGAGGATTCATCGGTATGTCAGGAAATCATTGGTAAACCACCGATTGGCTGTCTTGAGGATGAACTGAAGCACAAGCCAGGCCAATGAATTTTATCAAATTTGTGCAGTATGTTTTCCCAATTGAAGTGACATCACATAAACCTAATTAGTATAGATGCAACCTGCAACTTGATTTTCCAGTGCATGGTTTTCTCATCAAATTGATTACAGCAACTCTGCAAGGAAGTACACTATACGTACACAAACTTCGTGTGCTATTGCAGACAGATTAAAAAGTATTTGCAACGTTACCATTTAATGTGACTTTTCATCAGCTTGTAAGAGTTAACTGTGAGGTCCTTAACTGTTCCAGTCAAATATCACAGGTTAACAATGAATGATGTACAGGCTATACTTAAGGGGAGGCCAAAATGCACTGCTCCCTGTGACAAATCCCAGGAAAATACATCTGTTTTGTGCAAAATAAATCGAGTTCTGATATGCAAGTATCACAGACACAAAGAGAAGCTTTGCATCCTCTTGCAAGTTCAGTTACTGGCCAGTGGCACATACTAATCCTATTCTACAGTCTATCATGATTAAGGATGTACAGACCATTCAGTGACTTCATGCAAGAGGAGGCAGAGGGTCAACCAATCACACAAGCATCTCACACACACACTCACCAGACAAAAAAAAAAATCACACTCAGATACTACACCAGCCACTTTAGCAAAAACTGCAAGTCAGTAACAAGTCAATAGTGTTGATTATTTGCTCGTCTACCCTACTGTGTATTGTGCTGTCAGGTCATTAATTGCAAAAAGTAAAAGGACAATCAAAAACAAAAGCAAAAAAAGGAAAAAAAAGAAAAGAAACTATAATACATGTGGCACAAAATTTCAAGAAAATAAAAGAGTTTAGTCATTTCTTTATAATCAAAGACATGCTTGAACTATAAGTGGAAAGATACAATGACACTGGGATATCACAGCACGCCAAATTGGGAGAAAAAAGAAAAGTAAGTGCACATAAATATGAGTCCCTTTCTTTCATTTGAGGAGGTAGAGAGCCTAAATAGTTTGCTAGTCTGCCAATGTTGATCCGTGCGACATCTTAGGTGCAATATTAATAGAACTTGTGTCGCCTTCTGCTAACAAAGGATCCTGTTAACAAGCGGGTGATGGGACCACAATAAGCATCACAGCAGGTCAAAATCCAACTTTTCTGATTCTGTCACAGTTTTACAATTTTGAAGCTGTACAAAACTTATCTAGTAAATCAGCTGCCAGTCAGTGCGGGAAGTTAGTGTACAGACCGCCATCAGGCTCACTGGCTTCAGCTCTGAGGTAGGATCTAGAACACCAAAGGGAATTTTTGTTCCAACTCGGATGCATTAAAGGGACTAAGCCATGACAATCAGAGGTGTGGTGATGCCCAAGTTCCAGCAATGAGAGCTGGACAAACGGATTCTCAACGAGAAGTGGGTGGCCCACTGGAGCTTTTGGAGGGAGGGAAAGGAATAATGCCTCTTTTGGATTTTATAGAATGGGGGAAAAAGAAAAGTAAAAATGTATATAAACAGAGCGCCCCTCATCAAAGGCACCATTTTTAATTTATCACTAAATGCCACCATCGCCCTGTACATGACCCTGTACATTGCCCAGCATCCCCACCAAAGGGCTACTCAATGCTAAGGTGCCTTCCTAACTCAAGCATTTTATCACTTGCCACAGACATCTTGAACGGGCATTTATTTGTTTCCTTTTTTGTATTAGATAAAGCATTTAATATAATGACAAATAACTACATTAATTTTATATAAATATGTGGGCCCTTATGTCCTAATTGATGCATTTTTGCAAATAAAATAATCAGACCAGGAACTAAGCTTCACAACTAAGCTGCAACCTTATGAAAGAATTGTTAATTGTGAGTTAGTCTTGAAGTTTATTTCATTAAATCCCATCAGCTATGACTGTAAATCCCTGTGTCAAAATGCATTTTATGAATATGTTGCTATAATTTCATGGGAGGCCCCTTCCCACTCACCTGGATGAAAAACAAAGAAAATGAAAAATCAGCAATCACATCAAGGAAGTATGGTCCCTTTATATAGGATTATCTTTTACATTGATTTAATGTCATATTGGTAACTGTGTATATATAAAATTCCTAAACCAGCCCCCAAAGAACCCAGCCCAAGAGACAAAAGGATAAAAGGAAAATTAAATCAGATTAAAAGTTAACATGTTATTTCTCTTTCTCCCCCCCCCCACCCAAAAAAAGCCGTTTTTTTCCACTACGGCTAAAACCTGGATTTGTCCACATACATACAGTAATATATACTTCGTAATCTTTCAACATCTCTGGCTATGTACAGGCTATACAAATAATAAGCAGGCTGATGGCCAGGTTCTCTAAGCTGTGCAGAGGGAGCAGTTGGTTGGGATGTCTCCCAGTCTCCCGGCTCCTTCCCCCGCAGTCTGCCCATACAGGTGGCTGTTCTGCTTCACTTGCGATCGTCGATGGTCTTAATGAATTCCACTGCCGCGGTGAACTGCATCCACCAATAGCACTCCTCCCCACTCAGCCGGCTGGCGTAGAAATTATTGATGTACTGAACGGTGGACAGCAGGCAGGGCGGGTTTGCCTGGAGGGGAGGAGATGTGGGGGTGGGCCCACATTAGCGGCTCAAAGAACCTCATGCAATAGCATACAGATTATAATCAGAAATATGTAAATATGTTAAATATATGTACACAGGTTACCAGATAGCAGTCTTTATAGTGCACTGCAATTACAGCCATTTTATCAGAGGTTTTTAGGCAATTTTTCTTAATCCTCACTGACAAGCAGTCAACAAGTGATAAGTACAAATCCTTGGAAATGAAAAAGTTTACTAAATGACACCCAACTATTGAGCCAATGTCAGAAAGAGCAGTGGAAGAATGAAGACTTACCCGTATGAGAACAAAGACAAGCACAGGGACAAAGTCATCTGCTCCTGGCACTGAGTCTTCATTTGCTAGACTGAGAAGGTTCATGATGGTGGAGCACATACGCAGTATACACTGGACTTTGTCTCGTGGCGTCTTATATGCGTTGATGGTTCTGATCTCGGACTGAGCAGAGGGCCAGGGAGCTTCTTTCAGGTACACCTACAAGCAAGGAAGATGAATACCTTACCAAATTATGAAAGCTTTGAATGACAAAGCCTGAACAACAATACATAATTTCAGTGTGGAGAGACGGAAAAACATGATACCACCTCTGGGATTTGAAGCGCTTTATGATTTGCTGTCACTACTTTTGAGAGCCGCTGGATATGTTCATGGAAGAGCCTGTGTATGTAAAAGAAAAAAAAAAAAATCAGCTTAGAACCACAAAAAGTTCACACATCATTCAATCCCAGTGGTTTTTCCCCACCATACGTATCAAGTTACATTTTTAATCCATGTAGTATGTGGTCCCACTTAAAGACTAATGAATGGTCAAGTAATTTCTGCTCTCTTCCTGTTCTGGTAAAATTGTTGTAAAATCCTTTCTAAAACAATCCCAAAGTAAAATGAGCATCTAGAGTCATATCGAGATAATGCTTTGGCTCTTTTGACGACAGAAACTCTAAACATGATTCCCCAAACAGTTAAAATCCCTCTAACTTATGTGGGACTGAGTAACAGAAGTTTGAAGGCACTGTAGAGAAAAGCATTAGGTCTTTTTTGTGTGTCTGTTAACCAATGTCTGTAGATAACTAGTTGTAAGCTATTAGTTAGAAACATGACCACAGCTTGCCTTACTAAGTCCTAGTCCCAGGCTGAAAACAGAAATAAAAATCTAATTAAATACTTAAGGTATGTTCAGGTATTCTCCAAAACACTCTCTACAGAAATCTTACTCTCTTCATAATTGTCAAAGGTTGGGAATATACTGAAATGTTCACATGTCACTTTCACGTAGAGAATATGTGAAAGGTACAGCACAGCTTAAGATTTATTTGAACAGATGCCAATTTTTAAGGTAAAACGTTTTCCATACAGGACTTGTTAGGACCCTTCTTAGGGAAGATATTAAACGATGGTTAACCAAGAGGCTTTAACAGTGAGATGTCAAAAATGTCATCTTTATTGTGATTACTGCTGGTGCTGTTTTGCCAACATATATAAAAATGCTTTGAATCACAAGATTCAGATTTTTAGCTTTTCAACCATATGTCTTTTAACCATTTATACACCAGCACTTTTGTACATAAAGTGGAGAAAACAGCTGATGTTGCATTTAAAATCAAAAGTCGGAGCTTAAATCCTCCTAAACATAATACATATGCATGTTGTTTGAACAGTAAAATGACTTATAGTAGAGGGATAAGACCTTAATAACAGATTATCAACATAATTTTAGATCACCGAAACAAATTTTGACATTAAGCATTTAACCAATAAGCCCATAAATTCATGTTCATTGAAATTTCTGACTGTAAGGAGGTTTTGCTGCAATTCAATGGAATTTCATTGTACTCAAGTATATTAAAACATTTGAGATATTCATATATCAGTATATGAAGGAAAACTCCACATAGTTTCAGTTACAAATTCTCCTTAAAATGATAAATTCAGTCCTCCCCAGTGAAGCAGTTGGTTTGGCCCTGTGGGTAATACAGCTACTCACTGGTCTCTGAGAATATCCCCATCCTGATTGGGGTAAAAGGCCAGTTTGAAGATGCGGTTCATAACGCTGCGCTCGATAGCCATCTGGGCATCCTGCAGCTGGTCCTCGCTTGCATACTGCCAAATGGCATCACGGGCCATGGCGCCATACAAGTAGCGCAGAAAATCCTCCACTGCTGCTGTCTTGTCATCAGCTGCTGTGCACCCCTGGAACGCTGGAGGGGAGCATGGAAATGGAAGATTTAGCCCTTGCATATGATAAAAAAGGTGCAAGTTTCCTGACTCAAGGACATTCTGCTTTCTTTCTAGTCATGCTCTTGTCTAGGTCGGTCATGCAGCACTTAATATCATAATGAGAAATATGCCACTTGGAAGTACAACAACTGTAAGCCAAGCTAATGAATCCATCAATACAAATACACTGCTCAAAAAAATAAAGGGAACACTAAAATAACATCCTAGATCTGAATGAATGAACTATTTTTATTAAACATTTTGTTCTTTACATAGTTGAATGTGCTGACAACAAAATCACACAAAAATGATCAATGAAAATCAAATTCATTAACCCATGGAGGTCTGGATTTGGAGTCACACTCAAAATTAAAGTGGAAAAACACACTACAGGCTGATCCAACTT
>JBAMHW010000012.1:23160835-23175612 GCA_037177495.1 Rhadinocentrus ornatus | reverse complement strand
TTGCCTATAATTTCCACCTGTTGTCTTTCCATTTGCACAACAGCATGTGAAATTTATTGTCAATCAGTGTTGCTTCCTAAGTGGACAGTTTGACTTCACAGAAGTGTGATTGACTTGGAGTTACATTGTGTTGTTTAAGCGTTTCCTTTATTTTTTTGAGTAGTGTAGATACACCAAAACAAAAAGGTCAGAAATCTCTGAAGGCTGGAAAGTCTGTTAACATTAAGATACCTGGAAGATAAAAATATCGAAATACCTTTAATGAAGCCAAGCATCTTTGCCTCCATATGTTCGAGTAGTAGCCGGACACAAACAGTGGTAAAGTAACGGTTGGCCACCTCTTTGTCTCTGAGCACCCTCTGGAGGAGCCTCTCCAAATGGGCCTGAGACGTCTGAAGGCCCTGACGACACCTGGTTAGATAAGCTATGTATGGAGCCCGCTTTCTAAAGGAAAAACACAAAACAATGTTTTTCATTATTTTTACAGTACCAGCGGTAGCTAATCACCCGAAATGCCTAAAGCAATATGTATCAAAAAAAAAAAAAAAGATTAATCTTAGAGACCTGTGTGGTTACCTCGAGTCAGGTCGCGGCATCTTTCCAGACATCTAGATTTACCTGTAATCATCTGCAATAGCAGCCAGCAGCTTCCTGCAAGTGCGTGGATCAAAGCGACTGACGCAGCGTGTGGTCTCCTGGATCTGGGCCATCTGGTTCTTATCCTGAAGGTTGATGGCCTCTGCTAACTGGACCTTCAGGAAGCAGACGATCTCATTGTCTGAGAGAAAGAGGACGGTAGAGACACCACTGAACAACACTTCTCCCAGCTGTTATAAGAAAGGCTGGTGCTCTTATCTAAAAAACTTCACTCCACCTTCAGATGACAATGCGAATGTGTAGCAACAATGATGAAACTTCTAGAATTTAAGTAAACCATAAGAAGCCACTTCACTGCCTACCATTGTCCTTCAGGTTATGAAGATAGTTCTAGGTAGAATGCAAGGCAAGTGCAATGTCCTTTTTCTGATGTGTTAATAAGTCACCATTTATTTATGTGGCAACACATGTATAATGGTTTAATAATATCTTCACAGGAAAGGAGCATTTTCTCTCAACGTTGCCCCAAACTTTTAAAGGTGATTTAGGAGTTGGCAGGTTGTGAAGAATTGCCTTCTTGCTTAGGACTCTTTCAGTAGGTTGGATGCTCGCCAACAAAAGGGGCATGCACCTTGCTCCCTGTGGAGATGTGATACAATGGTACCTACACACTGGAGAAGTTGTAAAACTCCTGCAGTGAATAATTCTTTAAAATCTATTATTACTTATTGAAGTTCAAATTTAAAAAAAGGGAAAATAAATTTTTGGGAACAAGTAAGAGATGCTTGATGACTCATACCTTCAGGATCCATGTGATCAGGCAGTCCATTACGTGTGGTTGCCGGTGCCATAATGGGAAGAGCCACTGAGTCTGCAGAGCACAAAGCCAATCTCAACTTCTTCTTTGCATCACTGACAAAAAGAAGAAGAAAAAAAAAAAATCTAATTAAATGCAAAGACAAAACAGCCTTTTGTTAAGTAAACTATACTTCAGTGGTTTAAGTGACTGCTTCTAAAATGGCTGCACAGGCTTTTTGGTGTGTGACCTGAAAGAGAACTTGGAATCATGTTGCTGTGCTGTCTGGCTGGCTGAGTCTAGAAGGTCATCAGCAGAAATATTTTGCAGGTTATCTTCTCTAGGAGAATCATGCACGTTGTCCTCAACACAAAGATCTGTAAAAATACAAAAACACAACATGAAAATAAATTTGTCTACCGCATGCATATGCCATATGGATATATGCCAGTTTTTTATTGTTTTTTTTTCTATTTCCCCCCTGACCTCCTGCGCCGTCATAGGAGGCTCCTGATGTGGCTCCATCACTTGGGCTGGTCCTCTTGATGTTCCTGTACTTGTCCAGGATGTCCTCAGCTGCCTGGGTTTGGGTGCTTTGTCTGGGCATTGGGTCATCTGAAACAAAAACACACACCAACAAACATGCTGCCTCAGAATAAATCCGTGATAAAGGATGTGTACTAACAAGAGTTAAAAACTACTACTGACCTTGTGGAATTCGCTCCTGGGCAATTTCATCCTTCTCCTGTTTGTCCCTTTTCCTAAATGCTGCAATCTGAGCTGTGGAAGTGTAACTAGTGTTAGCTGATGACAAGATGAATAGATAAAACTTTCACTAAAACCCAATGACAGACCCAGTTGTGAGTCAACTGGTGACAGCCGCTTAAGTAAATCTTTGCATTTACTTTGGAGATGTACAGAGATGAAGAGCCTCACAGTGTAATGTATCAATACATTATCAAAAAAGTAAGCAAAGAAGCAAAAGAATATTAACAGGGAACTAAAACTTAGGTTTGTTAGCTGAATGTCATAAATACACTGTAACTCATAAAACATTCGATGTATAGAGATGTAAAACAATCCTACTGATGCTTGTCTGATTAACACAATGGTGCCAACATGACAAGCAAGATAAAGTGGCTACACTTTAGCAACACATGGGAAACACCGGGTGAAGCATCTCTACACTGAAATTCTGTATCAAGCATACAATGAGATGACAGTGTAGCAAAAAAAAACTAAACAGTAAAATAAAAAAAGAGGGGTGTTACACAGGTGCATGAATGGGGAGTGTGCTCGTGTGAACTTAGGATGCACCATGTCACATCACAGATCTACAGCTCTAAGGCAGCATCTACAAAGCAGCATGGCGCGCAGCTGCTGGCTCCAGCAGTAAAGCTAGCTCAGTGACGACAGCACGGAAGCGTTACCTGGGACATCACTCTCAGCCGTCCAATACAGCACTGTGAGGAACACAACAGACAGGGTTGGCCTTTCGAGCACATGCTGCTGCTCTGCAGGACAACTGGCTGTGCCTTCCCCATGCAGAGCAACAGGACAAACACAACGGACTCTACAGTGGTTTCAAGAGCGGCTGGAGGTTTCACAGTTCTCAGGTCGACATGTGCATAGAGTTTTCTTATTTTATAAATCTCAATTTTTTGTTTACAAAAGAAATATTATCTAAAAGACTAGTATGCATTCTTTCAATGTGAGCACAGCTCATTAAGTCCCAGACATATGTTATGAGAAATGGCTATAGAGTAGAACTGCAACTAGAGATGTGTCATCTATCAATGCTTATGACAGAGAGGTCTATCTAATGACCATTAGCCGCAGGCTGACAGCACTGCCGGGAGGGCTACAGCCTTACAATCCGCACGCTAAAGCTCCTCTTATGACTGATTAGCTTTAAAAAGTACAAATAAATCTACAGCTTGTGAGACCTGAGAGAAAAAGAACTAGACATGACTCTGGAGAAATTTCAACCAACAAGAAACATCACTTTCCAAATGGAACTCCATCAGCAACGGAGTGGACCACATGGATCATCGTTCTCCTTCTCACATAATAAACTGGTTGTGTTCTGCTCTTTAAAGTGAAATATTTCCAGTGAGTAGTGATTAAGAGAACTTTTTTCCTCCACAACAAAAACAAATGGGCGCTCAAATCGGAAGAATCGCTTTTAAATGCATACAAGTTCATTTCTCATTTTAGAAAAGAGGACCTGTTTGATCAAGTGATTCGTTTCCTTACCTTTAGGAATAGCTGACACAAAACGTTTCTTCCACCATGGTCTGTTGCGATCAGACTTCTCATCATCACTGTCTTTCCTGTCCTCCACCTTTCAATGGAGAAAGAAAAAGTTTAGAGAAAGTTTATTTCCAAGTTGTTCTTCAGCAGGGTTCCCAAGAGCACAACTTTATACAAGTAAACGTATCAATTCTTACCTCTCCTTTCAGGGAGTCCTTGCTGGGTGAGGAGGATGGTCCTGAGGCGAAAGCCCCGGCAGGGTCGCGCTCTTCCACTGCCACCCGCCTGTTAAGGCCGGGGTCACTTGTGGGCCGGCGGCCTGGGCACACAATGTCAGAGCTGCGGCTGCGGACCAGCCTGTCAGGGAAGGAGTGGCGCTGCTTGGTGAGCTCGAGCTCAGCCTGGGCCAAGCAGTGAGGCGTGAAAAGAGAGTGGCGGTTCTCCAGCCCCAGGGAACTAACTTCAGGAATAGGGGGATCTGGGGGAGGGTGGGGGGGCCTGGGATAGTGCACTTTGGGCCTAACTATTGTCCCAGTGGAGGAGCCTGAGGTAACAAAGCAGAAATTAAGAGTGAAAAAATGTATACAATTACTGCTCAATAAAACCAGATAATACTCCCGCACTTTGCACTGTTAATTTTTAAGTCACTTTCCAGCTCACTGCATATTCTTTTTAATATTTTCATAATTGCTTCCAAAGCCTAGGATCAACATTAAAACAATACCTTTCAAACAAATTTATGAAGTAGGGCTGTTTCAGACTAAAGACATCTCACCGGTGTTTTAAAGGAGCTACTGCTCATCATAATAATAAGAAGTAGAAAAAACAACTCATCTAGTGTGAATGAGAGAGCTAAAGAGAGATGTTGGTGGGAGACAAGCCCTAGGTGTAGGTAGGCCACCTGTTCCAAGGGTAGACTCTCTCCTGAAAAGCTTCCAATGGCAACCTTGTGCCATGAGCACAGTGGGACAAGGAGACGGTGCCAAAGAGCCTGGGGTGAGGTCTCTAAACTTGTCATCCCTTCACCTTGCCACAGGCACGCCACCACTACCATTCCTCTCTTAGATATTTACTTCCGCCACAAACGAAAAGCACAGGCAGGACCAGAGATTATTAAGAATAATTTAAAGTAGTAAATGAGGCTGAATGGTGTGACCTCTTACTTGCACTTATAATAAAATATCCTGTAATTGGGGTAACAGGTTACAGGAAAGACTTTGGTTGTTTCTGCACAGCTTGAGCTGTTCAGTGACTCCACGGCATTAGGACAGGGATGTAATGATACTCAACTCTTGCTTTTATTGGCTGTAAAACGTTTTGAGACTGAAAATTACCTTCACCAGAGGAGAGGGGATCAAACATGGCTAGTAAGGAATCAGCCTGTGAATGTGGAGATGTTGGATGGTGGGCTCCTACAAAAAACACAAAAGAATCCGGAAATGAACAGCAATCACCAAACAGAGCCTGCTGTTTCATTTTTTTAATGTAGTTTATTTAAAGAGATAATATCCTGATGTTCAAACCCGATTTACCAGTCAAGAAGAGATGCAAATTAAAGAATGCAACAATTACAGCTTAAGGGACAAAAAAGTGATTTATTTCTCTGGCAGCTGTAGCAATGACAGTGATAGATGGCTATGGTTTGTCCAGATTTGACCAAACACCTCAATGATGGCTTAGCCAGCCTTGCAGGAATGTGACTCTTTCCTACCGTGGTTTGACTCCTCCCCATCTGGACTGGTCACAGAGTCCTTCCCTCCAAAATCTGAGCTGCACTCTGATCGCAGGTCTTCGATCTTGTTGGGGATGTCTTCCGAAGTTGCACTGATACCTGTAGCACACACACACACACACACACAAAAGGTTCTGTTGTGCTGACACTCAGGACAAAAGTATCTCAATATCACCTCTACAGTGAAATGTTTTAGCTTGGTAGCCAATCTGCCCCTCCCCCACAGAAACACTGCATGTACAATAGTTGTAAAACAAAAGAGGATATTTTTCTCTTTAGACTATGCTGTATGGTCTCTCTCAGATAGGAACCCACTGGGAACTTAAATTTGGTAGCGTAAGCTCCCATGGGTAAAGGGAAAGACACAGGTAAGAATGATCATCAGAAGCAGACTATCCATCGGCTGGATCCTGTGGGACTTTCTCCTGTGAACTGAGCCAGGAATGTCACCCCTGGCTTCTTAATCTAGGATACTACTTCATGCACGTCAACGTAGCATGTCTGCCTGAGCCCACGGACAAGAAAACCAGCATTAACCTCTGTGACAGAAAAACTCACGCCAATGCCATTATGCAGGTTAACAACCCTCCCAGCAACAAACACGATCGTTCTACACAGAATCAAGGAGAGGGAGAAACAGTTAGCTTTTGATATAAATGTTTTTTACTTGAATGCCACAGCATAGCTCATCTAATGACTTTACAAATCAGTAAAAGGACTTAAGAGTCAAACACAAAAATAGGGGTGAGAGTTTTAGTAAGAGAGAAAAAAAAAAGTCAGACAAATTTATAAAGCAAGTGGAGGCAGCGCAGGTGGAGGCAATGGTCGTTAGATTTCTACCTGAAACAACACTGAGGCCTGGTGTACTGGGTCTCGAGCTGACTTCTCTGACCTCTGTGTCGTCGGAGGTGCTGCCAACTCCAGAGCAGCTCTCCAGCTCCTGCAGACGCTCCTCCTGCTTTAAGTCTGGAGCTTCTGCAGCCGTACAAAAAACAAAAACAAAGAATATAAAAATAATACCTTGATCACAAAATGAGCCAATGTGTCATGTTCTCGCCTGAAGTGTGCAACAGGAAAACAAAACAAAAAACACTTATTGCAGCTTTGTCCAGATGATTGTTGCACCACCAACTCTGTTGTGATTATTAGGAGACCAAGTGTGCAAGAAATATATAAAAGCATGCATTATCATGTCTTATAACTGCCAATCCAAACAATAAAACTACCACGTCCAATTCTTTGGCTACCCTATAGAGCTGTTGGGTCAAACCCAGAGGCTTCATACTAACAGCAGAGCTCATTTGCATGCTCGTTAGTAAAAATGTGTTGGTGAAGTGCTCTTCAGAGTGTAGTTTTCTGCTGCCTGGCCATGAAACAAGCACTCTACTTGAAGCAAGCTTGCAATCACACCATTATTGAGGCCAACAGGGGTAGTAAACGGAACAAAAGGCAATCAAGACACTCATGCTTGTCATTTCTGCACCATACATATTGAAACAGTGCATTACTTCATTTAATACAGACCCAAGTTTAAAAAAAAACACACTTGGTTAATAGTTAAAAAAAAAAAAAAGCTCTTATTGATTTTTACAAGACACCAGTTTTTAAAATGGAGAGTCAGGCACAGAATTTCTAATTGATATGAGGCTTGGTCTGTATGTTGCCTGTGCAAGAGCAGATGAAGTAGAATGCACATTTTGTAAGACCATATTTGCATTAAAAACAGCAACACGACTGATTAAAAATGCCCTGGTAGATTAATGACATAAAACTAAACTCAAGTCAACATCATGTTAAGACTTGCCAGACAAAAAAAAAAAAACTAGCACTGTGAGCTCCGTGTAAACCGAGAACAGCTGCTGTCCTTGTGCTTCCCTCCCCACTGTTCTGTTACAGGTGCAAACACACCTGGTGGTCCCTCTAAGGAAACTCTTAGCTGCCTTTTACTGGCACGGGCAGATCTGCCCTGAAAGACAAGCAAGTGCACACAAATATGACAGATTTGGTATGAATGCAGTGCATCTGCACCTGGTGTTCCATCCCCCACTATAGTGAAAAATGCATAAAGATGCACACATGTACAATCAAACAAACATCTGAGGCTGTCAGATAGATGGAGAGCAATAATCAAGGCAGCAGCTAAAGCAAAGGGAGTGTGTATAAGCAGGAAAAAGCTGTATCCCCACCCGAGTCACTGGGAAGGACCTCCACACTCCAGGCTTCGCTTGTGGTCTCAGAGATAGTGGAGCCATAGGGGTCGAGCAGAACTGAACCCGAACCAGGAAGACACAGCAGGCTGCCAAGCATGTTCTCTGCAGCTGCCCCTGTGGATGTAATAGAGATAGAGGGTTAACCTTCTTAAGCATTGTTAGCCTTTTATTCTTAGGAATCTGAACCTATTGGAAAGTTGGATCTACAGTTGCAGATCCACGATTTTCAGATTTTATACATGTAAGCATAATTTAAAACAAAACCTCCTGCATGCAAATTTCCATTTAACATTTAATTCATTCCACTGGAGTGCCAGTACAAATAATGGCTGTTTTTTTTAATTAACGGAGCCATTAACTGCTTTCCAAATCAACTAGTAATTAATTTAGTGTGAAAAACAACTGATCAATATTAAAAGAGCCGGTTTTGTGTGGCAGTATAAACACAAATGAGATACGAGAACCCCAAACTATCTCTTTTTGACTTATTGAATGGAATAACTGGTTGTTTCCATATCCACAAATGGAATTTAATGAATTACAGTGCATTCTAATTAGGAATTAAACTGTTCCATCACTTTGTGCCTTTAGCAATGACTTTCAAACTGAACAGCATTATAGCCTGAGATAAGCAAAAATATGACCAACTGAGACCCAGCTCAGCAAGCAACAGGCACATACACCACTGTGCCAGAGGCCAGAGGTTAATGGTAACATCTGATCCCACACTGGCCTCCAGGGCCATGACTTTGAGCTGTTGATTAAGCCTAGCATAATTCACAACCAAATTACAGCTTTGTCCACCTTCCCACAAAGTCCTCACTACCGTGTCCTTCCATCTCCACCTGGGAAGCTGTGGCTTAACAAGGTGGAAGAATGCAGAGAATGAGGGGGCTGAGCGAGCAGGTGTGAGTGGGAATCAGTGTCCAAGGCACATGACCAAAAAGTCAACCTGTGGTAGCTGCACTACATAATGCTTCCACTTCATGGCACACACACACCATGAGCACACACATGCATGCCAGCACCCAGACAACAGTGTGTGTGCTGCTGCTGGCGGGGGCAGGGCTCTCACTGGCAGTGGGAGAGCTCCATCCTGCTGTCCATGTTTACAGTCTTCAAGGTAGGGGCACAGAGTACTTGTCTTTCAGGTGGATGATTAAATGAGTGGCACAACAAGAAGTGAAACAATTAGAATTTCTGCCTCATTATCATGGTAATCTTATCAGTGGGATAATGAGGTATTAATGGATATTTAATGTGCATCTCATAACCTAATCCCTTGGAGAAAACACATAAGGAAATCGCTGTAAATTCACTTAATGATGGAAAAGTCCCCCAACGCCATATTCCGAAGAATGAAAAATGGTCGATGCAAATGAGAAGGAACCAAGGTCAATAAGACTGCAGGGACTGAGTGAATGTCAGAGAGAGAGCGAGCTAAGCAGGACGAGGAATGTCAACAAAAAGACTGAAGCCAAGGAGACAGGCAGGGTCTGAATGACATGCAGACTCAAGATATTCTGTCTACCGCTGCTTTCACAGTGAATAAACCCGCTAAGTTTTCCACCAGTGTTTCACTACAACAGACCGCAGAGACTCAAGCTCCACAGACACTAAGGATGGTTTTATTACATCTAAGCAATTATTATTAAGCCTCTATTTTGTATGAAAATGATACCATATATGTCACGGTATACAAAACAAATACAGACTATAATTACATTTTTAAAAGAAGCTATACTAGTACTATACTAAATATAACCTTAATTAATCTACTATTTAATCATGTTTTAAATCCTTAAAATCTAGAGCTATTATTAACTTAAAATAAAGGAAGTTTGTTTTATTTTATGCGTTTATGGACCACATGTACTCAAAAAATAAATAAGAGAAGACAATCGAAATTAATAAGCTTTGTCATTACTAAATACAAAGTAAGAACTACTGTGAAATATAGTGTTTCAGTTTTAGTGTATAAATATTTTTATTTTTTTTTAAATGTCCCAATAATACTGGTTAGTTTTTAAAAAGCCTTATTCTAAAGTAATAAAGGATTATACTGTGAACTGGCCAATATGTACAAACAGAGGGGGCTATTATGTAATCATATAACAGTTTGACTTTCTTGGTCTTGGGAGCAAAGATGCAGGAAATTGCATAACAGCCTTTAAACTAAATTTGAATTTTTCTCACTTGAATGAATGAATGAATGTAACCTTAAAAGCTCACTGTATTGAACTATTTGCTATAGAGGCCTATATTATTACTTTTAGCAAACCAACAAAAAAGTGTGTAAATGAATGCAGCTATCATACACGTGTGCTGCACTTCGCAGATTCTGACAAGCCCTTTAATGCTATTTCACCCTAATGCCACAAGGTGATGACATTTTCCTAAATCACCTTTAAAAGAAGTCAGAAGATCTTTGTATAACGCAGATAAATGTACATGCACATCTATAAATTTTCTGATTAAGCGAAAGTCTACATATTTATATAACTAACCTGCAATTTCCTGCAGTCGATCTTCATCCATATTTGGGTCAAAGTCACTCCCAAGCACATCAGTGCTCCAGGTTTCACTGACCGTCTCAGAAATGTCACGGTCATCTGTCAGACCCATCATGTCTCTGATCTCAAACTTGCGCAGTTTGTCATCCAGGTTGTCCTGTGTGGTGGCTAAAGGAAAAGCACAATTCCAAAGTTAGACTGAGACTGCTCATTATTCATCTACAAGCATTCATGACTTTCATTTGTTTATAGAATGATTGTGTGTGAAACATGCATAGAGGCTTCCGAAATCAGATTTTAGCAACATGCACAGATATAGACGCATACCCTGCTCATGCTCTAAAAGCTGCAGAGCCTCAACCCCATTGCTCCCTGATGGTCCAGCTCCTAGTTCAGACACAGACTCTCCCTCCAGGTCCAGAGATGACACAGAGTTGGAACGATTTGATGGACCTGATATTAAAAGAATAAATAACACAAAAGGGAATCGGTCATTCTGCAAGTTAAAAAGAACCAAGTTCTTAGGTTTTTAGGCTAAAAAACAAACAATAATATGGAGACAAAACGCATCATGCTAAAACAAAGTTGAGAACATCATTTTTTTAATATTAATCTGAACTAAAGAGAAAATCTTGGCAGCAACTAGTTATCTGCAATGTTTTAGCTTTCTGTGCCATCAGGTTGCAGACTGACCCTCTGAGATTCCTTCCAAGTTGTCACTGCAGAGTGAGAAACGCAGTGTTTTGTCTGGTTTACCATGCAGCTTCGTATCATCAGCATTGCCATCCCCCTGGGCCCCATCAGACATCTGCAAGTTCAAAACCTACAAAGCAGTAGAGAAAGGAAGAGACTGCATATTAAAAAGAAATATCATTTATGTTTGGTAGGAATCTTATTTTCACACGAGCTATACTTGCTTCAGGAATGAACTCATTCAAAAACAGCATGAAAAATTACATCTGGATAAGGGAGTTAGTTGTGCATTAGAAACATGTAAAACCAGTGTGTGTAAAGCACTGTAAAACACATGACGTATATCATAAGAGGTTTTACTCCCCATCAGTGACAGGAAATAATATTAGACTGAATTTATCACATCATCATCTCTCTACAAATGAGTACATTAATTCAAGTCACATTACCTCATTCTCTGACATCATCCCAGGGACAGTCTGAGGACCAGTTCCTAGTGAAATTACCAGCACCTCCTCTGGCATCAGCTCCTGTAAGGACTCTTGGGAGCTGGCCTCTGCCTCCCCCTCCTGGGCTATGTTGGAACGGCTGCGGCTACGAGCAGCTGCTGGGGGGTTGGAGGGAATAAGTATTATTTCCGGACTATTACACTCACCGATAATATAAAAATTACGCTTTGAAGCCAAAACTACAACAACCCAACAGTATTAGTAAAAAAAAACAAAAACATATAAATAAATAAAATAACAGTACAAGCTTAAAGCTTAAAAAATAAATACGAATTTTGCTCATCATACCAGTTTGTTGCTTTTATCATTTTTTTTTTTATAATGAATTAGAATGACTCATTGAGTAACAATGACTATTTGAGAGCTACTTTCTTGACTGTTTATTGATAAATATTGAATTGCAACTCAGCTAAGGCTTACAGTGACATGTTGAGTTTAGAGGTAGCAACACACTGGTATGACATTAAGGGCGGGTTTATCTCATTTTAGATGGTAAAAAGCAGTTAGTTAAAAATAAAAAATAAATTAAAAGTATATTATACACACACACACACCTGTGTAAAATGTTTTATTTTAGCTTAAAATAAATTTAATCTAAAACTATATACAGCAGCTTACTGGTTAAACTGTTAGGACTCAGAAAAGCAAAGTTTGCTCATCACGTACCCCAACAGCAGCACCCATCATATTATCTGGTCACAACGTGCACATTTAAAGCACCACATAACTTGCTTACACTATATCGAGGAAACAACTGGCTGGCTAAACAAAGTGGAGCAGCTCAGCACCACATTTTTCTTGGCACAATGCACAAGAGATAATTAATGTTTTCATTCACTGGAAATGAGGAAAGCTCACATGACAGTGCCTTCATGTTCTTAAATTGTAAAGAATGAATGTTATCCACAAAAAAACCTTCATACAAAAGAGGCATGGAACTACATTATAAATCAGTCTTGGCTGTGTTTACTTTAAATTCTTTTATAACATCCTAACAAAGAGCTTCCAGGTGATTTGAGGCTGCACTTTCCATGTATGTACCCATAACCCTGAGGAGCCCATCTCTAAATCATTTTATTATCCGAATAGTTCAATTTCACTCTTTTTCCGACAAATAAAATAAATCTCAGCGACTGTATAAAAAAACACTAGTTCATCTTTTACTTTTAGCTACAACAGAGGCACAGACTAGTAGGGTTGGGTACCAAATTTGTACTTAGTTAGAAAAAGAACTTTACATATTGCACATTACATTTAAAGTACTAAATAAAATGCTACCAGAAGAGGAGGAATGTAACATACTTATTTTCCCACCCTACCTGATAATGAATAGCCAAATTCTGCTTAAAGAGGAAGCCAAAAAAAAGGAAAAACAAAATGAGTGTATAAAATATTTTAGCTCTAATGAGGAGCCAAGGCACTGTGGAGAGCAAAGCAGGCATGATGCGAGCACATGGACAACAGCAGTGCTAAGTAACAGGAAGCATGGTTACTGCGCGGCTCAGAGAACGCACTAATGCTTGATGGGTGTGATCTAACACTTAGCTTGGTGAGACCACAAACATAAGGGTTAAGCTCTCTCCTGCTCAAGCATAACTGACAGGCTACCCACCAAAAGGGGTTACTAATGGAATGTGGGCAGACAGAGTGGTGGCTGTGGGGTCCCAGGATGTTATAGCGGCTAAGTGTTGTCCTGGTCATTCATTGGCAGCACAAGAGGAAAGGAGAAGGACAAGGCAGGGAAGTTGGAGAAAGAATAAACAGCATATCTCAGAATTAAGAGTAATTCAAAAATCAAGTGATATTCTGTATATAAATGTCATATTTCAAACAAAGCAACCACAAGTGGTTTATGTCTAATTAAAGGACTGTTGGTATAGCATAATTTGTCTTGAAAATGCTAATGAAGGTAATCTATGCATCTCTCCCTTCCACTCTAGTTAAATGTAGTTCATTTATATTTGGTAATTTAATTGGTTGTCATTTCTGTAATTGTGGCTCAGTCCAGGCTATGCTAATTATCTCTTTAACAAGCTGAGAAGTAGCTCATTAGCTTCCTGTAAAATGCAGACTTTCACCAACTATCACCACTTAACTGCTTGTTTGTTGCGTTCCTCGTTAGGCCAAATATTATACTTGTATATTATAGTTCTATTTTTCTATTCATAGTATTTGTTTCAAACAAAAATTTGTTTCAGATTTAAAAGTGACAAAAGGCTGTGTGTGTTCTCGTTTGATAGCACCTGTATACTGTACCTGTTCTGTTGCTACAATGCGATTTCCCCACTGAGGGACTAATAAAGGTTTTCTTATTCTGATTCTTATTATATCAAGTAAATTAAATCTAAAAACCAGAGTCGCAAGCAGATGGAGGCGTAGAAGTAGTGGAGAAAGGTACCTATGGGTAGCCTGTTCTTCTTGTTGGCAGGAGTAGTAGCTGGGGAAAGCTGAGGGGTGTTAGAGGGGGTGAGCTCCAGGCTGTTGCTCTTTACAGTTCGAGACTGGGGCACATTTGCCAGCAGGGTCTCCAGGGCAATGTGCTCCTCCTCTCGAAGGTGATCCCCAGCCATCACACCCCGAACAAAGTCCACCTAAGCAGGAAATGGAAAATTCATTTTCAGGATCATTTAAATACACCAATCTTTGGAAGCTCAAACAATAAACAATGGTTTCAGTTTTCTTGAGAACTTTGTACATGACATTTTTTCCCAAAAAATATACCAAAAAAAAAAAAGAAAAAAAGAAAAGCAAAAAAGGGTATTTCAGCATCTGAAAATGCTTACATAAACATCACAACACATTTACACATATTCTGTCTGGTCAAGCTAAGGCCACCAAGCTGATGCATGAACCTTTCCTGTCATCGAGTTTCTGCTGTGTTTGCAATTCCTTTGCCTGCAACCACGTGCACAGTCCAGTCCATATCTTTCCATGTTTGCCTTTTACTGCCAAGTTATATATAGTAATATTTTGTGCAAATGTATGAAAGTTGATTTAATGTGCTTTGAAATATTGTAAAAAAACTTGTCTGCAAGAACTACCTGAGATAGTGTGGCAGCTGTACAATGCATTTCAGATTTTACCTCCAATATTACTTTTTAAATGCAAACTTGAAACAACACCTACCAGTGCAATTAGTTGATTATGAGTAATATAGACTGCAGTCCTACTGAGGCCTTCTAGAAGGTTCATGGAGGACATGGGTGGGGTCTCAACTGCTCGTCCTCCTATCACCACATCCAAAAAGGCAGCAACACAACTCTGCCAAACCCAAAAAATAAAAAATAAACAAAAAAAACTTAATTTTTCTTACATGGAGAAATATCAGCAACTCAAGTTGGATTTTAAAAAAAAAAAAAAAAAAAAAAAAAAAAAACCCTAAAAACACCCCCCTCCCCAAACTCCAAAAAACTCCTTTTCTGTTTTGGGCCTCCCCCCCCCCCTTCCATGGCCCACTGTTTCAGGAGTTTTCCC
>JBAMHW010000012.1:23123365-23144277 GCA_037177495.1 Rhadinocentrus ornatus | reverse complement strand
CATACAAAATATATATATATATATATATATATATACATACAAAATATATATATATATATATACAAAAAAAACAACCAAACAAACAGACAAAAACATTGTGTACAAAATGTTCCAACAATGGGTTTTTATGTGTTTCACACACACATGGGCTTTCTCTTTGGCACTCACCCACAAGCCAACACTGAGTTACCATCTGTTCATCATGATGAGAGAAGACTGACCAACTATCTCCCTGTCATGTCTCCACAACATACCTAAATATCACGTCTGTTCACAACCAGCCTCGAGAAACCTATACCGTCATTCACTGATTTGCTTGTTTTTTTTAGAGCCATGTTTTCCCATAATCATGATAAAAGAGGCTAATGTTTTATCCTGATATGTTTTATTAAATAGGGCTTTCTAGATTTACATAAATAGAATAGGACTTTATTGTCATTGCAACAAAAAGTGCAACAAAATTACTAAATAAAATCCAGGGGTTTAAAAATAACTGAGCATTTAAATTTAGTTTTACCAATTTTATATAAAATATATCAGCCTTTCTTACATGCTGTACTTTTGTTTATAATTACATAAACTTTTATTGTTCTTTACAGTACAAACTACATACTGTAGTGGACTTTACAGCTATACATGCAGTCATTGATTTATACAAGTCTGTAATGTTCTGGTTAAGGGCTGATTGTCACTACAATGAGAATTTTATTCGGGTAGAATATTGTGAGAAAGAAAGTGATTGGAGATAAAAATGGAAATTTGATAGGGTACTAAATAGAACAAAGTATATTACTTGGAACATTTCCATCTTAAATTTTATATGTAGTAAAGTGTCCGTGATAATAACATAGATGTTGTTGAGTCATTCACATTTACAGATATGAATAATAGATGTATCAAATGATGTAAAAAAGTGATTATGAATAGATTTGTAGTGATACTAAAATAAGACCACCAAAACACTTTCTCCAGTACATGGATGCTAAATCACATAACTCAAATCTGTAATTTAATTAGATGAGTTATTGTGAATATGACCACTGTCTGCCACACACTTTCCTTCACTCCAAAACACGAATCAATCTTTTCTTTAGTGACAACATTGGGTAAACAAAGCAAATTTAGACAAATTTGGACATGAAATATATGCATTCCTTCCTCTACTCATTTGTGGTTCAATGCTCCTTTTCAATGGGGGAACTACTCTTTCTACAATATAAAACCACATGCCACATACTGTCTCCATGGCTACAGCACACAGCAAGGAAACCATTAAGCACTCCTGCAGCTGTAGCCCACACTGATCTCAATCTGGAAATCTGACTTATAATCAGTGTGGACTGCTTAGCTATGCTTTGTAATCAAATGATGCAGCAATATTACATAAAAGAAACCAAGGTTGTATTTTCCCGTGCTTTAGCCTACTTTCTCTATGAAGCTATCACAATCCATTATAATTTGTTTACCAATTTATGTTTAACTAAAAGCAACTTCGACAGCTATATTCTATCAATTTGTTATAATTCTTGTCTAGACAATGACTAATCTTGATGCAGATTCGACTGGAACCTCCCAACGGGCCCGCAAAGCGCATTCAGCCTTGAAGCGTCACCAAATACTTGCTCTAACGCACTTGTGCACCGCTTTTTATTTTGGAGCTGCAGCACGAACGGCCCTCCATCCTTTGTTGGTGACCTGATGCCTTTGAGCCCGGAATGACATCATTTGCGGAGTAAGAATGGAGCTGCAGATCCATATGAGGACAAGAGCCCATCGGAAAGCGACAAGCTAAAGAAAATTAGTTCAGCTAAGTTTTGGACCATTCGGATGTTGTGAGTGAACAAGAGAGGCCTTTACCGTTTCGCCAGGGAGATGATCGGACGCGGCGGACATAGCGAAGCTGCAGACTGTTCCCCCGTGAGGTGCAGCTTCATTCCCGCTGCACTTGCCGTGGATCTCCGACTAGTCCTTCATGATGTTGTCTGCATCACCCGGCGATGCGCTCACACTCGCCTTTGGGCTTTGTATGTGTGCGTGTTTGTGTGATGGAGGAGGAGGTGTGTCTCAGCTTGCGCTTGTGCGCGTGCCTCTGGAGGCGTGGCTGTGTGTGTTTTGGGGAGGAAGGACGGGAGGGTGAAGGGGGAGCTCGGGAGTGGGGGGGATATATCTGGATGTGCAGTCTCAGAGCTCAGAGCAGCAATGCGGTCTGCTCATCTGAGCTCTTATGGGCATTTCCGGGGGAACTGCTGGTCATTTGTTCATCCTGCAGTGGAAGGTGCTTCCTAGTTAGTGCTGATCTTCGTAAGAAAAAGTAGATGACTGTTCACAGTTTTAGGAAGTTTACACAAAACTATCTGCCTGCGGATTGGGGCTTCTGTGCCTGGCTGATCACTGCTGGTGTCCCTGTTGGGCATGGGGCAAACGTCTCATTTTAAACGGTGGGAGTGCAAATGTTGTAGATGCAACATTTTAGTCAAACACATTTCTACTTTTATTGATCAATCATCTTTAAAACTGAAAATTCACATTCATATATGTCAAATAGTAAAGCATAAGGATGTCTTACCAATATTTGACAATTTTGCTTCACATATGGTGTTTCATTCAATTACCTAATCAATTAATTGATTTACTTTTGCAACTCTAATGGAATGTTTATTAACACCTAAATTGTATGATCCTGTTGCTCCTCTGACAGTGAGTGATGGAGTCCTTTTAGACCTCTGTGATTCTGAATCATCATGTTCTCTCTTTTTTTGGCTGTCTGTGTTGTTTTTGTTCTCAGTTAGCCCTGTGTCACACACAACCGACCCAAGCTCTCACCTCGCTATCTCTTTCTGCATTGTCAGAATTGATGATGGGGACAGCTGGCTGTGAGCCTCGGCACGAAGCATGCGACTGCCACAGAAGAACTGCTTACTGAAGCACTCTTCCTGCAGATGGAAATCACTCCAGACAAACGTGCTGATGAGGCGGAAGACTGCAATGATCCTCACTGTTGACAGAGCTCATTTTATCACAAGAAACACTACTCTCCACTGCCTTAGCACAGTAAAATGATGACAGTGTCTTTTTTTTTTATTGTTATGGTAACTTTTTCTGCCTGCACAGTGGTTACTAAATACCAAAGCTAACCAAGGCTCCATATGTGTCATGCCAGGTGTATGAGACATGATTCAGAATACAGTGGGTCTCACATTGTGCATGCAGCATCCCTGAGAGTGGGCTCTATCTGAGCATGTGTGACTCACCATCTCCAGCACAGTGCACTGGCATCAGTTTGTGTCAGCTGTTGGTTAGAAGGCATGTGTGTGTGTCAGCTGGCTGCCAGCAGGTGTATTAGGCACCTCGTAGAGTTTGTGGAAAGAAAATCAATGGCTCTCTGTTGATTAGAAAACCCACTGATAGGGATCAATCAGGCTTGTATCACCACAAAGTAACAACACTGAAGCAGAACGCTGCTTCACACTGCTTTGACTGCTCAAACAAGCTTTCATCCAAGTCAGTAAACAGCCTTGAGCTATTTGCTGTCTCCAATTAAGTCTATGTTAGATTAAGTGACTCTGCAAACTTATTTTCCATCTCTGTATTCTCATTGGAGGGAATTACATAAGAGATGTGGGGATGCACACACAGTCATGCCCCATATATACAAAGTCCAGCCAAAAAAATAGCCAGCGATAACACCAGACAACTCTAAGCTTATTTTTTCTTTCTTTCTGTCTTTCTTTTTGGACTGTAATAACTAATAGGACAAAACAAGAAAAACATTAGACTTTTGTCTAATGACTGTGGTAAGGCAAAGAAATTCCACCTTTTGTGCCACAAGAAATACTAAGGAATACTATGGATGTTGTCTGCAGCCACTTCCATACTGAATATTTCAAACAGCCAGATTTAGCTGTCTTGTATAGACATGACAAAATGTAGTCGGTTCCTTCAGATCAACCCCCAGGGTAATTTCAGAGGACTTGCATTTAAATGGGAGTGAAGTGCAGCAGAGGAAAATCTGAAGCCTCAATGGGAGATGCTCCCAGTTTTCCTCTTAATTACAAATGAATCACGATTAAGTTCTCAGCAGATTAAACCACTGAATCCTCTCTGTCCACCTCTCTAGGGCCAGAACGTTGTAGCAGTTCACATAAGGTTCAGAACACTCAGACCTCATGTTTTCATTGGGGATTTAGAAGCATTCATGTGAAGCTTTTAGATGCTTTATCAGCTCTGTGGGGCCATTGTAGAATCCATGCTGGCGTAGTTTTGATTCTTACTGGATCAGACTGGATTAGATGCAAAGGATTGTTAAGTTTATCCAGAGTGAAGAAAATTGCTGGAGGCGCCAGTTGTGTTCTCAGGTAGTTGAAACTGCATGGTCCAAAAGTAACTAAATGAAAAGATTTCACGATTGCTGCCTAAATGGTAGACAAGAAAAAAAAAAAAAAAGAAAGAAAGAAAGAAAGAAAAATAGTAATCCAACAGCCGTGAAATAATTTTTTTTCTCTGCTTAATTAAAAAAAAAACATGTTTACCTTGGTTGTACAAAAAAAAGAACATTTCAATCCTCCCAAGTAATGCTTATAAAAAAATTCATGTGCAAGCCAAGCCATTTGGGAGTGGTTTTATATGGTAACCCACACTGAGCTAGAGCAAAAGAGACAGGATTGATTTCAAAGGGAATGAAGTAAAGTGCTTATAAGAGTCGTCCATTGAGACCATAAAAATCTACCTCACACAGATGAGATGCAGAAAAGAGAAATTTGCTCATAAATCTTCAACAATCTGCAGATCCATGCATCTGCAGTGGCAGTGTAGCCTCGTATCAAATTTATAGACATTCAACCTGCATGTCTTTCACTGCCCAGATTATCTCCAGCAGAAATTGCCAGTTTAAAGTTAACATTAAGTTTACCAGAAGGAAACCCTTCTGGCAGCCTAATGGTAAAGATAAGATAAGATAAAAGATAAGATAAGATAAAAGAAAGATCTGCAATGATGTGGGCATATTCTCAGACCCATCTCTTGGTACATTAAAGGTACATATAGGTCAAAGTAAGAGTAGTGTAGATATTATTCACAGCTGCTCTGAGCAAACACAAACTCCTCTGTCCTGGTCCCTAGAGTTGCTGTGAGACTTCCCATGGTGAGACTTAATTAAATCTTTATTACACACTCCTCTCTCATCCTTCATCTGCCATTTTGGCTAGTGAATCACTCAGTCATGTGTGTAAGTTTATTAAAGGGAAAGCACATTTGGAACTAAGAGATGGGCCTCTCAGTGGGTGCTCGTTTCTCTCTGAGAGCTCCTGGTGATGCAAATTATTTGTGGTAATGCATTGTCACCATGATATTGTTATGTAACAATGCAGGAACAGAATGCAGCTATATTCAGTTTCAGCAAACAGCTTCAGTTCAGAGTTTCATAAGATTTTCAAACAGTGATTAAGGTAAGCAGGGGTTTCATAATGCAGGACTGTCATTAAGGTCCTGCCATTCAAGACTGAACAGACAACAAATCTTTTGTGCCTCAGTTGGGAAGAATCAATGAAGGCCTTCTAAATATAGATATTGTTCACCCTCCATCTCTTGATAGCACAATGCAAAGCAGTACTGGGTTGCACTACTTGTGCAAGGCTGTATACCACGTATAATAGCTGCAACAGCCACTGTCTCTTATTTGCATGACCTTTTGAGAGTTGAATAAGTAGGATTTTCTTCATCTCTTTAGAAAAGCATGTTAAGAACTTGAAATTTTTCCCCATTGCATCTGAATGCTGTGCACTCTGCATGGTCACCCATCACATTACATGTGCAAATCAGTTTTGACACATGCTTCCATTTCTGAATTAATGGCATTTTAATATATGTAATTACACATGCTAGTCGCAACCATCCAGATGCACCTGTGCTTGCAGATTTACCAGGCTGTTTAAATGGGTCAGCTCTAGAAATATCCTGGCTCAGGGAATAAATCGTGATTGCCCCTCCCCTTGTCTTCTCTCTTGCTGTAACCGAACAGGACTCTTGCTTGTAATAGCCTTGAATCCTTTATTTGTAACCAGCAAAGTCATGAAAGTTGTATCAGTATAAGCACACAAAAAGTCACTGGGAGAAAATAATAATCTTTTCTTGTGAATAGAATTGCCAGGCAGTGACAACTCTACAATAATTGCTTCTGGTCTTCTATCAAGATATTAAACTTATTCCTCTGGTAGAGCAATTGGTAAATTTGTACAATATATGAAATCGTGTTTTTACTGATCAGATAACCTTCAAACTAAACCTGAATTTGGCTGAGAACAGTATGGCTCCCCTGGGCAGGTTTTCAAGAAATGCAAGCAAGCAGGCAGAGCTTTAAAAACTACACTGACCTTTTGTGAGTGAGCAGTCATAAAACATCCTGTCTGCTAATTACATTTTGCACACCACTGACTTTTGTCTGCAATGAAAAAGTTTCAATAGAAGAAGAAATTGATCCATTTGGTGATTAAAATTGAACCCCCTTTCACACTGCATACAATCTATCAGCCAAAATATTTGGACTGGGCAAATCCTTTTTACAAATGAATGTGGAAGAATAAATGGAGAGTAAACTGCACAATTTTAATGCATTTGTTTCAGCAATACATGCAGTCATTGATTTACACAAGACAAGGCAATGAAGCAAATCATTCTCTTGAGTGGAGCAGAGCATAACACTAATAGCCTCTTTCAGCCGTTGCAGCTGTGTTCAGATTTGAAGCCCTACTAAAAGACCAAAATATATAGTAAAATAAAACATTTTGTTCCTCAGTTGGAAAAAAAATTTATAGAGTTATTCAGTCATTGGTATTAATGCTTCCCATGTGACTTTGGAAAAACATGTTCAGTTTGAGCCTCAACATTCAATGAAAATAAAACCATTTTGCTTTTCATCACACAGAAAAAGACAAAACTCTTGTAAACTTTCACCACTGCAGCATCACCAACTTGATAAGTACCATAATGTGATAGATTATGGACACACAATACAAAAATAAATAGATACATTTTCTGATAGGCCTTGTTAGATGAAAATACACATGCTGTTATTTAGTCAAATGCATTAGCCAAATTGACATAATACCATCTGAGGTAATGTGTGAGTAGTTGTGTGGTGATGGCTGTAGACCTACACCACCGTGTGGTCACATTGTGCTGCTGCAAAAACTGCTATTAAACTGTTCAGCTCAGCAAAGACTGCAACACAAAGTCAGTAACATAGCCAGCCATGTTGTTTCAAATATGTCTTGGCTGACATTAAACGAGCCCAAACAGTCAAACTACAGTAACAGTATCACACAAACTGGTGAAACAATTTATCAAAATGTGAGAAAATGAAAATACAGTATGAATCTAAACTTTCAGTAGATGGAATAACTAAATAATCAGATGAATCTCCTAAGCCCTTTTGTTGTTTTTATTATTTTTCTTCACTTGAAGATGCTGTTTATCTGCTGTAGATCTATTTTAGGCCTGACACTTCTTATTTTGTCCTCCACTGCTCCAGTTTCCTCAGTTTTTAAGGGCTGAATTCAGTGTTCAGTGACTTAACAACAAAAACACATTCCAATGGAAGTGGTCAGGTAAAGGACTTGATTGAGTGAAACAGCAGCTGATGTCCAAAGAAAATCTCTGAGAGAATGATTAACTATTACTCAAGACTATTACTTTTCATATCTTACAGAGTAAAGAGTTTGGTTCATAGCCAGTAAAATCTAAAGATGAAGGTGATTTAAGACCTACAAGCGTCAATGAAGGTACTATTTTCCTTAAGAGACATTAAGTAAACAGTAGTACAACAATTGTTGTTGGTCATAGATTTTATTAGACATGTGCATGTTTTTTTAAACATACTAATTTTCACATTTTATAGCTACATTGCATATAACATCAATTTCTTTATTTTTAATCTTTTAACATTGAATTCAATAATCCACCATCATTTACATTATGCATTGTCTTGTTTTTGATTAACAAAAACCTCAGATTGTTTCAATTACATTTATGGCAGGCATGAACCGACATTCAGTTTTCACTCATTCACAACGTTGTAATGATTTCACTTTTTCCACAATGATTATACAGTGCAATTAGAAAATGATAAAACTAGCTGTAAGAAAGACAAAAGTACATTCACAGTCAAATATATCCACCATAAATAATGCAGACCTTTTTTAAAAAGAAAATCTGTAAATATCAAAAACATAAATACAAAACTACAGAACTGCATTGCTATTCCAGCTCATTCTGTCTGGCAAATGTGGTCTCAGTATGGCCAAGAGGCCTTTGAGTGACAGAATGACATTTTTCAAAGTTAGCCATCCATGCTAACCGTGATGGCTCATTTTCATAAATTACACACCCAGTGTAACGAGCACTGCTCTCACTGATTCTCTTGACAGTAGTCTGTGCTGCAGTAAATTGAACAGTTATGCACTGACACTGAGTTACTGTAAAATTTAAAAATGAGACCCTGAATCACTGCTGCATAAACTTATGAGGACCTGATAGTGGTGCCTAGAGAAAAAAGTGGTGCAAAATAATTAGAACAACAGTCCACAATTTTCTAAAAAAAAAACAAACCTGAACAATTTAAAGACACATCAAATATCAACAAGCACAAATAGCAGCTGGGGAAGAGAGGTGACAATCTGCATCACTCTGAGCTTTGCACAACACATCTATTTGGTTTGGTCAATCACAAAACAACATTCACACGTTTATGTACCATTGAGCACAAGGGGTCACTGTGACTACACAACAGACCGATAAGCACAGGCAGCGTAGAGAATCTGCAGGGGAATTGGGACTCCTTTCTACTTTTAGCTATTGGATCGTCTCTAAAAAGCAGGATATTGCCATATTACATCAACATTCAAACGTAATGCACCCCTTCTGGAAGACATTTTAGTGTCTAGAAACAGATGTTTTTTTCAGTAAGAGCATGGATTTCCATAGTGATTAAAGAAAGTTTTGTCAGTGCAAAAGGTGGGTGGCAGTAAGTGCTTGAACTACTGCAGAGGAGAGCCCTCCAGCTGAATTTCCTATACCCTTATATTTCTTTCTTTATTTATTGTATAGATAAGCTTTATTAATGAATATTCCTTGGCTAAGTATGCTTTGGAAAATGGTTTTAAATCTATTAAAAAGTAAGAAACACAATATATGGAAGCAAAGGGTTCTGATTAAGTGCAAAGCCCCAAGCACTTCGGCTAAACCCTAAAATCAGTCTGATTTCACGTAAAACTTACTGTAAATCTGCTCAGTTTAATAGCTACTATACAGTCAAAAGTTGATGAAATTGCTTTGAAAAAATTGGGACTATGAAATGAAACCTTAAATAATATAATCTTCTACTAACTGTACCTGAACAGTTACCAACCCTGTCTGTGCCATTTCCCACCACAGCACACCTGTCACAGACGCAGCAGCATCTCAGAGGGAAACAGTGAGTTGCTGCCTTGTCACGCGGGAAATGAATAAACCTGAAAATGCAGACTTCATCCATCAGTCCATGACATTGTATTCAAGTATCATTTTGTTGTATACTCTGTGTGCAAATAACAGAACATTGTACTTCACAAAAATGCATGCTTGTCCTTTGTTAGTTGTAAACAACTGAGTTAAGACTGTAATGGAAGACCCTCCTCCACACACAAGAGTCACAATCAACTGGACATCCCTGAGACAGCTCCATTTGATTTGATGTTCTTGTCTGTGTAAGGCATGCTTTTAAACAGAAGTTTAATATTTGCATGGCAAAAAACTAAAACAAAAAAAGAGAAAGAAACATGAGAGTGACAATGTAATTACAACACCGACTGTACGTGGCTACTTTACTAACTTACCCACATGTGACAACACAGTTACAAGCGCTAAAGTCAGAGGTTAGAAAGTGCAATGACTGCCCTCTGGTGACATGCAGCTAAGACTTCATCGTGAGTGGTTAGCGCCTTAAACAAATCTAGCCTTTGAATACACTAACTGGACATCCTATATGTGCAGCTGAAGTGAAATAGGGATTGTACAATGTTTTCAGGAGGGAGGAACGAGGCCGGTCTTATTTGAGCTTTTTCAAAAGTCAAAGTCTTGCATTTCTGGATTAGCATAGGAAGCCTTTGGAATTTAGGGTAAGAATAGTAAGGTTCCCCAAAAAAGTATCTATCAGCTTTTCCCCAATAACAGAGAATGACTGTATTTTTTATCATCAGATTACTGTTAAAATTACAATGGAGATGGTCGTTGTTTTAAAAAAAGGGGGGCAATTCTCCCCATCGAAAAACCATTTTTACAGTCCCTTTGTTTTATTTGAACATAAAAGCCACAATAACTTTACAGCACCAACAACCAAGAGGAACCAGTATTGTGTTGTTTCTTTTCTTATGTGTAAGTGTGCTGCATGCATATACAAGCTTCTGTGTGATTTCAGCAGATGACTCACTTAAAACTTGAAACAAGGCCAGAAAATGCTTCAAACATCAGTGCCTGACCACGTCCTACCTTTTGTTCTAATACATTTAAATAGTTTCGGCAGTGTGTGACAGTTTTCCTATCAGACTTCTAACATAAATTGGCGATCCAGTTGGTCCTTACTCGTTGGGGAAAGAAGGGATCTGTCCTTCAGTTTGCCTGTCTGCGTTTCTCTCAGTAGGAGGAGGGAAGGAAGGGTGGGGTTAGGGGTTGGTCTTGTGCCATCTCAGTCTGAGAAGAGACTGGCAAAAGATTTGCGTAGATTACGTATGGTTTCAGCCTTCACCTCATCCTGGCTAAGGCTGGCTCGTGGCGCTGGAGTTTCTGGAATGTTGAAGGTATTGGTAAGAGACTGGGACTTGCTATAAAGAGAAGGAAATGGCAATAGAGGAGAAGGAGAGGCTATTAAAGTCATGCAGCAAACTAATGGAATGAGAAGACTGGGTCATGGCAAGACAGAGAGAAAGATAGATAAGGAAGAAAAGGTTTAGTACAAGATGATTAAAGCCCATTCCTTCTCTGGGGTCATTCAGTATTACCTTATCATTTCAAGTCAGCTTTGATATGATATGAATAGTGAATGACATTTTTCTGGATGCAAAGTGATGCATGTTTATCAGGGATTGGTGTTTGAAAAAAACATGGTTATGTGAGTCATTTATTTGTTGGAGAACCAATCAACCACTAAATTCAAGCCCAATTAAACAAATTAGTCATCTAAATCTGAGGAAAGCGATTCAGTCTTGCATATCTGTGATTGCCTTTAATATGATGTAAACCTTTTTATGGTTTCATCATGCAAACTGCTGACTTCGAGACCTCCCAGATTGTTTTTTTTGTTTTTTTCGTTTTCAATTTGAGAATGTGTCTTGCAGCAGATCCCACTTGATCACAGATACATATCCAAAGATTTTCCTTTAGACTTTTTTGGTTCAGTTCAGAATTCATTATTTAATCATCAAGCTGTCCTGGCCTTGATTCAGCCCAGCAAACCCAAATAATGATACTACTACCACCATGTTTTACAGATGGGACAAGATGCTGGAGTGGTTTTTCCGTATCCATGCACAACACTCCTCTTTTAAACCACAAAATATTTTCGTGCAACCTTCTGGTTTGTCAGCATAATCTTAAGTAAAGTGAAAATAAGCAGCGCTTTTGTGTCTTTCCCCTTCCTGCCTCAACACCCACATCATTGTTTAATGGTCTACTAACGGTGGACTAATTAATATCAGCATAATTAAATATCAAAGGGGCCTTTAATTGATTAAAGGTTAGCTTGAGTTTATTTGAGGCATTTTTTACACACCTTACTGGGGCAGTTTTTACTGGTGGATCACTTATGCAGAGAGTACAGGTCATGTTGAATTTCTTCTACCTGTACTTACTCTGTCTGACTTCGTGTTAGCAGAGTCCAACTTCTTTAGAAGTGGTTTTACAACTTTTTCTAGCCTGATGAGCAGGAAAGTCTTTTTTTTTTTTTTTTTTTTTTTAGCTGATCCTTGATTTCCCCCAACATGAGTTGTCAGGATGACACTGTTTTGTAAACATAGCAGGTCCATGCCCTCCGGATTTGTTTCTTACTTAAGATAATTTCAGTGTGAAATCAATAAGCAGCTAGTCCAAGAAGTTTGCATACCCTCACAATGTATAATATTGGTTCATTGGTTAATGACCAAGTTTTATTATTTTTATCATTTTGTATATCTACTGACGTTTCCATCATATTTTTCTAAATATTTTTAAAATTGTGAAGGGTTCACAAATTTACAATCAAGGTAGCTTTTTAATAAAAATTAATTGTAAAATGTTTGCAGGTAATCAATTTTTCAGTCTGTTATTCTTATTATATGTAGTGGTGAACACATTTGGTCTGTTTTCAATATGTCAACATATTTAATGATGGTGGGAATTTGTTTTATTACAGCAGATAAAATTCCCAAAAGTTATCCATTAACTTAATGTTTAGTTATTTAAATGTGTTGAAAATTATAAAAAATATCAAATTTAATGTTTGTTTTTTTTTCAAAATGTCTTTAAAGTTTCTAAAATGTTCCTGAAGTAATGAGTAATAAGACACGCTGCTTGTGTATGTTTATATCTTTCTGTCCCACTTCTCAACAAAGAGGATTTATAAAAATTTCAGTTAGTTATAGTGTCTTCTAGTTTTTTTTTTTTAGCATCACAGCCTTTCCAGACAATCTGAAATGATTTCTGCCACTGAGAAATTTGACAAATGTAAGAACCAAAAAACCATGCACATTCAGACAGATAATTTGTCAATAAAGAGACTTCCATGTGGCATGCATTTCTAAGTGCAAGCAAAAACTAGAAAAGAAATTTCTGTGAGCTTCACTTAATGAAAATGAGATGTAACGGATCCCAGTGCAGTTGTCACGTGCAACTACTTACTTTAGCTGTGGCAAGCCGACCAAAGCCGGGCTGTCCTGACTGGGCTTCTGTGGGGGCGGAGGCTTTTGTTGCAGAGGGGGTCGTCCTCCCGGACCACCTTGGCCTTGACCAGCAGGTCGCGGCTGCTGGGTGGTGGGTGCTCCAGGCCGGCCTTGCTGACCAGGTGTCCTCTGTTGCTGTGATCCTCCCTGTGACTGCTGTCTAGGGGCTTGAGCAGGTTTCTGTTGCTGTGGTTGCCCACCTGGAGGTTTCTGGCCAGGGCTGCCCACAGAGGGTTTCTGTTGCTGTGATACAGACTGTTGCCTCTGAGTTTGAGGGGAACCCCCCTGGCTTCGCTGAGGAGCACCCTGACCTGGAGGCCGAGGTTGGGCCACAGGTCCTTGACTAGCCTTAGCTTGGGTACTGGGGTCACCAGTACCAGGGCTGGCGGCAGGTGACTGGGCCTGTGCAGGAGGTTGACCTTGAGGTTGTGGGCGCTGGGATGGAGGGCTTTGCTGAGGCCCACCTATGAAAGATAAATTAAGAGCAGTGGCATTCGTACACACTCATATTGTTATTTTCAAGAACTTCTAAATAAATACAAGATATATTTGCGTAATAATGGAAGATAATTGTTTTACCTTGAGGAGAGGGACGCTGTTGAGCCTGTGGTACTCTGGACTGTGAGACAGGCTGAGGAGAAACTGCTTTCTACAAAAAATACAGTTTTTTCACATAATAGTTATACCACCATGCAGAAAGCCTAGCATCAGAAAAAAACTTGACTATGCAAACAATGCGGGTTTTTTAAGAATTTGTAGAAACATGTTAAACATTTTAGATGTGCTCAAGATGCCAGTGCAGGATGTGTCCATGACACCTTCTGGACTTATTTCTAGTTGTTATCTAATATGTTCACCTCATATCTTTTGACTGCTATGTCTAGAGTGCACTAGGGCTCTCTGCCTGGACCATTGCTATTCTTACTAGTTCTTGGTTATATACACCACAAGTATTTTGTAAATCTAAACTATGCAGATTGCACTAAATTGTATTTATCAATTTAACCCACATGGCAACTTTTGGAGCTGAAAAATCCAAATAAAGTGTAAATGGGTTCATAACAGCATATTTTGAAGATGAATGTGACATCACTCAAACTCTCGGTTATAAGTCGTTTTATCCGGGGCCAGAATGTAAAATACTGTTAACCCCAGGGATGAGTACTGCTTTACTCAGAAACAAGCACCTATATTGTCAGGCTGTTCCCTATATTATGACTATATTTTCAGTTGGGATCCTAAACATGTTATAGCATTTATTTGAAAAAAGTTGGGGTACAGAGGAACAGAGTTTACTGGTGTGTTTCTGTAGTTTAAGCACCTGTGCCAACTGTCCTGCTGTTGCACGGACTGTGGAAGAGCTTGGGGTGCGAGGAACATTCTGGTTTATCATTGAAACAACTAGTTCTGCAATCTGAACACGGTCATCTTCCTGCTGGTCCCCAATCAGTGGCATTGAACAGTCATCAACCTTAAACACAACATGATGAAATTTGTTTATTTCCAGCATGATCACAGACAACCATTAATATTTACAGTGATCATACTGTCTTTTAGTACCTCTATAATGTAATCCTTGCCATCTTTACCATGTAAAGCCTCCACAGCACAGATATCTAACCCTCCAAAGATATCTGCACAAGAATCCACCCACATCCTGTATCTGCAATAACATGTTAAACAAAGATATCATCGTAATACAGTGGAACATCATATTAATTGCATTGTCATAGTTCATTAGATACATGCTCTTACTTGTCTGACATGGCCACCTGCTCAAGCATAGACGACCCAGTGTTAGTTTTCCAATTCCCAGAAATTGATGTCCTCCTGTTAATTTTAAATGAAAATGGCTTGACATGTTGTTCTAATTTCATGTGTCACAATCTGCAGTGAAATACTGAGAACTGAAAAAAAAAACACAGAATAACTCACATATACGCCTTGTAATTGTTGCCAATCTTCTGGATGCGGACATCATACTTCGCATCGATAAACGGCTCAGATGTTGCATATGTCTTGGTCAGTGCCACGACACTAGCAATATCTTGAAAGTCATACTGATTGTCCACTTTTACCTAGAGGAACAGCAGTCACAATCTAAACATGGTGGCATGTAAGACTCCTACAAATGTAATGATCATAATGATATTATTTTATTCTTGAACACTGCAGTGTTACCTTCCCCATTCCAGAGTGAGCATGGCCCATCTTTACAACGACAGGGAATCGAGGGGAGCTAATCTGTAGCAACAATAGCACATATATAGTTTTGTTTTTAATTATACATAGGACACAAAGCAACCCTCCCTTTTCCCTGCAGATATTAGCATTCATTTTGATAATCTGAAACCAAGTCCTGTTATGTCAGGCTGCAACTGCAGGGGTGGAGATGACTGCAGCAACAGTCTCAATTAAATTGTACTGACACTGACTTGGCATAGCAATAATCAAAAGCTCAGCCTGCATCAGTAACAAAAAAGTTACAAAAAAACACACTCCATGGAAAATTAGAATGGCCTCAGCAGCTGCATTAATGATATGGTAGCTTATTACTCCCATAAATGTGACTGATGATGTGTCTGTGTGTATGTGTGTTTCTTTACATGTTGCTTAGCATGCACTCTTACACATTTACACACAAGGTGAAAAGGGCACAGAGGAAGGAGAAGAGCACTTTACAAAGAACTTACCATTTCCTTATAGTTCGGATAGTAAACCTGCTCAATCAGTGGGAATTCCTCAGGGCCCAACTGCTTGTGGAGTCTTGACATTTGAGCAAACTGAGGAAGACACAAACCTCAAGATGCTACTCTACATGCTTATACAGCTAAGATTAATTGGACTGGTTTTAAGTGACCACAAAAATTAAATACTACATACCACCCATGGTTTGTCACAGAAATTGTAAACAGAGTGCAAAGAGTTAACACTTGGCACTCCAGCATACTGCAGTCCAATCACTATGTTGCGATGGTCTCCATTCTTGTCCATGCTGAAAGCATGCTGTCTAATCAGCACAAAGTCTGGCTTAAAGGATCTGGTAAAAAGAACATGAGCCAAATATTAAACTGCATAGTTAGACAAACTTATCTCGTGATTCACCACCTTTCAAGATGTGGTGGAATCTCAGAGCCTCAAATTTGCAGCAGTGCAATAATTCTTAACTGAAGAGTACTTACTTAGTAACCTTATGTCCATTTCTGAATGCATCAATGTCAACATTGTAGGTGCCTGTGGCATTGGCCACCAAGTTGATTTCAGAGAATTCTGCCTGAAAGGACAACGTCATGATCAATCTCTGCTAAACATCACAAAATCAGCAGTGATCATAGTCAGATTGAGATGGCATGCAAGATTTTCCCCAACACCCAAGCTCACTAGAATTACAAGATATTAGATAATGTCTCAAGTGTTTTCATCCTGTTAAGATGCTACAGGAGCAGCAAGTCTGTGCTGCAAGAAGTAGAGATGAAAAATGGAAAAGGACCAAAGTGCCTGAGGCATAGAAGTATATTTTGAAACGTTGAGGGTCCCTCTGCTCTAACTGGCTATGAATAGCCACTGGCTAAAACTGTATTCGTAGCTTTTAAGGCAACATGTTCCTTCTCATAAATTGATCTCAATGACTAGAAATCAGTTGTCAGGGTACATAAACTGATGATTTATCTATACCATGAGGGACACGTTACTATGGGAACAAAAGTGGCCATCCCAGTGGGTATCAATACCCACAGTGGCGAGTTGGACCCTGAGACATCTATCATCCTATGAACGTTGCTTGTCCTTTAAAGGATAATTGTTATTTATTTGTTTATTTTTAATATAAGTATGAGAAACAAAATAAAATAGAAAACAAAAGAAGAAGAAGAAGAAAAATCAAGCATACAAATATAAGACATACAAATACATATTCAAAAGGGAGTGAGAAGATGAATAACCCCTTCTTCTTAAAAAAAAAAAAAAAACAATGATAAGCTTCCTGGTTTAGGCCTGTCTAGAAGCTAAAACTTGATATTTTGTTAAATAAATGCAGACTTAATTTTATATACCCATAATACAACCATGTTCAATAATGACCAGCTAATTAATCACGGCAGTGCTTTTATCTACCAAGATAAGATTTTAAGCACGCATCAGGTTACCTCTGTTTGGAGACACAGATCAGAAAAAGCATTATCCACCAACATAGCATAAAATACTAAAATCATATGAAAAAATCGTGTAACATCTCTTTAGCTTAACTATCAACAGTCATTTAAGCTGGTTTATTTAAACTAGACCTGCCTCTATTCTTTATTTTGCATTTTTCTTGTCCTATTACTCAAACTAAAGGAGCGCATACTTAAACCTACCTGTTCAACCTTGATGTCAAATTCACCGTGGACTTTTCTTCCTCTGAAGACCTTCACCCTAAATGTGAAACAGGGAGACGGGTCCATTTGTAGGGGCGGAGCATAAATGCCAATCTCAACAAGCTTTTTCCTCTGAAACTAACAGCTGACATTTTCTTTGTCAGCAGGGAAAGTATGTAGAAGTTGAGAACAATATGGGTCAATGCAAACATGCTAATTAGCTGACATCAACTAACAAAATCTTATTTTCCATAGACACAGTACTTTGTTTTAACTAGTAATGTTAGAATTTAACCAAAAAAGTTACCACTTCAGGATCTAAATTATGCCCATTTACAGCTGTTTGGTTTAAAATACCCTGCACATTCCTTGTGGCATCTCTTGCAGAGATTGTAACCTGAGTTCAGTACAGGAGATAGGCAGCTGATCAATGAAAATGGCTTCCCTGCATGCTGCTTTTGCCATTAACGCCATCAGCGTACAGACACATACACTCTGGCCTAAAGTGATTTGACCAGGAAACTAAGGGGCGTTTTCGCGTAATATACCTCGCAGCACTAATAAATCATATGACCTTCCAGATGATAGGCCACTGCAGTACACAATCTAGCACAGATTCTTGTCTAGACGAGGCGCTACGCCGCCAGTGCGCGCTGCTCTTACCAGTCGGTCTGCTGGTCGTCGATGACCAGGAGGATCTTGGCATTGCTGGAGACACCTGCCCGATCCGCCGCCTCGGATAAGGTTGCAGCTGCAGCAGCTGTAGTTTGCTTGACAGCATTGGATATGGAGGAGAAGAAGCCGGAGCCCCCACCTGCAGGTTGCTGCTGACTGGTGGACTGGCGCCTCTCCGCCGGTCCCGGCGACACTGCGGGGCTTTGCTGCGGCGGATCGGTGCGTTGGAGGTCGGTCATGTAGCCATTAGGGAGGTTGGACATGAAATTGCTGTCCGACAGTCGTCGACGCAGGTAGTTCATGGTGAATATATATTGAAATGACGGAGAGGGGATACCAAATTTCCTCCAACTGAGTACGACTTACAACTTGGTGTGCAGTGAAAAAAATGAATGAGAAGGATACTCTCCCATGTGCAGAAACGGGGATCAGTGTTGCCTAAAGAGAACAAGTCCGGTTTTATAATTAGGAGGGTTGTTTTTTTTTTAACTACAAATCACAATAAGAAATCGTGACTGACTCAGGTAAAGGCAAGCATCTCACAGCCTCCATATTTTAGGTGACAAAATATGTTAAAATAAAATTATTAATTATCATCTTAAATTAATTTGCTTGCTAATACCAACGACTATTATAACTCATAGTAACATCCATATCAAGGCATGATGAAACATACCTGGGAATGTATCCAAACTGATCCGCCCAAATGATGAGGTGATGGTTCTTAACTAGCTCTGTGTCTCAGGAAAGCCTGCATCCAGGTGACTCTCATGTCCTCTGTGCGGGCAGGTCGTGCATCGGGCTTCAATCTGTGAAATAATTAAAGCTACAGTCTCTCCAGCATCTCCACCGTCCTGTTTACCCTCAATACCTAGTTTTTTTTCGTCTGCCCTGCGTCACTCCCAGTCATCTTGAGGGAGAGAAGCCTGCAAGACCACGATCAAGTTACACAGCGTGCGGATGCAGACTTCCGGACGCTGCAATATTACTGAATTCGAAAGTACAATTGATAGTAATATTGTCATTTGAAGTATATAATTGAAATTCTCTTTGGTAATAACGATGCTTCGTTTATCATCTTATAGTCAATAAAAATGAGTTTACTGGCTGTTTAAAATAAAATAAAAAAAAGGAAAAATCATGGAGCTCTTTTTAGTGTTTATTAAAAGAGATGTTATCAGACTTCCTGTGTTCTGGTTGTGTTTATCTGACTTGACGCAGTTCTGTGATGGGTTGTGACGGTGGTGCTGATGAGAGGACGGTGACAGGGGCGTCGCTCTCTGACACATGATCTTGCTGCTGCTCACTCAACATGATGTATAAGGGTGTTGCAGTTATATGGGAGCCTGTTGTAGCCAATAAAACAGCAGCGACACGTTCCTTTTGCACTGGAGTCACTCACTTAGAGTGAAATTGTAGATTTTCAATACAGGTCGATAGGATTTGAGAGATGCACTATCTGTTGGTGATCGTCACACCCCTAATGAACACAGAACCCCTGGGAGTCCTTTATGCTTTGCTATGGAAACTACACTGTGGTGGTAACAAGATGTTTATGATTGAGACAAAACTTTCGGTGCATTTCTCTCCTGAACCATTAATGCCTTAGAGAAAAGAATTGTAGCTTACAGTAATTTAAGATGACATAATAATCATAACACATGAGCTCATGCTTATATAAAATATGCTTTTATTCAGGTGGCATTTGCTGGCCATGTTTGATTGTTCCATTGTAGGAGTGAAGATAAAGCCAAAGTCAAAGTAGGACATAACAAACAATCATCTTCTTGCTTTATACAACCTCAGATTAACAACAAAATATGATATGTTTATACTGTGTCATTATTAACTCAAGACAAACAGCCAAAATGCAGAATCATGATTCTGTCATGTCCCCATTATAGCACGTATAATCACCACTTGGTTAATTGTGGAGGAAATGTATCTCACTCTTCTTTACAACATTACTTCAGTTAATTATTTTCAGACCTTCATTTATGCACAGTTTTCTTAAGGTCTGGACTTTGACTGGACTATTGCAACATGTTTCTTTTTCAGTTACTCTTTCAGTCATTTGATGGTGTCTTTGGGGTCATTGTTCTGTTGCATTATCAAGTTCTGTCCTATCTTTAGCTCTCAGACAGATGGCATAACATTTGCCTTTAGAATACTTTGCTAGAGGATGTATGGAGCTAAATTAAGGCCATAATGTTTGTTCATTTGAAAGAAATGTTAAAAAATTAAAAATGTATCATAATTATTAAATATATATATTTTTGTAGTTTTTAAAATAAACTTTATTATCCATTTTCAGTATTATATATTTTTTATTTTATTTTTTCAATGTTTTTCTTTCAGTTTCAGTTTTTATAATTTCAAATTCAAATCTTTCCAATAAAAGTCAAAACTTTTTTTTTATTTTTTTTTTTTTACAGTTTCAGATTTAGTCTACAGTGCTGACTGAAACAGCTCTAGCAACCAAGATTTGTTAGTAGCAAATGTCATATTCTCTCTGCCAGTTATTTGATAACAGTGCGTTGGAGGTGTTTTGTAGATTTTGTCAGTTTCCACATTTCCTGAAGGCAACATGATAGAGGGAATGCCTTCAGCCTCCTCTGGTCACTCATGACTCCACCCTTTATCTTCTGTAGCCACGCCCACCACGCCAGATTAGGGCCAAAAGTTTGAAACTGTAAAACATTAATCTAAAAGTGTACAGTAAAACTTTTAAGGTGAAAAACAAATCTAAAAACTTTTTAAAAAAAATCTAAAAAAAAAAGCTTTGACCTTATTGGAAAGATCTGAATCGGAAAACACAAAATTTGAAGGAAAAGCCTATCTCAACTTGGAAAGCAAATATGTATATGTCATGTCATGTCATTTTCTGTACCGCTTGTTCCCATTAGGGGTCGCGGGGTGAGCTGGAGCCTATCCCAGCAGT
>JBAMHW010000012.1:23092934-23122815 GCA_037177495.1 Rhadinocentrus ornatus | reverse complement strand
CATTAGGGGTCGCGGGGTGAGCTGGAGCCTATCCCAGCAGTGTTTCAGGTGAAAGGCAGGGTACACCCTGGACAGGCAAATATGTATATATAATACTGAAAATTTATAATTAAAGTTTATTTTTAAAAATACTAAAATAATTGTATTGAAATTCAAACTGATATAAATATTATAATATATGCATTTTAGTTTTATTTAGAATCCAAATGTTTGTTTTTCAAAGTTCACAGTAAAAACATGACTTTCAACTGACATTTTTCACTTTCATTTATTTCTTTCAAATGAACAAATATTATGGCCCTGATTTAGCCCCATAACTTGTTCAGATGTAACTTTTCTGTTCTTACTAGTGACAGGAAGCATTCTCCTGACAGCCCTTTTAACCAAGCCATACATGCTCAATCTGTTTCTAATCATACTGTGATCAACTTTATATGATAAATTATTATGATATTTACCACGCTACTGAGTCATTCATTCATTCATTCATTCATTCATTCATTCATTCATTCATTCATTTTAAATAGCTATCTGCTTCATTAACACGATTCAAATGGATTCATGCATGGAAGCTGTACAAGACCTCTAGGAGGTCTTTAGGGGCAGTTGCAGTTTTGCATGTGGAAATGTCCTCATATCATAGGAATTGTGCTAAGAACTAATTTATACAAATTGGGGTTTGTTCTATACAATGATGGAACAATTCAAATGATAAATAGATTTATTTCTCTGCTGTGCATTAAAAATCTTTTTTTAATAAAGTACTATAAGAAGTTGATTGACAGAGCAGTAAATTGGTGCATGGAAAGTGCATTACCCTTTGAAATTATGACCATCATTTAAATAATTATTACTAAGAAGCTATATAATAAATTGAGACAGATAGCTGATAAGGTAATAGTGCATCAGCTGTTACTTTTAGCTTCATAAGCACATAATGCAAGTCTTACATACTTGCCATTCCATGCTGATGTCAGGATTATAAGTGGTGAATTTCTAAATTGTCATTAACGTATTTTCATAAAAATATTTTCCAAATGTGAGCATCCTGGGCAATGCACATTCTTCGAACATTAGTTTTTAGCGAACAGGGAAGACCTTTACAGTCCACATGCACTGCAGGCATGAGGGGGACTGTTTCGAAACTAGAACTTGATTTTCCACCTACAGATTCCCTACTTTTTAAAATTAGATTCCTTGCATTGTAAAATGTTAGAACTTCATGGAATCTTTCACTGAACAAACATGTTTTATTTGATCTATAAATCCTGCCGTTTTATCCCTGTTTGTTCAAAACACACCCTACAGTAGCCTGCATGAAAACGCATATTGATGCCTTTGATGTTATTTCAGTAATGAACTTAAGGTGACACTGTTGAGCTAAAATTAAATCCAGCATGGTTTCATGTGTGTGTCAACAATAAGACCTTTCTAACAGCTCCGTGCCATTTCAAACCTGTTAGGACACTGTAAAGCTAATATTCACTATTAGGATTAAATGGCTTATACATCAGGGTAGCAAAAAGAATAATTTTTATAAATAATCTATAACAATAAACAAGAATCCAACAGGATGTTTTGAGATGCTAACATATCAATCTCACTCTTAAAGTTTTCTCATGTGTGTGTTTTTTGGATCTATGTCATTGTATCTGAGTGTGACCAGTTCCTCAGTACCTCAGCTCATATGAGATTGTTCTCATGGCAGCAGCATTTTCAGGACTTAGGAGTCTTTGTCTGGCCATTAACAAAAGCCTTTGGATTACTGGTGAGGCCGGCTCAGAGTACAGCTGCAAGCGTGTTAGGGCAGGTCAGAGGAATGACTGGAGCCTCGGTGGGCTAAGCACTCAGAAAAATGCAGTTTGGTGAGATTGCAGATTAGGAGGGAGGGAGGTGGGTGGGACAGCTGCCGATTCCACAGAGGGGAAACAAAAGACACACTTCACCCACAATCTGGAGGAAATCTTGAAAGTTGTGTGGACAATAAATACGTGGCTGAAGATGTTTGGTATTTTCTTTGCCATGAACATCGCTACAAAAGCAAGTGCTGGATAAAGTAATTCAAACACCATAGCATTTAACAGCTTCTTTTACATCTGAGACATGCCTACCTGTGAGCACATTCCGCCTACAACACAATAACAAACCAGACTGAATGAATGAGAGCTTGCTATTGGCCCATGCAGCAGCCAATCTGAGTGCAGGGGGATGAGTCACAAGCAAAGCCACAGTGCCTATCTGCACACACCTGATACTTTACCTACCTGAGCTCAGACCCAGCATCTCATTACCTTTCCAATACAATCCATAACTGAGGCTCATTGTGTCCTGTAAACTCCAGCAGTCAAGGTGGTCCTCTGTATTAACCTCCACTCAAACAAAGACAGGGCGCCATGGCTGTAGCTAATTTCCAGTACATTACTCGGATGAGCAGTGGCTTCAAGGTCTACATATTAGAGGGTAAGCTTGAGTAATGATTTTCTTTTATCCCTTCACTTAATTTTATGATAGTGAATACATGTAAACTTCGACTGGTGGAATTAAATCTCTGCTATGGTGATGCTATCATATTCCAGGGATTCATATTTATATGATTATGATCTAGTGTTGTGTCACAACTTAATGCATGATCCTTCTTCGTGACAGTGGTATTAACCTTTGCTCTGTTATGAAATATATGTAAATACAGAATAAGATAGAAAGAATTTGATGTAGTAAAAAGCAACACCAACAATAATTTTCTTATTATATTTTGTGAACACGAGGATCGTTTTTAATGACTAGCTCTTATAACAGCAATCTTTTTACATAAAGAATAAAACAATCAATACTGATAGGCTTTCACTGGCCTCAAACTACAGCTAGGATTCTGTGAACTGTATACCACTGTTGGAAATTCATTAAATCTGAATAAATGCAGCAAAGCAGAAGGTCAGGCAGCACATATCCCTCTGCTTATAAGGAAGAAATATCCATGCCTGAGGCATTAGAAAATCAGCATAGGTGTGGTAATACCTGCCCCTCTTCACAATAGCACTCTGTGTGAAGTAGTAACACACAGGTAAGCAGAGCAATCAGGTGCAAAGACGCTGAACGGCTCTTTTTGTCTTTGAATACAAAATAGATAATTGTCTATTGTTTCACTTGAGTAAGGCTGCAGACGCAATTGTTTCCTGAATGCATCTGAATGGTCCCGGCATCCCATCAAGTGTGGATTTCTGAATGCCAACAGAGCATACAGTCAAACAATGGGGACAGTGTAATTATTCTGCTATCACATTTTTAAACAGTGCTTGTGTTTTTAACTGTATGCATTGAGCACAAGCTTGAGATGTTGACTGCACACTAATTCGGTATAATATTTCCTATGTTGTTCTGATTGTACTTTCAATGCCACTGTGTTTTTAAAAACACAGTGGCATTGAAAACATTTAAACATGCACGTTGGATATGCTCTGCAGCAATCTTTTTCAAATCATAAGTGACATCATCAGCTCTTTGTTAGTGTGTTTCAACATAATAATTGCAAAATTACTGTACGAGCACAGCTGTGTGTGTGTGTACGTGTATTCACTGATGGCCTTTTCACAAATGGGTGGCACCCAAGTCATGGTCCTGACACCCTGGGAGCTACTTGATGTTTTTTTGTCTCCATCCAAACAGAAAGTCCTTGTGAGCGTGTGTCAGGGCTGAATGCCAAATTTATGCAGAAAAACAACATTTACCGTTAGCATTGAATCAGCTGAGTAGTGTTGTAACCCTCACTGATCAGGTAGTTCAAGTTCTACAGCTTAACGGAGTTTACAATTAACGGTGACCAAAAAAAAAAAAAAAAATTTCCCACGAATAGTAGTCATGCCGGTTGAAGTCATAGATCAAAACAAGCTGTTACTCTTTACTAAGTTTGTAACACAATTGTCAATTGATTAAATTAATTAGGGATCATTTGGCCTACAAGATTTATTTATCAGAGTATATTACCTGTTTTAAAATGCCTTTCTGGTTTAATAATTTTGTGCTTAAATTTGTATTTTAGGTCAACCCCACCTCAGGAGTGAGGACCGATACAGAAATATGGCAAATGACCGGGCAAGAGCCCCAGCAGTGCATCCCATCAAACGGAAGCGCAGCCATGAGAGAGGTCTAACTTTGGAAGAAAGGTAGATGCAAGTTTTTATTAGTCTTTTTGTTGAAAATGCAACCAATTACTTGAAAATTATGTTTCAGAGATGCAAACATCTTTTAATGAACACTTCTTTCAGGCGAGAACGGGCAATAAGCAGAAGCATTGGCAAAATTGCCCAGAGAGCAGCACCCCCATCTGCTGTGTTCAGCAGCCAACAGAGTCCAACATTTACCCAGAGTCCAGCACCCAGCCCCACCAGCCCTCTGCCCACCCATCTGCACTGCACACCCGTCATGGATGAACCCCTTGCTCTCATCAAGAAACCAAGAAAAGATTCAGAAAGCACTGAGGAAAAGGCTAAAAGCTCAGTTTCCAGTCAAATCCAGGTAATTCAGCCAAACCAAATTGTGCTGCTTGTCTTTAAAAAGCTGATTTCACAAAAGATAAAAGATGTTCAGACAGTCATTAGTTAGGAAACGTGGCACTGCTGTCTGTCCCTTTGTAGTCTCTGCATAGCTCCAGGCTACCCACAGCAGTGGTACATCTCCCATCTTTAGTTAGTGAATCCTGGAGTGTATGCAAGCCTAGGCTTGCCTGAGCAATGCGATCCGGCAGGATTTGGGAAGAAAATGTGAGCAATGGAGGGAGGAATGCCATCAACAAGACCAAACAGACTGCTTCCTTTTTGATCTGTTTATGCAAACACACTGAGACTTATCTGATTTTCATGGCAAATCCAACCAGTTGAATCACTTTTCAGCTCATTTCATACTAAACTGTCCAGTTGCCTTTGACTTTGACATTTCAGTGCACATTCAGGATTAGGCTATAGATCTACAGGAATTCTGAGAAAACACAAAGCAGGACTTCTGATGAAACACTGTCACTTTGCTGTATTAATCCAAGATAATTTAATTAATAACTGTGCTTTTTTTTTCAGATGCGTCCCTCTGTGATAACTTGTGTGTCCTCATTAAGAAACCCCTCTGGCAGATCTGAGGTCCACAAAAGCAACTCAGCAGGTCAGTCTCACACTTCTCCAATGAGCTCATTTACCAGACAGTCACTCCCTCGTTGTCACTCACCTAATGGTGTAAAAAAAAACACTCACTATTACTCACTGGTGTTTATTTGATTTTTGTCATGCATCTCTCTTCTTCCAGTGGTATCCAAAGGCAACTATGATCACGTTCTTGAGGAGCATTTTCAGAGGAGTCTCGGAGTGAACTACCAGCAAACTCATTCCCAGCAGCTCTCAATCAGCGTGTCTGTTGATGATCACTTTGCCAAGGCTTTAGGAGACAAGTGGCTCCAGATTAAATCAAAGTCTTCCTCCTGCTCCTCCACACCTCCCAGCAGTCCAAGTGTTACCCTGTCCCCATCCTACAGCCACAGCCCAAATCGGTGCCACAAAGAATCCACCAGCAGCTTGTCACCAATTACCAGCCACTGGTCTGTCAATTAAAGCAAAAAACAAAACAAAAAAAAAAAAAAAACACTGATCCATGTGGAAAACTGGACTTGGTGACTTTTTTACATTTCATTAAAAGCAACTCTGCTTGTTTATGCAACGGGAAAAGCCAGCGTTAGTGTTGAGAGCGAGCTAACAGATGCAGGAGTACAGTCACTGTGGACATGTGTTGGTCCAACTTTGTGTTGATCCGTTTTGATGCAGATAAATGTAGCATTAAGTGGGACCTCCTTGTTTTGTTACATTTCTATCTACTTTTCTAGCATCTAAATACTTGAGATTGTGTAGTTGGTGATATGAGGTGATTAAAAAATCAGCCAAATAATCCTTTACATTTCTTTGATTTTTTGCCTTTCTTATAATACAGTCTGAATGTCACAATGTTATTATGTTATATTTATATTCTGATACAACTGGGATAGCTAGTCTAAATGACTAGCCTATCTGCTATGAAATATTATGCTTACAAGCTTTACATAAGGCAGAGTTTTGAATAAACATCTAAAAACTAGCAACCTTTTTGTGTTGTTTATTATTATTGTTCATTATTTGATGGCCATGTTTTTCCAAATAGTTTTATCTGATATATCTGTAAAGATAAAGGAAACACTGGGCGGCAATGAAACATTTTTGTTGAAGTTAAACATTACACAGACTGAATAAAACTTTTATCATAAACTGATGGGCACCTTGTGAAAGATTGGCAGGGAGATGTACCAGACAAGGTAATGTAAGTCCTGAGTCAGTCTGTGTCGACAACACATCCGGCTAAAACGCTGCATCTTACACTGTTGCCCAACAGACTGGAAATTAAATGGCTGTAGGAGCAACTCATTCTGGACTTTTTCCTGTAAGTTTCAGAGAATGTAGGGAGCATGTCCCAGCAGGCTCTCTGCCTTGTGTTCTAACATTCCTGTCTCCTGAGAAAATGACTCTGTAAGATCCTACTGATCCTGTTTGGCAAGGGATAGGAGGGAGGGAAGAGGGGAAGGAAGGGTTGGGCTAACATAGGCCTGAGCATGAGAACCAGCCACGCACTTCAGTTGCTTATTTGCATGTCCTATCTTGTATCATTTTAAATATGATAGGGAGCATTTAAGGAAAAAAAATCCCAAAGCCTCTGTACTTAAAATAACAAAGCTGCAACATTTTAAAGGGATTGTGGATGTTCTGAAAATTTTAACAATTTGGAAAAGAGGTTATTGGTCAAAAGTCAGAAACAAGTAAAATAATGTGCTGTTACGGTGGGGTAATTACAACCATCTACCAAAGATGTAATAAATAATGTCCCTGATGGTTTTAGTTTAAACATCTTCCAAACAGAAACAAGAAGCTGACACCAAACACACATATGAGAACAAATAGTGACCAAACTGGGGATTATTTTCCCTCATGGAGTCCCAAACTGGTATTTCGATATGGTTTATACTAATCAGCCAATGTAACCTGAATAGGGGCTTTGATGCCACCTAGAGGCCCTAAACTTTAAACAGCTGTCAAATGGTCTTGTGTTGCATGATGAACATAACAAGCAGCTAAAAGCAAGAAAATGTTTTAACTTAGAAGCTGGAGGGAAAGGGAAAATTATTGTGCTCAGCTCAACATTAGGAGGTGGTTGCACTCTTAATAAGCTTTAATCCACTGTAAATATGATTGTAGGTGTATGTGTTTAAACATGGATTCTGTTTCTTATCCAGAATGTCAAGTTTATGCCCAGGTTTTAATGCTAGAGCAAGAAGAATTTAAAATATATCCTCTATTTCTTTATAAGCTCTGTGTTTAATCATAGTTATATATAAAAGGTTGAGTGGAATACAGTATGCTCAGCTATTAGATTAAGCTGTTCAGAACAGCTGAGATGAAAGTAGTTCACAGTTTGAATTACACAGATCGGCTTGCCATGAGAATGCTGCGATTAAAGCTTCTCATGCCTCAGAAAAATAAATATGCATTGTGATGTGATGCAACAACAACACTAATTATCATTTTGGGGGAAAAAACACAGAAAAAAAGATACAAAACAACATTTACCTCAAGGCAATAGTAATTAAGTTTGTCTTACAATGCAATGTCAATCTGGGAAAGTTCTTGAGCCTTTTCTGTTAAATTACCATCAACAAATCTGACATCTTTAAGCAAACAATTAAAGGTATCCCACTAATCTCATGATAACATGATTGCATGAAATGTATCTACTATGGTGTTGTAGGGTATGATTAATTTAAGAGGTTTTTATTTAAGTCTTTTTATTCACACAACAATTACCTGGTCTCTGACAGCTTTGTGCTCCCAGTGCCATACTGACAGCCAGTGTCTAACAGTGTTGGTTGGCACTATTACACCACAACTGTAAGCTCTCAGGTTTGACCCTGGGTTTTCTATGTGAAGTTTGCATGTCCTATTATTGTATGGGTTGTCTCAAGGCACTTCAGTCTTCCCACAGTTTAAAGTCATGCATGATAGGTGGCAAGTTTTGTGTGTCCCTGCTCCAACAAACCTGATTCAAATTAATGAGTCACAATGCAGAACTTGATGTTGGATCCATTTGATTTGAATCAGATGTGTCAGAGAAGGGACATTTGGAAAAAATGCAGGGACGCAGGGTTTACCACAGCTGGGTTAAGTGATTCTGGCCTAGCCATAGGTGTAAGTGTTCATGGTTGTTTGCTGATAGATGAATGTGTTGTTTTGATATTAAATTGAGAACTTTACCTGTGGATACAGAATGTGAAGTCCCTCCTACCTCTAAAAGGATTTATGCAAACAATACAATAATCCATCTATAATGCAGAGGCAGCACCTGTAACTTTTTTAAAGCAAGAAAATAAATGACATACAACATCATGTTAATTAAATCAGGCTGATGCAAACCACTTGAACCTGCTTAACAAGCTAGAGGGTGTTATTCCTTTATTTCTATCATAATGCTAAAAATCAAACATTTAAAAAACATATATATATACAGGTGACTAAAGAACCAAAGAAATGATACACATGCTGCTTCTGCCACCTTTGCATTTCAGGTTTTTCAGTCCAGTTGGACAGGTCACATGTTTCAAAAAGGTCAAAATATTCCACAGAGGTGGCACTTGTGTGCACATGTCACATCACAACCACTTCATCTAACAAGAGCTCAATAAATAAGTAATGAAGAGGAAGTGATCAGCACATTCAGAGGCACTCTAGCATTTCAGACCAGAGTCAAGACTGCTGACGTTAAGGGCTTCCTGTTACTTTCCCGGAGCTTCTCAGTCAACTGACTTGAACAACAGGTTGATGAGTAACACAGTTTGCCTCATGTGCTATTGAGCCTCACACTTCACTTTGGCTTGGTCAGTGGCAAACCACAGGTTTTTTTTTGTTTTGTTTTTTTCAGGGAGAATAAAGTTCTTTAATCCAGGAAGAAGTTGATGAAGATAAGGAGAAAAATTAAAGTCACCCAAGCTGGTGATATCCATAATTACTCTTAATTATCTATAATTACTCCTAATTAAAGCCTTGGTAGCAATAACATGCCATACTTACTCAGCAGGCAAAACCAAAATTAAATCATTTAGACATTTTAGACAATTTTAAGCGATATTAAAGGAATACAACATCCATTGTATAAAAACAATAGTCACTACTGTTTCTTTAAGGTGATTGAAAAAAAAACACAATTTGAGGATAAAGTAAAGCAAAATAATCAGCAGAGAACTATAATTATTTTTCTCCCTGTCAACAAACAAGCTAAACATTAGCTTCTGTACTGCTGCTGTCTCATGACCAGGGTGAAAAGGCGTGTTTTCACTCAGTACAATATATAAACCAGCCTCCAACAGGGGCGGCCACACGCTGCAGGCTGCTGCACTGCCCTCCTCTCACGGCCCCTGGCTCTCTGAAGCATCTGTTGTTGTAACTTTTCTCACCTTACAGCAAGACAGAGCGAACACAGAGGACGCCACGCTCTACAGGAAAACTCTGGTCTGGTCTCATGTAAGTCTCTCTTTCTGGTTTTTATTTCACATTTTTCTGTGTTTTCGCTCAATTGTAATTATGCAACAGCAACTAATGAGATTAACATACCGCTGTTTTTTTTTTTGTTTGTTTGTTTGTTTTGTTTTTTGCAAACTGCTGCTGATTTTGTTAAAAACATTTTGATCATCAGCAGGGGTGAATAGGCCAATTATTTACAGCTTTACAATCTCTTTTTGAGGTTTTAAGTGGATTTATATGCAAGTGGGATTTTTGAGGCTACTAAAATTATGTAACACTACATTTAGTGCTAAACAATGAAAGAAATCCCGTTAAAAAGAAAACAATCACTACCACATTAATTCAACATACATGGATCTGACATTACTATTTTGTGTAATCCCAATTAATAACCCTCCAGGAGATGAAATTAGCTTATAAATTAGAAGATAAGTCATGAAGGTTAAGTAATTTATAATTATTCCAACAATTCCAACAACTGAACAGCAACACTCAATCCACAGACCCAACTATATATCATAAATTAAATTCTATAACTCAAAGTCAAATTACTTCTTGTTTTTAAAATATTTAACGGCCTCTTTTTGTGTTTTGTTTTTATATATATATATATATATATATATGTAAATAATTTCATTAGTGTGTTTAATATCCACAACTGATATTGAAGTTGACTTTTTGCTTTCGCAGACTCAGACACACACTACAGTAAAGTTATGTTTGAGCAGTTTTAGACCAAGCTTAAATGTCGGTCACACTGGTTTGAGGAGAGTTTTATTCTACAGATAGAAAACACTTCCCTCTTCCATAGTTCAGTAAATCATGGATGTGAAGAAAAACTAAGTTTGCGCCCTGGTTTTGGTAATATGTAACTTAGATTAGCTTTTGTTTGGGTAGGGTATATTACCTTCTAACTTGTGCACTTCTATCTTTTTGCAGTGTGTATCATCCTACAATCAGAGAATAACTGTCACCATGGATGTCTCCCCCATCTTTATACCCTGTCATTTTAACATAAAGTCCACAGAGAAACATTGTATACCAAGCTAGCAATAAAGATTCTTTTATTTCTCATTAACACTTCTAGATCCGAAGTGCCACCTACTTTACGTATTTATTTATAAATACATATCAACCCAGAACTTACCTTCAAACTACAACAAATTGGCTTGGTTCAATTTATTTAATTAAATAATATTAATAATAATATAATAATTATAATAATAATAAATAATAATATAATAGCAATGGATACCACTACACTAGCAACCCTAGCAGCTGCCACCACTGCAGTTTTGGCCTCTCAGTCTGACATGTCAGGCTATTTATGGCTCTTGGTACTGGGCTTTGTCATTGCCTTCATCCTGGCTTTCTCTGTGGGGGCAAATGATGTTGCCAACTCTTTTGGTACTGCTGTGGGCTCCGGAGTGGTCACTTTGCGGCAAGCCTGTATTCTGGCCACTGTTTTTGAGACGGTGGGTTCAGTGCTGCTGGGGGCCAAAGTCAGTGAGACTATCAGACAAGGGATCATTGATGTTCAGATGTATAACGGCTCGGAGCATGTCCTCATGGCAGGATCTATAAGTGCGATGTGTGGTGAGTATGCATGCAGAAATGCTGTCTTAGTGTCCATGAGTGAGTATATGAGTATTTACGCTGTTTACAGGCCCCATTAATGTTTTTGTGCCACAGGGTCTGCTGTGTGGCAGCTGGCTGCATCATTTCTGAAGCTCCCCATCTCTGGAACCCACTGTATAGTTGGAGCTACAATTGGGTATTCTATGGTAGCCAGAGGCCATCAAGGGGTCAGATGGATGGAACTACTACGCATCGGTGAAGATATTTTGTTTTCATCTGTTTGTTTTTTGTTTTTAACAAACTGTTTAATCTGTAAAAGAAGAGAAGGTGAATGCTTAATTAATGCTTTGTTAAATGTTTGTTTAAGTGGCATCCTGGTTCCTGTCGCCTGTTCTGTCAGGAATTATGTCAGGAATTCTCTTCTACTTTGTCCGCAAATTCATTCTGAACAAGGTAAGACCCTTTCTTTCAACAAAAGAATGCTCCCATCTTTAGGATTGTGAAAGTAATTATAAATCAGACTTATTTGAAAGAGTTTTAGCTGTAAAAGATCAAACGAAAAGTATTTTACAGATGTATCAGCACAACAATTAAAAGCATGAAAACTAAACTTTTACTCTACATGTCTGACATAACTACAGCTTAAAATACACATTAATGTATAAAAAAGTTTTAACAAACCTTTTTTGTCAAATATCAGATAGCTGAACGTGTTTGAAAATCAAAAGCAGATTTAAATTAAACTATCTAACAAGTTAAAAGAAGTCACAGAGCCTTTACGTCTCCATCTTACCACATTGTAATGAAACAAATGTGTAATGCTTGCCTGCTAGTGAATTTAATAGGGGGTGACAGAAGCTGAAATATTTTAGTTCAAAATGTGTTAAAAGCTACAACAGCAATTTTATGTAATATACGATAAACAAATTTTTTTACTTTTCTGTCATATTGAAGCAAAATCTCTTATACTCTAATAGAATTTTTATTTACTAAATGAACATATGCATCACAATGCAATCACAGCTGCAACTCAGCATACAGAATAAAAAAAAGAGTCTCCTGCCCATTAAATACATCAATAAAAAGGTGCATCAATCTTTTTATACCTCAGGGGTAAGAAAAGGAAAATGTCACAACACTTTCGCATTCCACCACTAGGTCTCTGAAAATGTGTATATAACCTAACCAATTTTATTTCTTACAGTCTAATCCTGTACCTAATGGACTGAGAGCCCTTCCTATCTTCTATGCCATTACAATGGGCATCAACCTCTTCTCCATCATGTTTACGGGAGCACCTTGTGAGTGTCAAGCTCACCCACCACATTAGTATTTATTTTCGTCAATGCTTAATGCGCAAAACAACTGCACAATGTGATGAAATCCTTGGAAATAAGAGGGGTGGATAAAGCTCACAGAGTGCACAAAGCAGAGCTGATGACAGGCAGAAGTAGGTATTATAAAACAGACCTTTTTTTTTTTTAACTATACAGAAGCTCCATTCTCAGCCAAAAAAGTAGTGTTATCTCTAATATTTGTCCTAATATCAAAAACTAAATGGTGTGAGGACCATTCAAAAAAGAGAAAACATTATAATGTGTGATTTTCTCCAATTAAAAGTGATACAACACAGACACAGACTGACAGTCTGCGCAGTTAAAGATATTTGAGGCGTTCATGCTAAAAATAGGGAACGCCCATAAAACTTCCTTCTCTTCTCTTCTTTTTTAAAAATGTTTTTGTTAGTAGTTATCTGCAATAAAAACCTGTATGTTTTTTTTTTATTTCTGCTTCAGAAGACATATTTCAACAGCAGTTTTGCTTTCCAGTATTAACATTAGAGGAAAAGTGAATCTACGACTAACAGAATGTTTATCACAGTCCTGCAAGACTGGCCTGGTGCTCACTATCTGATTGGAGGAGTGTGTACCATCGCTGATACTGTTGTTCAGAAGAACTTACTGACACGTGTTTAACAAGCCGTTGAGACATATTGTATAAGTTTTTACACATCACATGACTACAGCTCAGGGAGTTAGAAAATGGTAAATTAGATGACACTGTGAGCCTCCTGCCTCTCAAGATGCCATGTTTCTAAAGGTTCACCAAAGTTTATACAAGTACTGACAGTTTTCCCCACTATTCAGTTGTGCAGAATGAGTGTTAAATAACACGAAGAGTTAAGTGTCTGTACTAATTTGAGGTGGAAGTCTCTCTCATTTCCCTGTCTTGTGTGTGCAGTGCTGGGCTTTGACAGAGTACCATGGTGGGGCATTCTATGCATTTCTCTTGGCTGTGCCTTAGTAACCGCTCTGGTCGTTTGGTTTGCTGTCTGTCCGCGTCTCAAGAAGAAAATCAAACGTGAGTAAATGTGAAAGTTTGACGCTTTTAATTGTGGTTGAAATCATAAAAGTTCTGAGTAAGAACACTGAAGATAGATGGGTTTGTTTTCATGCCTTATTGTGTATGATGTCAATTCATACTTATATTCTGCTTACTCTGAAGATGAGTAATGCAAAGATGATAATGTCTTACTTTAGACTGTAATGAGACCTAAATTGATCGACAGCATTAACAAAAAACTACCCAGCAGAAAAATAAATAATGAAATTCTAAATAAATAAATAAAACTCTGGCTCTTTAATGTACTGCAGGAGAAACCGCTGCTGGTCCCTGCGAAACTCCACTAATGGAGAAGAACACAAGCAAACCAGTGCTAGAGGAGCAGCCCTCAACACCATCTAACACTCAACCTCAGAGTTTTCCTGCAGACAGTCAAAAAGTGGCTTTCAAACTCGGAGGCTCAGAGGAAGCAGACTTAAACAATGATGTGGACCCCAAAGACCTGGATATCTCCAGTGGTGAGACATTATTAGCATGAAATGCTTGACAAAATTCTCTGTCTTGTATTTTTTCATGTTTATAAAGATACTACTCTGATGAAGTCTTCATGATCTTTAGTAAAAGAAAATGTGCTTTCATAGGTCTGAATGGTACTATTGGCGCCATGATGATCACTGATCCTCACAGTGGACGCTCCCACACAATCCACAAAGACTCTGGCCTTTACAAAGACCTGCTCCACAAGCTCCACATGGCCAAGGTTGGTGACTGCATTGGTGACAGTGACACAGAAGAGCGGCCCATGCGGAGAAATAACAGCTACACCTCCTACACCATGGCTATATATGGAATTCAAGGAGATCCTAAATACAAAGATGTAGACACTGGATCACAGAGAAGATCTAGGGTGGATAGTTACAGCAGCTACAGCTCAACTGTGACCAATGGGAGCGCGGTTCAGGATGGGAGTGTGACTCAAGAAGCTGGCATGGAGCTTGCTCTGGAGGAGGATGAGCTGGAGGTCGACCAGCCTGCTGTTTCTACGCTTTTCCAGTTTTTGCAGATTCTCACGGCATGCTTTGGCTCCTTTGCTCATGGAGGAAATGACGTCAGGTGGGAAAGGATGGTTTTCTCCTGAGGAATATGTGAATGTGTTTTGATTAAGATGATTTACTTCATATATTTTTCATTGCCAGCAATGCGATTGGCCCTTTGGTCGCGCTCTGGCTTCTCTATGAGAGTGGCTCTGTAGTATCCAACTCGCCCACACCCATCTGGTTGCTTCTGTATGGTGGAGTTGGAATCTGCAGTGGACTCTGGGTTTGGGGTCGGAGGGTAATCCAAACTATGGGTAAAGACCTTACCCCAATTACACCCTCTAGGTATGGTACATATCTATATCCTGTAATAGCTAAGATTATAATTCATAATGTTGTCAAACCATACTAACATTTTCTCCTACTTCAGTGGATTCAGTATTGAGCTGGCTTCAGCAGTCACTGTTGTTGTCGCATCCAACATTGGTCTTCCTGTCAGCACAACCCACTGCAAGGTAAGAAAACTTAAATATATGAAGATTTACTATTGTAAAGTCACAGTTTCTTGTGTCCTTTGGCACACCTGTTTTTTTAACTCATATCGTGTGCACACAGGTGGGATCTGTGGTGGCTGTGGGATGGCTGCGCTCCAGGAAATCAGTTGATTGGCGTCTGTTCAGAAATATCTTCATCGCCTGGTTTGTTACAGTTCCTATATCCGGGCTGATCAGTGCTGCCATTATGGCTCTCTTCATACATGTTGTTCTGTGAGCCTCCTACTGTCCAGATAGACATTATTTTGTTTGAATTTATTTTTTAAAAATGTGCTGAATATGCTGTGTGTGTTCTTTGTTAATGATTTATATAATATTCAGTGTAATTACAAAGTTAAGTATATTTTATCTCACGTGGAAGTGTCCATGAATTATGTAGACTTTATTTACCCTGCTTAAATGTCCAAAAGACTGTGATCCTGTATATTAATCTGTATATTTGTATAAAAGCAATACGTATTAATCAAACCAGTCATTATCTCACAGAGCGTGAGAATGGACAATTGTTTGTTTTTTTTATTTTATTTTTGTTTTTCAACATTTATTTTGTAAGTTAAGTCCCATTAAGATTACAAGATTTCTTTTTTTAAGCGAGTCGTAGCCAAGACAGCAGCAGTCCAAATTCCATTACAGACAGAAATCAATGAAACAACTATATAAAAACATACAGTATAAAACATAAAATATAATTCTTAAAGAACAAAATATTTATGCATTGTTGGGTAGAAAATTATAAAGCCAGTTTATGTCAAGGGATTTGTATTTGTGTCACTAGTGAAACATTTGTCACAGAATGGTATTATGAGTGTGAATAAGTAAATTTAGCAGCATGGTTTGTAATAAAAAAAGATACATTTAATAACTTAAATTTCTGTAAAAGTATATTTTTATAATACATGTATAAATATTGCACTGCACTGGAAATTACTTTCTTTTTTTCTTTTTTGTTTGTTTTGTTATTTGTGTTTCTTAAAAAGGCACTGAGTAGTGCTGCTGCTGCTCCAGCTAAATGTCTGTTTTACTAGGTATACATATTGTTTGTTAACACAAATAGCTAATCAGACATCACATGGCAGCAATGTAATGCAATTAGGTATGTACACATAGTCAAGATAACTTGTTAAAGTTCAAGCGACTACAAGTGGACTTTAGTGACTTTGAATGTGGCATGGTTGTTGGTGCCAGACGGGGATTTGGTCTGAGTTTTTCAGAAACTGCTGATCCACTGGGATTTTCACACACAACCGTCTGTAGGGTTTACATAAAATGGTCTGAAAAAGAGAAACTATCCAGTGAGCAGCAGTTGTCTGGATGAAAATGGGTGGACTGGTTTGAGATGATAGAAAGGCAAGCGTAAGTCAAATAACCACTGGTTTCAACCAAGGTATGCAGAATACCAACTCTGAATGCATGACATGTCCAGCCTTGTAGTAAACGGGCTAAACATTGTCTGGTGTGATGAGATTTGATTTCAGTTGCCACATTCAGATGGTAGGGTGAAAAATCTGGTGTAAACAATGTGAAAGCATGGATCCATCCTACAGTTCAGGCTGCTGGTGGTGTTACGGTTTAGGTGATATTTTCTTGGTCCCTTTGGACTAATTGAGCATCAAGCTCAACAGCCTACCTGTGTATTATTGCTATGTCCATCCCTGTATGACCACAGTGTACACGTCATCTACTTCCAGCAGGATACTGCACCATGTCACAAAGCTCAAATCATGTCAAACTGGTTTCTTTAACAGGTCAATGAGTTCACTATTCTCCAACGGCCTCCAAAGTCACCAGATCTCAATCTAATAGAGCAGCTTTGAGATGTAGTAGAATGAGTAATATTCATCATGGATGTGCAGTTGACAAATCTGCAGCAAATGTGTGAAGCAAACATGTCAATGTGGACTAAAATCTCTATAGAATGTTTACAGCACCTTATTGAATCTATGCCACCAAGAATGAAGGCAGTTCTAATGGTAAAGGGACATTCAAGGGAACTGGTAAATTGCAAAGTAGCCAGGGTCTTTTGGAGAGCAATCATCTTAAAGGCAAAGGAGATTAATGTGGTTTTAAGAAGAAGTAGAAATAAGCTGACCTCCATTTCCATTTACGTTCTGGAAGATGAGATAGAGGTGGTAGAGGATTACTGGATACAGGATACATTGGTGTTGACTCGGGCAACAAATGCAACCACAATACTGTTTACAAGAAGCAGAGACTACTTTTTGAAAAAACCCTTGTTAACACACCTAAGCTTGTCATATTCCAAGTCAAAATGTCTGTTATGAAAGAAAAATGCCTATGAAGAATAGTTGCTCTTTGCTGGGGACTGATGTGGAGTCCCTGGATCGATTGACTGACCAACTGACCTACCGCCTGTGTGTATGCATACGAGATAACAGCCCATAATGCTGACCCTCCCTGACCCACTTTCTGTATATCTTTAAGCTGCTTATTTTGACCTTGAGTTTTAATTGTTGAATTCCTGGAAGGGAGCCTCTGTTATGTAAAACAAAGCTGTTGGATGTTACTAAACTTGCATTTGCAGATGTACATTTGCTGATAGTTAACTATTATTTTGCTTTTCTAAGTCAGATTATTTAAAAGACCATGCTGTGAGATAAACAGCAGCTTTGATAAGCTGGAATCCAAAGCAGATAAGCACAGGGGGTATTGCTATAACTTACTGCTATAACTATCAAATTTCACCAACACAAATAACTGACACCCTCAATGGAGTTGATGTAATCTTTCTCATCACAGTTTTTTAGCTTCACCATTTCTCCAGTCTTTTGGCTCAGAAAATGGTTTCTTTTAACTTACATGCATCATCCACTAATTTTGAATCTGAAATTCTGTTTAAATGGTCTGGATTAAAAGGATATCCTGAGTTTAAACTACAGACAGTAGTTAAAAACAAACCGAACAATTGTCAGATCAGACTCAGAAAATCACATCTGTTCATTTAGACTAGGACAGGATTATGTGCAAGGAAAAAAAACAAAGTTACAATTTTATTTTATATACTACTAATAAAACGTTAGGGACATTAAACTTTAAGATTAAATTTACAGACAATATAAAAATCTTACTTTACACTGATCCTTTATCATGAATATGGGACATTTAGATAGAACCATGCAATGGTAATTACTACATCTTAAACAATTTCTTGAAAAAGACGCTACTTACAATGATGGGTTTACCACAACATAACAATGTCAATGTCTTAAAACGTGTCATGTTTTAGGTGTCGCCATGATCTTGTGATGTCAAAATGTAAACAGTTTGATGAAGGGAACTGTTTCAATACAAGTTGTTAACCAGAACATATAGTGGTAGATTCATGGTTCAGACACTTTTTGTCTGCAGTTATTCACCTTGTTAGACAACAGCATGTTATGCAGTAAATACCTCAACATGAAACAGTTGAACACGTGCATTCAAAAGTTTAGAGAATTCCAATTAAGCTCACCTGTAAAGGTTATTGTGTATCCTAGGTACATTTTGACGTTGTACAAAAAGTTGGACATCCCTAACTTTTTCTGAGTAGTAGATATATTTCAGAGTTCATATTTAGGAGTACAGCTAGACAATAAACTAGACTGGAAATGCAACACAGAGGCCATCTACAAGGAAGCTAAGATTGTTCACTAAGATGTTGCATTTCTTCTATTCTGCTGTGGAAAATACAGTCTGCTTTGCAGCCATCTGTTGGGGCAGCAGGATCAGATTCAGACCTTAAGAGACTGAACAAGCTGATCAAGAAGCCTGGATCTGAGCTGAGGATAACTCTGGAGCTGCTGAGGGAGGCTGATTGTCAAAAAAAGAATGCTGCACAAGCTGCTGGAGAAAATGGACTATTCTTTGCATCCTCTACACAACATAGTGAAGAAGCAACATTTTGTGTTTCTTGTGAGGCTTGGTCAAGTTCAATGAAAGACAGAAAGGTACCGGAGATCATTCTTACCAGTAGCCAGCAGCTTCTGGAAAAACACATTATCGTCTTCTAATTAAATATTATTGTTTATTAATAAAATAATAATAATAAAAAAAAATCTACTACAACATTACCATCTGTCTTAAGGTTTAACATGATGTGAGTTCAGAGATGGTATTCTGCATACCTTAGTTGTAACAGGGTTACTGTTGCCTTTCTATCATCTCGACCCAGTCTGTCCATTCGACAAAGCATTTTCATCTAGATACTACAGCTCACTGGACATTTTCTGTTTTTCAGATCATTCTCTGTAAACCCTACAGATGGTTGTGTGTAGTAGACCAGCAGTTTCTGAAACACTCATCTTTCACCAATAACTATTTCATGTTCAAAGTCATTTTAATCCACTTTCTCCTTAATTTTGAGCCTCAGTTTGAACTTTGGCAAGTCATTTTGACATGCCTAAATGGATTTAGTTGCTGCCATGTGATTGGTTGATTAGCTATTTATGTTAACAAGCAATTGAACAGATGTACCTAATAAAGTAGACAGACTGATATATGGTTCTACCGCCACAGAACATAACAAAAAAAACTCTGCAGATGAAATGATGTAGATGTTATGCATGTGGGTTTTTGACTGATGTGTATGAGCGAGGAGACGGCAATATCCAGAATTTTTAATGCGATGAAATGGATGGCAAGGAGATTTAGATCAGAAAATAAAATATCTATCAATGAAGATCTGACATTACGTCAATGGCTAATTTGAGTCAATCATGTGCAATACAAGCTTCTCCTGAAGTGACCTTATTTTACCAGCAGATGACTCTGTTGCTCCACTTAGCTGCTCAGTTGTGTTACATACTGTACTGTAGATGCGGATGAGTGACAAATTAAATGAGAAATAAAGCCCTTCTACCTTTTTGCTGAAGAGGTCCCATGACCCCATAGAAGGAAGAGTCGTCATCCATAGGGCATAAAGTGTTGGTCAATGGCTTTATGTGTTTGAAAAATTAATCATATATTACAGAATTTAAAGTCATCATCATATCTTTACCATATGAACAGTAATGATACTTGATTTGTCAGACAGTATTTTCCATCATCATTGTCAAAGCTCTATGTAAATAAAATATTTTTGGAAGAGTCTTATCCCCTTCACAGTAGCTCCAAAGACTTGTAAAATTATTTAACCTGGCCATGAGATGGTGTATCATAGAATTCACTCGTGACTACAATCTCATGACTGTCTTACAAGGAACGGATTTTGGATATGTGGATAACAATTCATTAAAAAAATCATACAAACCTTTTGTAAGATCAGGTTAAATTTATCATGGTAGCCTAACATGTAATATAAAAATGTCATATTGTTTTTTCATTTTGTCACTCATTCACAGTGAACAAACCCTGACACATAAACATATAATATCTAAAGTACCTATGTAAATCAACCATGAATTGATTTATGAACCATTTATTCACACTTTCCGATTATTTAAAAAAAAAAAAATTGTATGGATGAAAAAGTATCACCACACTGAAGAATAAATTAATTATTCATCTTGGCAGTGAATGGGTGGTACAGATCTGGAAATACTTAAAACAAGCAGTTAAAAGAATATAATTATACATTTCAAACATAAGTTAAGTCAAGTCTGCTGGACTGGATTTGTTTCTTGAAGATGTTTCGCTGTCATCCAGAAGAGTTTCTTCAGTTCTGATGGAGATGGTGGAAAATTTCACTGAAGTAGCCTGTGAAACTACTGATACTTTAGAGTGTCTGACGTTAATTGAGAGTCATGAATCACCTGGGATCTCATTAGAATGATCATTGCTTATAGTTTCACTTGAAGCTAAGTATAAATAAATGAGATCAGTCTCCTTAGATATCTAAAAATTGTGAGGGAGAGGTGATAGTTCCCACCTCCTCTGTTAATTGAAGCATTTTCTACCTTAGTGTACAACAGATGACCCCTTTCCCTCCCCATTCAAACCACTTGTCTTCTCTCTACAAGAATCCAGCATTGTCGTCCTCAGAAGTGTCTTTTATCATGACGATTGCTTAACAATCCATTTGCTAAGTGGTTGTTTGGTTTCCCCAATGTAGAGCTCACTTCACTGAACTAAATACACAAGGCTGCTTTTTGTGGGTGTTGGGTTCTTAACCAATTACGGCCTCATGATGGGGCTGTGTTTGAAAAACATGGATACTTGTTGCAGTTTAACAAATATTACATTATTGTGCATTACGAACAAATGAGGCGTAACAACTAAATATTCCTAATTCAAGAACTGCTAGTGTGGCAGTGCACCCAGTACAGTTGGGGGAAGCAGTGGTCCAGGTAATAGAGTAGGTCATCCAGCAACTGGAAGGTTGGTGGTTTAACATCTGCTGTGTCCTATCTGCCCCTGGGCAAGACACTCCGGTATGGATGTTTGGTGGTGGTTAGACTGGCATGATGCTGCCACACTTCCATCAGTCTGCCCCAGGAGCTGTGGCTACACATGTACACACATGTATCACCAGTGGATGAATGTGTAGTGAATGATAATGATGGATTCAACACTAAGCACTAAAGGTGCTTTCAAAAGTGTTTTATAAATATAACCAATCATTATTGATTTCATTCAGACAATGCTTTGTCTCGTTTTTAAGGAAAACAAATTATTAACAGCAATTCTTGCATTCAGAAGAATAATTTTGTTGAAGATCTTTTCTCTCAAAGTAAGAAAGAAACAACACTGAAATAAGCCTTGACAGGTTAGTTTTGAGGGATTTATTTTATATTTAATAAGGGACATGGAATGAGCATTTCACCACTTGTTTTTAAAGATTTTTCACTTGTCTAAAGTCTAGAATTTTTTAATTTTTCATTGAATGGTAAAACATTGAAAACCTGCACTGGGAGATTATTTCAGTTGATTTTCTCTTTTTTTTTCTCCTTCTTATATTAAGATAGCTCATTTTTTCAGTGGACAAACTTGTCTTCCAAACAAGCACACATTGGTTTCAGCTTCTATTTTCTTCTGTCATTACTCACTGTTTATATGTCTGAGGGACCCCAAAGAACCTGTGGCTTGTTATTAAAATGTTTCTGTGTGGCTGACTCTCAAATGCAACCTGAATGCAAGCTTCTGGTTTTTTAAGTAAATGAAGTAATTCGTATGTGTAAACAAGATATTAGCAGTGATTAGGATCAAAATGTCTAAATACATTGGCTGGCGTCTTATTTCTCTAGTGATCATCTCAAGTGGTCATTCAATTTATTGTACAATATTTATTCTGAAACCGGATACCGGAAGTTGTAACTTTTTATTCAATATTTCCCCCCCTCAATTGACATATTTCCCAAATTTTATGGCTATGCATACAGTTGTGCTTGGACGTGCGTTCTTTATACCCAGGATTGCGTGTTAACAATATGAATGTGTGATTTATTTATTTATTTTAGCTTTAAGGAAGGGACTGCGCGCCTGCAGCGGAGCGGCTTTGCTCTGCAGCTCATACTCCGCAACTGGGGCATGCGTTCAGTTAACACAGCGGACCAACAAGCTGCTGTGGTCGGGATCAGACTGACGGGAATGAAACGACGTCTTGATCTTCGGTAATGAATGGCAGAGCCTCGATGTATGGAGGGGGATTTCGTTTTTTTTTAACGGAGAGGACGTAGAAATCATAAATGCGAGAAGGCAGGTGCTTTTTCTGATTTCAAGCTCGGTTTTATTCCCATTTATTCCCTCGGAGCCTGTTTAGATGCAGCGTTTACCTGACAGATGTGTGGCCCCACAACTGCTACCTACAGGTATGTATCACTACAATGAATTCAAGCATTTTTTGCATCATTCAGGGTGAGTCTTTTCACTAATTTTCATTGATAGATAATAAAAAGCAACAGCGCCTGTATCGCTTTTATGCCCCCCCGATGTGAACAGCTCCATGCAAGGTATTTAAATGATATTCGGTCTGGTTTAGTTGTAGCATTATTTAACTGTATTTGCATCCTTTGACAGATATTTATCACAAAAGCTCATGCAGGCTTTAATAGGTCTGAAATGATCAGTTTAGCTAAGACCACAGACCACCAAAAAAAAAAAAGGGGGGGGGGCTGCAGCACAGAACAGCTTAGATTTGTGCCGTCTCTGCTGGAACTGTACCTAAAATTGCTCATGGGATAAATTGCAGCATTTGTTTACTAGTTTATCTGTGCTCCTTGTTTCCTATACCTGCTGCAGATCTGCTGTGTTTTGCTGTGAATCACTGAGACTCCTGCAGCTGCAGTTCTCATCATCATCAACAACATCTGCCACTTCAAACACAAGACACACGAGGACAGAAGCTACCTTTGGACTGATCAAAGCGTGAGAAAGTACCTGCAAATGATGACTCCAGCAGAGCTGTTGAGAGGAGCATGACATAATTCAGGACTACCACAATAATCGCTGATTTAAGCTTTTTTTTCTGTTTTGGGGGCTGATGAAAATGTTCCAGTGTGTCAGTTGACTGACAGAGTTGCAGTGGTGTTCTAGCACGGGACATAACCAGCAGCTCAGGCACAGACACCACCAAGCAGATGGCTCGTCCAGGATCAGGGTTGCTGGTGCCCATGAACGGAGTGGGGTACCCTCCTCAGAACCTGGCCAGGGTGGTGGTCTGGGAGTGGCTGAATGAACATGGGCGCTGGAGGCCGTACAGTGCGGCGGTTTGCCACCATGTAGAGAATGTACTGAAAGGTGACGCCCGTGGAAGTGTGGTTCTTGGGCAGGTGGATGCTCAGCTTTCTCCTTACATCATCGACCTGCAGTCCATGCACCAGTTTCGACAAGACACAGGTAAGAAGTGTGAGGTCTTCCTGTTTGTGAGCACAGAGGTTTGAGCCACAGAAATCAAGGAAAGCACTGAAAAAATATATAACAGTATACCGAGTAGTTATCATGTCTGGAATGCATCAGTGAATTATCTTTGACTGTCTGGGATGCAGATTATGTCATTTTATCTCACTGGGACAGAGCCAGCTTTGCGGTGGTTGCTACACAAATCCTGTATAGCTTTCAAGGGGGTAAACAAGAGTCCTAAGAGCCTTGTTTGCTTTGGGACTCCCAAAAAATGGACCACAGGTTGAGCTTCGAGGCACTACAGTGAAAGGAAACAAAATGTAGAAAAAAATGTAGTCATGATATTTTCACATGGGAGCATCTTCATGCATCTGCTGGTATGCCATGACCTTGGCAAAGGTCGGCATGTGCTTGTCTATACAGTGTGTGGTTACTCATCTAAAACAATGCTGTTACACACATGAATCTGTTACGTGGAAACAGTTACTGTGTTAGAGCTGTTTCTACGTCAATATTTCAGTGTTTCACACAATGGAAGCATTTTTCAGTTTAATGTGGAATCTGTGAGAGAGCACGGGATCAACATTATCTTGACTGAAGGGTCAGTTGCTTGTGGCCCAAACATGATTGCAGCTAAAGAAGGAAAAATCCACTCTGTGCGGTTTCTGTTTGGTTCACAGTATTTCTCTCTGATGAGTGCTAGCTTTTTAAGTAGGACCAGTTGTTTTTGCTGTACTTCAGTGCTTAGCAGAGACCCTGCTTACATCTCTGTGTGTGTGGATTTACTTTGCTGCTGTACTACTGTTCAAAGAGAATGAGGCAAGATTAGCTTAGGAGAATTCCCATTTCTTGGTGTCATTTCTTTAGTTTTATCCCCACATCACTGTGCTGGAATCAATTATAAACATATCAGCTGCTTGTTACGTTTTATTTGTTAGATTAGAGAGGTCAAAACTGTGATCAAACATTAATTTGATTAGGTAAAGCATAAGGAATAAAATCTTGCCATTTAAAAGCTAGAGGCTGGGGTCTTAGTGTGTACATGAGGTGCAGAAGGCGACCTCACAGTGCATGGATCTGTACTATGTTGCTTTTCAATAATCTGCAGTGGTTAGTAATCTTATTCATTAATACATCCAAGTAAAGAACAGAAATCATCTTAAATCTCAAAAGTAAACTGTGATGAAATATTTCTGAAAATGCCCCGCATCAGCAGTGTTATGCTATCTTGTTACAGTGTCGGTTTTCCTGCAAATGACTCAAGCTGCAATTCCTGTACAAAGTGACACCGTCAAAAGTCTGCACTTGCTTGTACTTTGACAATAAACATGAACGGTAACAAAATCAGTGTTGAATATACTTTTTAGAAGCACAAAAACACGATGAAGTGTGCTTTAAAATGATGCGGCGTCTTATTGGAAGAATGTCTACAGCATTGAAGACCACTTTTCTATAACAGTGATTTACAGTAAAAACATAAATTGAAGAAATGATCATTTAATGTTTGAGTTGCTGAATGAGAGCACTGTCAGGTGGTCCATAGAATACAATAAGGAGCTGCCTGGCTGACTCTGCTCATTTTGTCAGTGCATTCGCCTCTAACAGAGCATAATGCACAGCAGCACATGAGTCTGGAGTTGACTGGCTGTGAGATGAGCCACTGAATAGTTTGTCAACTATTACCACAGCGCAGGAGCCAGGCCTGACGTTTATCGCTCCTCTTTGTGCCATTTAGTGTGTTGTTTACCCCCTCGGCTGGGATAAACCTGTCATCGTGGGGTCTGACAGACAGCATATCTGATCCCTGCTACCTCCTCTCCTTGCTCTTTCCTCATATCTTCTGAACTCTCATCTCTTGTCCCAACCACACACACACACACACTCAAACCTCATCATCATCATCATGACCTCAGGTCATCGTCATTGACTGATTGAAACTCCCATGTGGGCTAGCTTACAGGCTTTTGTGAGGTGGTTGTGCTGCTGCTTGCACAAAGGAGCTTTTTCAGCTTGTTTTAATGTGGATTGTGATGCATCTGTGTCACACTGGTGTCTGCTGTATTTGTAGCCATGCAGGTCACCCGCAGTCACTTACTCTGTTGCAGGCTTACAGAGTGTCCCTGTGGGGAGACCTCATTTCGTTGCAGAGCCAGTGATCTTGTCCTTTGAGGCCGTTTTTAGTGAAGGCTGGAAAGAGTTATGCTGCCTGCTGTGTATGTGGGTATATGACATGCTTGTTTCTGTAGATGTGAGTGAGTTTACTGGCTTTTGCGTATGCTGGTGCTCTCTTCCAGCTACGGTGTTTGTGTCCCATCCCTGCAGCCTGTACAGGAGCACCCTTTTCTCTTGTGGTTTTGGGAGGATCTCCTGTGGGTGGCAACCATGCGGAGTTACAGCAACTAATGAGGCAGCAGCTGTAGTTTTTGGTGTGCTCCCTGTAATCAGTGCATCAAGATGATAACTCAGGCAGGACAGATCTTTTTTGGTAGCACACATCTGTATTTGATTGCCAAGAACATTAGACATAAATTTAGTTTCAGGACATCTGCTAGTGATGAACACTTGTTCGTGGTGAAATCCTGACTGAAGGCACAGAGACCTTTGGCTTAAAGCCAATAAGAATCGATCGGTTCTTCTCCCCAGATGCACATTTGAACCTCTAAACACTGCTGAGGACGGATCCCCTTTCACTACAGCCACTCCTTTAGCAAAACACATAGGCCTATCTGCCACTTCTCTTATACCAACACTTGGTGTCAGATGGATGTTACTCTGCCAGTATCGATTATGCTGAACAGCTTTAAAGCCCTTACGTATATCTTCAAAATATTCTATTTGGGGAAGTGGCACATATCCGAGACCAGCTCATTTGCATTTGTTTGCATTGTTGTACCATTCTTTGATTTTTGATTTATAGCAAGCAGCTATCAAAGCACATGTCAGAAAGTCAAAACACAGCATTCACAACCCTGATAAATGTACCTCACCAATGTTAACAATCTGAATTTTATTCCTAATTATTTAAATACAAAAAAATAAATAATTACAGTTACCAAACTAGTGGAAACCTGTCGAAGAGTTTGTCTTCTAACACAAACAATTTTTACTCCACTTCAGCTTTTATATCAAACAGACTGTGGGAACAGATTGCACGTGCGGTTATTTTGTGCATTTTTGCTTCATGTGAATGTGTTGCAAAGTGCTCATTGTTGTGAGACGGTCCATGTGTGACTGCAAAGATAACTCCCTATCAGCAGCTGTTGGCTGCTGTGCTGCCGGAGCAGGGGCTTTGTTTGTTTTGGTTCCAGATGCATGAGAACCTTCTCTACTCTAGTTAATTTCCCTCAGCTAAATGCCCTCTCTAATTACAGTGAAAAAACACGAAAAGACAAAGACCTTATCTTGTGTTATGTGTTAAACTGACAGGCAGCAGCAGCCCTGGCTGTGGTTTCTATGATACCTGTAAACTAGCTGAGCATATGGCTGCAGACTGATGAAGAAGGTTGTGCATTTGCTTTGCTTTTTCTTTAATGTTTTCTAGTATGGAGTAAGTGTGCGTGGGAGCTGTTTTGGTGGTCTGTGGGAGGAAGCTGTAAAAAGGATTTCTGCTATGTGCGTGCGAAAGGTCAGGCACTGTATGCAGCAGTTCTGACTGTGAAATCCCACCTGTGTTAGAAGAAAGCAAAAGGAACTGAAAGTGGAGCCCAAAGACAATAAAGTTCACACTGAGTGAAAGTGTGACAAAATGTAAAGAACGAACTAGAATACTGTTTTGTTGTTTTTTTTTAGATACTCCAGTACTGCAGTTTGATCTCACAAAGTTGCAGATCCATAATATATATGAACTTTTAGTACTGAATAAAAAGTTATGGTCACATTCTGTCTTCAGTCAGGTGAATTAATGATAAACAAAAATGATACAGTTGTCAAAATAGTTTTTCTCTTAAAGTTACTTGAAATGTGAATTGAGAGGGACTTTAGCAGATGCCACTAAGTGTAGATGTAGTGCTCAGAGATCCAGTATACCCCCAGCCAGAATTCCACTTAAACATTAGCAGGAAAGGGATTGGAGCTACAACGTGGAGTGAGAGGGAGGAGCTCACAGAGGTGAGGAGTGAAGAGGAACAGAGGGAGAAGTAGAGCGGTTTCCTGATGGAAAGTGACAGATTGGGCAGAGGGAATAAATCACTGCAAACAGCTTTGGGGTTGTTGCTGTAAAGTTTTCCGTCCAGGGCCTAAAGGTTTACTTATTTTAATTATAGAATAGTCTACCCGTGTTTGCTGTCGACTGTCTAACTAAACATTTTGTTCATTAAATGTAATAAACAGAGGCTGTAGCCTGCCACGAAATCAGAAGCCTAATCTGTAGTAAACACTGACACTATGCACGAGGCTCTGTTTTATATGTAAGAAATAATTAGAGTTTGCAACATTGTAAAGTAGTTTAAAGTAGTTTATCACTGTAAAGTGATTGCCTCTTTTCAAACAAGAACTTAAATAGCAAAAAAAGATGCAAGAGATAGAAGATAAAACATCTGTATATTATTCAATGGAGTGAAATGAACAAAAATGTTAAATCCATTAAAAAATGGTTTCATGTTGTTCTAAGATCGGACTAGTTTCTATGTTTGCAGTGCTTTGGTCTGTTTCTATCCACAACTTTAGGGCATTAGAGTGATGAGTAGGCTTCTGTTACTCCATGGCTTTGGTTGCAGAATCATCTCTTTGCATCTCTTTTTAACTTCTGGCCTAGCAAGTCACCACTTTTAACTTCTAAAGTGGATATCTTTTTTTTTTTTTATCATGGAAGCAGCTTTAAAGCAGCGTCTCTGCGCTACTTTCTTATCAGGCCTGTCTGGGAGGTCAGTCAGATCAGAACGTGCTGTCTGCCTCAGCCCATCAGCCTCCTTCTGCCAGAAAGGAATGAGGCGTCATCACAGCATTATATGTGTAAATTATCCTCCATCTTCTACTTACCTTTATTGACTGATCTCTTGTCTTATGAAAGTGTGTTGATCTGTGTTGGACTGATGTCTGAACTCTTTAGTATACCAACCTAATATTTGCTTGCTGCCATTTTGAGATGGGACAGGGTGTCTCTGCTGTTGCAAATGTGGTGTCTTTGATCTGTAGGAGCTTGTGGTGTAACATTTGCTGAAACCATCTTTTGACTAAAGCCAGAGCTGTGCTGATACTCCTCAGGCTGCCAGTGGTTGCAGTGAGCCAAACTCAGTGCTTCTTTGATCAGCCTCTGTAAAAGTAGAAACAGTGCAGGAATTTTTGTCTGCATCCTTACATAGTCACTCATTTTACAAAAAAAACACCCACACCCACCCCACTGCAGCACTGTGGAGACATGTCAAACCTCTAAAACTGAAATGGCCTATATTTTTCAAAATCATCTCAGTGGTAAATCAGTCTTCATTTTACATAAGTATGCTAGCATGTTAGCACCATGATGATGATCAGTTCAAACAAAAATTCAGACTACAAGATCATGCAAAACAATACATGAACAAATGAATAAATATAGAAATGGAATCAACGCACATGGAGGATGTTATGTCTTTTAAATCATAGATGTGGAACAAAACAAAATGGTTAAACTTTGTAAAAAAAACAAAAAACATATTAGCGGTTAGCTGACTCGCAGTTAGCAAGTAACTTTACAATAATCATCAAACCAGTTATTACATACGTAAATCGACTGTCGTAAAACGGTCGCAAACAGGCGGGAGAGCGCGGGCAGCGGGCTCAGTGTGTGCCCTACAGCTAGTTTGATGATTATTGAAAAGTTACTTGTTAAGCTAACCAGCCACAATACTAAGCGGACTTCGGAAGATACATCTGTATTGCTAAGGGTAAACATTTAAACTCACCTGGTTTGTACTGTTTCTAGATGAGTGTATGGGTGAATGTGTTCTCTGGACTGAATATGACACATTAATTAATATGCAAACTAATGCTAAGTAAAACATAATATTAGTTAATAATATATTATTCAACATTTAATTAATGCTTAATA
>JBAMHW010000012.1:23054007-23089324 GCA_037177495.1 Rhadinocentrus ornatus | reverse complement strand
CCATCAGCTGCATCTGGAGTCCCACAGGCCAAAAAGGCCCGATAGGACACCTTCTTCAGCTTGACGGCATCCCTTACCAAAATCCAGAAATCATGCTGTTAGGCTAACCAGTCACTGGCTATCTGCCGCCTGCGTGGCACGTCCAAGCTATTATCAGGATTAAATGAACTACTGAGTTGCTCTGTGGTGAAATATTCATAGCAAACTTGAAGTATAAAAAGAGATGACATTGTTTAATGAGCTGGCAGGGTGCTGAGAAACTGCATGCCCCTGTACACACCAGACTGGTTACCCAACATGTCTTGGCTGCCTTCCTACTAATGTGTCAATGAGGCTTCTGTGAAACATGTTCCCCCTCTGACATATCATGTTTCAGCCTCATTCTTTACATCACACCTACTCTTTTCTCTTAAAAGGCCACTTTGACATTTAGTGCCCTTTGGGTGGATTTGTTTAGCAGATTTGGACCCTTGTTATTCTACTTTCAAGGTACCCTTGTTGCGATAGATGGAAATTCCGGTGCCACCAACAAGAGTGCTGAAAATAAAGACGTGTACTTAACGTTAAACATTTATATGTGTGCTTTTTATTTACTGACGCAGCACCACCTTGTGTCTGACTGGATGCATATGCCCTTCTGTTTCACGTCTACATTTTCCTTTTCACCTGTATCCCCTTCTCCTTGCAGCATCCGAGGTGCCTCAGAGAGCTGTCTTCTTGCCTTCAGTGACAGTTAAGGAGGGATACCTCCACAAACACAAAGCAGAGGGGCCACAACTCCTCTCCCGCTTTGCTTTTAAGAAACGGTATTTCTGGTTGACCAGTGAGACACTGTCCTATGCCAAGACCTCTGATTGGCAGGTTGGTACTGAACAAGAGGCCTAAAGTTCTATAATCCACCAACATATGTCTCTTAAGTTTCAACTTTATTAGCAACTAGCTGTTTTGATGGCCAGCAACTGTTTGATGTTTTGGTTCTCCATCATTTCACAAAACAGGGTACTTTGATCTGGCTCCAACTGTGAAATCTTGATCAAATATCAATAATAATAATGATAATTATTCATCTGCTAGATCAAAGTCACGTGAATGATTCATTTTTAGAGGCAGATTTGCCATTTTATGATTAATTATTCCGTGTGTACCCTTTCATAGACAGTTATCATCATGGCTCATTCAATGAGGAAACATGTTGGTGATCCCCAGCTTGCTTTAATGTATTTGGGTTGATCCTCTTGTGAGATCATCATTAGTGTTATTACCATGTGGTGCCTAACCTCGTGTTAATGATCTCCCCTCATTTACCATCCAGAGACTGTAGGAGAAAGAGGGAGAGCAGCCCAATCTCGCCAACTAAAAAGCTCCCTCTTTGAGCGAGTCTCCTGCTTTGTGTGACTGGAATAAAAGCGAGGGTTAATTGAATGCTGTGGATATTCATGCTAACTTTGCAAATCAGATTTCAGACAATGTCCTGGCCCCTTTCCTCCGTGTTGGAGCACTCCAGTCTCAGAGAGGCGAGCTCCCATCGGAAGTGGCTGATTTACACTTAAAAGTAGCCTTTGCTGCCACAGAGATCTCATCTTCACTTCCTTTCTCGTAGCCTAATGTGTGCAAAATATTTCTGTAGCAGAGGGAGATTCATTAATTTGCTCTGTTATCAAACGTCAGCTTTATTTAATCTAAACCATAGTGAAAATTGCCTCAGGCAAAAGTATGATACATCATTCCTGGCATGTGGATGCGTGTTAATCTGCATTGTGATTTGTGGCTAAATTGTTGCAGGTGCGCTCTTCAATCCCTATTCAGTGTGTGTGTGCTGTGGAGAGGGTGGATGAAAATGCCTTTCAGCAGCAGAATGTAATGCAGGTCATCACGCAGGACAACGATGGGCAGCTGCACACCATGTACATCCAGTGCAAGGTGCGTGGGTACAAACACCAGCTGGTCACCAACAAAGTGCAGGACCTTTTTTAGATTGCCAGTTTTTACAGTGTTCTTGGATCAAAGCTAAGAGCAAATAAAATACTAACAAACTATATTATTTTTATTTAACTGATACATTTTTTTCTATTTCTGGCTATAACACTCATGATTCAAACAGAATGTGAATGAGCTGAACCAGTGGCTGTCTGCGATCAGGAAAGTCAGCATCTACAATGAGCGCATCCTGCCCTCTTTCCACCCAGGAGCTCATCGCAGCGGCAAGTGGACCTGCTGCCTGCAGGTGGACCGTGCTGGTAATCCCGCTGTTATTATTTCTAATGCTGCACAAGCTTCAAGTGAGGACTCAGGATGCGGTGTGATTACCTACCTACTTTCTTTGAATCATTCAGGAGAATGCTTACATAAACCCAAGACACCAGAAGGATTATCAAGAATTAACAGAATCCTAGAGTATAAGCAGCACAGGTTATCAACATGGTGGATTGGATCATGATTTTATTCCTATTACTTCCACTTCTTTGAGCTAAATTGCTTCTGGCTTTGCACAGTGAATAAGTTCAGGATGATCTGTATTAAATTGTCAAATCCTGGCAGTTTGTTGTTGCCATATTTTTATTGCTTCATTTTAGGAGATGCTGTGATAATAACGTCCTGTGAGCACTTACATTTAACCTTAGAGCTACACGTGATTGCATTTTTTCCACTGAAATGAATATAAATTTATTGATCATCACTTATATGATATATCTTCACTATGGAGTGTGTGAGTTGACTTCTACAAGTATCAATTCATACTGATTATGTAAAATGTTCCAGTTGTCCATTTGAAGTCTATGTTTCCCTGCGTGTGGGTCATGTGTGGGCTACAACTGTTCAATAAAAGGCTGAATTTCAGTTACAGGCTGCAGCAGAACCCACTCAGCTGTGACTCTGGGTGACTGGAGTGATCCACTGGATCCTGACGTAGAGACTCAAATGATATACAAGCAGCTTCTCCAGGGCAGAGATAAACTCAGGTCAGTATCTGCCAACACCATCAACCTGGGTGCAGCCACACCAACTGTACACTAGAGGTCTATGTTGCAACACAGGTCTGTGTTGCTTCTTGGCTTCACAGTGAATCCCACATTCATCTGTCATGGCAATGATAATAAAGGAGGCAATGATAATATGAAAAGATTATTATGCTGCAGGAAACAATATGTGGAGATGCCAGATGGTGATCAGATGTCAGACAATAAGGAAAAGAGGAACTCTGATGTTAACCCAGGTGATGCTAAATTTTAATTGTATAGGCACTTTCTTTGATGTTTGTGCTGTTATAATATCTACTGAATTGTGTACAATATAAAGTTAAAATATTCTATGTGTTTTTCTCGTAGATGGCGCCAAATGTAATGTTCAGCTGATGAAGTCAGGTCTTGCTGCTCGGCTGTTGGCAGTGATAGAGGATCTGGAGCAGGCTCACACCACCTTTCAGCACAAAGAGAAAGAGGACACTGCCAGTGTTATTCTGAATCCTTAGACTACCCATGGCCTGAGATCTATTAATGCCTGAAAGGGGGGGTTGATGATGGTTGTGATGGAGAGATGCCGATATGCGTAAGCATCATCTATCCACTCGCTTTATTGTCAGGGAGAAAAAAACTTCCTCCAACCTTTTAGTACATCTCCCACTGGCTGTAGAGCCAAGTGTAGATGGGATTTAGCTTCTTTTAATCTTTTTGTATTCTCTGAGTGCCACCAACAACAGCGTCAGGAGGGGATTATTGATGATAAAGGGGTGTGAGCAACTTTGAGGCATGATCTGACTTGATTTTTTTTCCTGTGCATAAGAAGCAGTCTGTTGCATGGCCTGCATCTGCTTGTGAAATGTGAAAAGAAGCTTTAATATTTAAAGATCCTGTACAGTCACACATTTTTATGCAAGAGGCTTGTTGTAGTGTAATTTACAGTACCTGAATGTGAGGTGTTTTGATATTACCACTTTCAATGTTTTGTACCTTTTTTGAGGCAATTTATCACCATGACAACAATGTAGCAGTGACATAAGTAGTACAGGTCATTCCACCATAAAATTATGAAACACTGATGCACATGCTCAGTGTAACACTGCCTGTACCATGAGCAAGCCGAAAATTATATTACATGTTGCTTTGATCCCTTTATATTTATATATATACAATGTGCTTTTTGTTTGGTGCTATGGCCAGTCAAAATGTTCTGATGTGATTAGCATTTTTAAAATGTCCTTACACTTGATGTAGCCATTCCTTAAGTCATATGGGTAATATTTACCTGACTCACAAGTGTCAGGATATGTTTTAGATGCCAATTTTGCTTTTAGAACACGTTGTAAAATCATTTTCTAAATATCAAGTAAAATTCAGCGACTGAAGAGCAGACAAGGTCAATGATCAGAGATCAGATCTGGGATCTGGGAAAACTTCAGTTGGCTTTTCCGGAACTGATTCAATTATATTCTGCTGCCGCTTTGTGGAGGAAGCATTCTTCCTGCATTAGATAGAACAGTATGGTGCACATGCCAGACATGTTAACTGATACCCAGCATTGCTAGTTATTATACAGTGACTTGCAAAAGTGGTCTGAACTTCTGTGTGTGTAAAGCTAAGCAAGAACATGACAATGAAATATTTATTTTACCATTTTAATCAGTATTAATTTTTATTTCAATGACATTTTAGAATACCAAGGAAACCAAAAATGAAGAGATACTTCATGGATTTCTAGGTTGGTTCACAGTGGAGTTCACAACAGCTACTTTTTGAGACAAGTTTTTATATGAATTTGCAATCTGCATCACTTGGCCTTTCACAAAGATGGCAATAAACCAGCCATAGCTCCAAGGGGTAATTAGGATGCAAGACCTTGATAAAGGTATCTGAGAACTTAAGATCTATTGGCCTAAAATGTTGAAGAGAACATTTCAACCTTTACCTGTTTGGAGATTAGTTTAAGTTTTCATATTAAGAGACAAGTTGCTGTACGTCTGTATTCCAATTTTAGTGTATTTGCAGCTTCTGAAAAGTTATTTGCCATTTGACTTTCTCTTTGAAGAATAAGAGTAGACATAATTGGTTTGTGAACTTCATGTTTTGTGAGTCAGAGCTCGTCTTGTTAAAAGACAAATTCACTGCCAGCTTTTTATTTTCAAACTCACAGAAATGGTGAGGCATTTTGTAACTGTGAGCACAGCTGTATTATTTAATAAATCCCCAATTTCAACAAATATGCCGTTGAATTTGTGCTGAAGAAAAATTAAGCTTACATGTCTCATTCTATGTAACTTTGTTCCTGAGTTAGTATTTAAGTGGAAGGTTTAACTCTGCGCAGGCAATAACACCCAATCATTCATGTGACAGACCCCAGAGCAGGCTCACAGTGTCATGGTTACCACACCACCCTGCTGTTCATATGTTACAATACAACAAGTTTCAGAATCTAATGTTTAATTGAGTCACATTTTATTTAAATGCTAATGGGAGCAGATGCACCTGCATAATACAGTAGAATCTCCCTGCTTACACTCACATTAGGCGTGATATGTGACTACTGGATTGAATTCTGAGCGGCTGGACCAGTACTGGAGAATGATGGGGCTAAAAGGGGGAACCTCAGGCCTCAACAGACCCCAAGCCCTGTTTTAGCATGCACAAACCCTAGCTCCTCACCACAGCAGTGACAGAAAATGGCTATAAAGCAAATTTACTGTCGGTGAGAACTGGTTCTGTGCACTCCACAGCTCCAGCAAAGCCCATTTATATCCATATAATGAGGAGCAGAGCACAGAGCTGCCCGGGGAAACGGCAGTCGTGCTGCTAAACGAAGAAGGACACGCCACCGACTGGGAATTTAAAAATGAGACAGAGTCGAGGTGACAAAATGCCAAACATAATACCCCCGTCAAGGGCACATTTATTTATTTTTTTCACAAGAAACACACAAACATGCAGCAAGGTCATCACAATTTAATAAAGACCGATTGATTAAGAAGCCCTTTATAGTTTAATCAATGTCTCTCCATATCTTGCTTTTAGATTATGTCACACTGCTTAGGGTTAAATAAACCACAAAAATCAAATGTGCACTTATAATGCAAAACATTCAGATGTTTAATATGGTATCTGAAGATTGAGGAGAGCAGCCAAACGCTGTCCCATCCTTATCGGCGTAAATCAAATCCAACAGCGGAAAAGAACATGTTTCTTCAAGAAAAACTTGCAAAACCACAGAGGGAATTCACCAGAAAAAACAGGGTGATATTATTTCTAAAGACACTATGATTTTCTTCATACGCAAAGAGCTATGCATTGTCATTACACTTGCTCACAGTTTGGTTGACATGCACCTCTAGGAGAAGATTATTTAATCTTTAAGGGACATGAACCTAAGCTTTGTCTACTAGATGCCCAGTTAGCACACACTCAAACACATTCCCACAGACATACACAGACAAACAGTATATCCACACAAAATGTTATGGTATCATTAAGAGAGAGGAGTACAGTTTGCAACGAACACTGTGAGAGTAAAATGACTGGAAGTGTAAGAACAAAATATTTTTATCCCTTATCTCACAATGAATCTTAATAAGAATAATAGAGGAAATATTATGTAAGAGTTCTTTTAGAGACAATCATTAAAAAAAGACATCAAAAATATATGTTTTCAAATACATGTTAACATCCTCGGACTGCAACCCTTTAGAAACCTGGAGGTAGGCCCCCCATAAAGAAAACATCCCATGCCATTTATACCAAAAATCAGCATTCCTGCTACACATTAATTATGTACTAGATCTCAAAAATAGTAAATTGCATAAAAACCATCTCTCTCTTCTTTAATCAAACATCACTTCATTTTTTAGTCATCCTTCTCATGAGTCTTTACACACCTGAAAAGTCTAAAGGGTCTGCATTGTTCAAACTACGACTCCAACAAATTGAAGAGAAAAATTGAAGAGGAAAAGACTTGGATCCCTCTAGTTACTGAAACTCCTTCAACATGGAAAAAGAATTCCCTGAAAGATTACACGTATTATCTCTTGCTGTCCAATTTTGTAAATGATGTGAAGGAGAAAACTTGAAATGGAACAGGCTGAACAGCAACTTTCTTTAACACCTGGGTCAAAACTGCACTTTGATAGTTTGATTTAGCTTGTGTAGGTTACCTGGAAGCTGTAATTAAAAACACAGCCTAAAAGTAAAAAAGATCTCAATTAGCCTCTTAAAAGAAACAACAAACAAAAAAACACATAAACTTTAAAGTAGGCTAGTTAATGACATGCTTAAATCTGCTACCACTAAAGATTTTGGTCCTGGGAACAGAAGTCTCATTTGGATCTAACCTACTTGTTTTAAATCAGTTCAACTTTCAGTAAAAGCTATGTAATGACAGAATTAATTTCTCTTGCTTTTTGTGTGTGATTGCAGTTATTGTGGCTGAATGCATTCTGCGTAGAAGCAGACAGAGAAGTGAAGGTGCTGCTTTGTAATTTTGATCTCCTGGGATTTCCAAATTCTGCATACTCTCTGCTTGTTTTGCCTTCTGCCCAAATAGTAAATTTTCAGCCTAAACAATGAGATGAAACTTGCTGTAAAGCAAAGAGTAGCTGCAGTCATCGTGTTCTACAGAGAACCTCCTATTGTTTATAACTTGGGAATATTTCTCTCTATTTTATTTATTTAGCTTTACACAAGGACCAGGGACATGGAACTTTTAATGATTCCCTTTCTTAGGGGTTCTGCAGTCTAAACATGATTTAAATTAAGTTTCTAGGATAGGTTAATACACTAAGGAATTTTTGCAAATCCAGTACTTTATAAACATTTATCTATAGGAGAATACTTTACCAGAAACATAATAAAATATTTTTAATAGATCTTAGAAATTTAAGGAATGTTATCGTTTCTGTTTGTAGAGATTAAGTATATTGTTATGAAGATAATCAGATATCCTGCATCATTGTTACATATCTTACATGTGTAACTAAACTAACAATCAATTTTACTCTGGATAAACTTCCTCTTCTGCCAGTCATAAGTACATTAGATTACGATGATACTTTAATAAAACTGCGAGGCATCTCTGTGTTGGTGTGCCAAAGTTAGCAAGGACATTATGAAGTTGATCTCTAATATATTTTTAGGATCTTTAGTTCAGCTTAGTTTTTTTTATTTGACATCTCTCTAAGCTGAGTTCCATCAATATGTCTTTACCAAACTAAAACAAACTCTTAAGAATATTTGCTGTTTAACCTTCAGACTTCACCCAAATGACCAACTCCATCCCTTTCCCATGTTTGGGTCAAGTAGAAAAAGAGAAATGGCCCATCTCAGGGGGGGACAACCATCTTCATGCTGCAAGAGCTCCCCTACCAATAATAAAGACATATTAACTGTATTTACTGGCATCTCACAGCAGATCAACTACAACGATTCTAGGTTAAAGTAACAACAGCGGCATACGCTAAGACTACCTGTAATATAAGACATTCATAACAAGTCATACATGTTTCAGTCCCTGACAAACTGACAAATCCTGCCAGATTTCATGTAATGATGTTAACATGTGCCTGTGTATAAATATGTGGGACAGTTTTTATAATTTCTATATAGAAGAGTATAAAAATAAACTGAAGTTACACCATTGACTCAAACTGAGCTTGAAGTTAAAGGTATGTCACATCTGCAAATATATATATATATATATATATATATATATGTATATATTTAAAGCATTATAATTCAGTTTATAAACATCAACTTAAAAAAAAGACATATCTAATTGCAATTTAAGACATTTTCCAAAAAAAATAGACTGAACAAAGAAACAAAAAGTTGCCTCAAAGTGCTATGGAAGACTATGATTCAACCCACAGCTGGGTGCCCACTGATAAACACTGGCGCCCCTGTGCATTTAAATTCATTCACTGATGGAGAATTATGCACCATTTGGATTATTTTTAATCTCAGAGCAAAGAAAAGCATCACAAGAACCTTTAGAGAGTCTTTAGCTCATGGACACCATAAACAGACAAAAAGAAGAGAGTAAAATTGTTCTCATCCAATGCCATTCTATACCAATATCTGCATGCCTCCTATGATGAAGCACTCTGCAGCTGAGGAGAAGAGGAGAGTGGGGTCCAAGTCGTACATCAGTATCGGCCCTAAACACTCGAAATGAGCCCACACACGAAATAAATAAGATGTTTCACTGTTCACTATACAGTACAAGCAGCTGAGCCCAGTATGCTGCCTAAGATTTGAGCAGGCTCACAGGAGACTTGCAGATTGCACACGAGCAGGAGTGCTACCCAAGATGGATCTCCACAGGAAAATTGTTGGTGTCTGAAAGAAGAACGTTTGCCTGTGTGTTCCGCCTTCTCCTCAAGGACTTAAAGCCAGCATAGTAATGCCTGGCAGCAAGTGATAGCACACTCGCCCCTCACGTAGGGTAAACATGATGGATCGTGCCAGTGACTGGGATTCCTCCAAAAGGGAGAATAATAATGCAAGCTTTACATTCACAAAGGTCACAACATCAGTGTGTCAACGAAACAAATGAGTTTCACCTTGGAGCACAAGTGCAGATCCTGCTTCGCAAACTTGGTGCCTCAGTTACAACATGCCGTAACAGGCAATAAACTGACGCTTGTTTCATCTCATACACAGTCCACAAATTTAACCGTACAAAACACATTTATAAACAAACAACAATATTTCTGAGTCCTCAGTTCTCTGGACTATAAATCAGAAACTGCAGAACCATTATGCAGATTAATCAACCTGTCGTATCGGAGGTTAAAAATGTCAAAAACCATAATCTTCTTAAAATCACACAACTAGGCTGCACCACTTGAGGCAGGTCAATGATTAACTTTAAAAGTAAATGGGGAACGCAAATGACCAATTATTTGGATTAATTCGTAAAGCTGAAAATCTCCTCCATTTATCTTCATAACATTAAGCAACACCTTTCACTTTTTTGCAAAAATAATTACTCAACATTCATTTGCAGCGTTAGTCGGGGCCATGCATTGAAAAGTTCAGCATTTGCAAATATGTATGATTTGGCCCCTTGGTATTTAACTCCAAAGGCAAAGGAGCGGCATCGATTTTAATCTAAAAGGGGTTAAATACAACTTGCTTGCAGCTTCCAACATCAATACAAAAATCTTCTCAAATCCATAACCCTATTAGAGACTGTCATGGATACAACATGCTCAAGGCATGGATCAAGACACAGCATGGGGGATATTCTAGATTATACAATACAAAACCCAACTTTTAACAACTTATTTCTGGTTCTATTGCTCTTATTCCACCACTTATGAAGGATGTTTGTAGGAAGTTAGGAGTTGTCAGCTGCATGGTCCATCAAGTAGCATCCCTGTTCTCTGAGCAAGGCATGGTGGATTGTGTTCCTGTGTGCTAGCTCAGCTGGTTATCAGTCCTTCAGGTTGTCCTCACCGACCCCCTGGGCTGACAGCTCTGTTAAGACGTTGTCCAAGTAGTTGGTGTCAGGGTAGCCGTGACCGGTTAGGTTGGAGCCGAATTCTGTCTTATGATGAATCTCGTTCCACACCACTGTGTCTGACTCTCCTGTGGTGCTGGATGTGCCAATGGTGAAGATGAGGCGGCGGTCCCAGGCCATGATCAAGAGTTTCAGGACCTGGAGACACAGAAAAAAAGTGGACGGGTTGTAAAAATCTCACCATGTGCAGGAAAGAAAACAAATGTACGGTCATTATGCTTCTGGGATTGTTGCCAGAGCTCACCTTCCTGCCTTTCTCGTTGTCGGGGAGGTAACAGTGTCGAGGGAACCCTCTCGCACTGAACTTCTTCCCTGGGTTTGGGTGCTCATCAGTCTGGTGGAAATGTCACAAGCAAAAACAAATATTTAAACTCACTTAATTTCAACTGCAATTTAATTGTGCGGAAAATGCCAAAAGCACCCATAGGACAAGCTTTATTGTGAAAATAGCTGACAATGGCCCTTTGTTAGAAAGGTCACTAAGAGACTTGCAACTGTAAATGTAAAATTACTTCTTTAATAATCATATTTAGGAAGGTTGTTTTAAGACCACCATGTAGAAAAATATCACATCAGTTTGATTTTGACAGCTATATAAGTGGTCTCCACTGATATCCCATCCATTTTCTTACTTCTCTGCACCTAAAAAAGATGTTGCAACCAAACAGCTTCTCTTTATTGTTCTTTCTACCTCTAAAACCTATATTATTCTAATGTTGTACAGCGAGTACACTAACATTCGAAGCCTAATGAAAACCAATGTGGTGCGCAGAGTGTGGACTGAGGTGTGAGAAGAAACAAAGAGAGGCGTCAGACCTCCAGTAATGTTATCAGGCTATTGTGCTGCTGTGCTGATCAGAGCGGTCATGACCTCCAGTATAGTGACCCTAGGGACAATAACCCTGCTCTGCTGGTAGAAAAAGGTCACTTCATTGACTTTAATAACACTCATATCAACGGTCAGGATAAAATATGTAGCTTCATCATCTCCAACTACCCAAGAGCTCCAACGAATGCTGTCTTTACTGAAAGATAAATCAACTAAATTCACAAGGAAATGTCCTCGCATTAGTATAGTATTACAATTCTTCCAGACTACAAATTGTCTGGCTTTCCCACAGTCTCAGATTAGTCTATGATTCACACTTAGTCTAAGATTGCAGTTTCCTCTGTGCCCCCAACAAGTCACCTTCCTACATGAGTATCTGTCAGTCAAACTTAAGCGGATAAGCAGTTGTAGAAAGTTTGCAGATTTAGAGTGGAGAGACAGTGGATCAGGGCACAAAGGCAGCATGGTGGATTTAGGGAGGTGAGAACAATCTCACCTGGATCCCAGCAAGAATGTCATAGACGATACGGATGGTTTTGGAGTCTGGGTAGCCGGGCAGGCAGTGGGGGATTACGTGGTACTCCATCTTCCCAGGAGGCTGGGTGCCTGTTTTCTCTCCATAGATGGTTTTGCATGTTGGGCACTGAAGACTGCCATCCTGGTTTACAGAAAAATAAACAATAAGAAGATGTTAGTAGTTGTTAACATTTTACTTGTTTAATGTTGCTTTAAAGGGCCAAATAAAAAAATTAAAAATAAACGCAAAGATGTTTCTGTATTTCAATAATTGTTATGATGGTAATTTTTTATTGATCCACGAGATTCCTGACTGTATTCCAAGTGATGTAAATAACATTTAGTTGTAAAAGTCTGGCATCATTTAAAGCTGAATTAATCAAAAAGCTCATAGTCACAATGAGAATCTCTATGTTTACTGTAAAAACAGTTGCTCAGACTGATGAAACCAGCAGGAATTAACCCCTGACTGTGCAACTCTCCCTGGTTTTACCCAACTTCACCATGAATTTTGGCTCTTTGCTTTCTCTAATTGTTGAGATGAAGCTTTACAGCTTTGGCTCAGTCTTACCACTAATCTCACGGGGCTGTTTTTGGCTGCAGCCGGCATCTGTTTTCAACATCAGAAAACCATGAGCATCACACTGAACAGCAGACACAATGTTAGCAACTAGCTGGTAAACATAGTCAAAGACAGTATTAAGCAGTGAAAGCACATGTTGGAGGATTTTCAACTGTTGCTAAAGCGGGGTGGAAAAAGAAGGGATCGGTTGCCTCATCAGGCACAGCAAAGCTAAAAATTTTAATATCTGTATTTCCTTTTTATGAAATAAATGAACAGACAAAAGCCTTTTGGGAGCATCAAGGGCCAAACAAATTATCACCAGGATGGGATTTTTTTCCAAAAAGCTGGTGGATGGTAAGTGATAGATATTTTTGGCCTACTTTTATGTTCCAAAGCACCCACACTTAGTTAATCAGTATGAAGCTGTGATTGTCTATTGTTCAAAAAAAAGAAATCCCCATCAGGCCCCTCCCAATGCATGCAGGCAGTGTTTCATTACAGACATTTTTGGTATATTAAAAGGTTTGCAGCAGTAATCAACCCTGCACTAGTACCATTCATCAATGCTGTAGTTCTGATGAAAATGTTTTGACATTGTTCATCTACATAACATCAGGCTCTTCGGCAGCTGCACTTTACATTTAAATCCAAATACTATAGGCCAACATCGTTCCTTTAACACTGAGAAAAACTAATTGTTTTAAAATGCAACTTTGAAATTTCTACCACTCATTGTGTTTTGGGGATTTCTGACTGACTTACTTTGGAATTGTGACAGATTTTTCTATCTCTTTTACATCTCATGTCCAAACATTAATTAATAAAAATAATAATACTAAAATATCTTTTCAGGCAAAAAAGTAGCTTCTTGTTGCCACTTTTATGTCTGGCATTGAAAACGACACGGTCATTTAAATAAATCTTTCCTCATAATGACTTTATGTACTCAGCCAGGAGCTCAGATGGTTAAAAAAAGGCAAAAAAATATATAGGCTTAGATTTGATGCTGTAGAACCAATAGGCTTTAAAATAATTTAAAAAATCCATCTGGAAAGAGATTTGAGTTGTATCTTCGACAAACTGGGTATTTTGGTTATTCCTTACATCTATACAAAAAGACTTTAATATTAAAGACGATTCTTGTAAAACTGTCACTTCACTGCTCATTAACACTAAATGCATTTTCGGATTTAATCAGCAACACTGATGGTTGCTGGTTTATAACACTTTTATATGCCTCATCTGCACCAGCATGCGGTAAATGTGTATTTTATGCAAGCAAAATGAAATGAGCAGAATTTATCAAGATTTTACTAATTGCTGTGCTGATATGACAGATCTCATAAAAGTATATAAGATCCCCATCTGTGGGCAACATGTGCACATAGTGACCTGATCATCTGCCAGTGGCTTGCAGCCAGTCAAACTCATAAGTCTATAATTTGAGCGCAGAATGACGAAACAATGTCTGCCTCACAAGCTTTTACCCACCTTATTTCCATTGTTGTACATGGCCACCAGGCACAGCAGATGGTACATGTGACCACATTTGCCAAGTTTGCCCACCAGCTCTGGCTTGATGCCTTTGTGCTGCAGGATGCCTTCATAGCCTGACGACATTACCAGCCTCTCCATACAGATGGTACAATCCTGGAATAGTCAAACCAAAATTCTTCAGCTTACTTTCCAAGTATATATTGTGGTACATTTAGAATATTTTTTATATTCCATGAGGAAAAAATTAAAGATTTAGAAAGTCCTGTGTGTGTGTGTGTATGGGTGAGTGCGTTACTTTTTGTGCCTTTTCTTTACCTCGTCTGGCACTACTTTAATCTTCTCTGTATATCTTCGCACCACATCCTCTGGGTTTTTTCCTTTTCACAGAAAAGATAGAAGAGATGAATGTTGAAGGAAAAAAAACAAAAATTTACCACTTACAGCTACAAACACAAGTTTTACAAGTAAAAAATGGTTCTCTGCATGGCATTTTAATTGTCTTTTACTGCACAGGAGAGTAACAAGTACATCCATCATTCATCTCCTATGCCTATGTGTTTCTACTACCACTCTGGCCCGGATGCCCGGAGGTTTTTTTCTTACAGTAAAATATCTAGCATGCTCATGTGTATATTGCATGTGTTTACAGTTCACATGTGATGCTGAAAAAAGGGTCACCTTCAAAACGGCACACAGCAACCAACCATTCCCCACACTCTCTTATAATCCCTGTGTGCATCCAGACTACCACGGCTGAGAGCACACCCCCAGCTTACACCCCTAATACGCTTACATGCAACCTCTTTTCCCCACGAGTCTTTGTTTGCTTATTTGAGGAGCAGTCAGAGAGCATAGGCAGGAACAGCAGCCGATAGAGACAACCACGCTGAGGTGTAGAAGCTGAGCAAAGGAAGAGGAAACAGGCAAAAAAGAACAAAGCTAGCAAAGAGGAAGAGAAAGACAACTGCTATTTGACAGATCTATTAGGTAGGATTTGAAGCTTCTCTGCAAAAAGTAAAGCAGGATCAACCCAAATTTCTTTCCAAGAACCTTTCTAGTTCTCTCCCAGTCAATCAGAGTCCATTTTCACAATGCAGACAACACATACAGACAGCCTATTTGGTTGATCGTGTTACAAAAAAAAAGAGAAGTAAAGGCCTCCTTTTTTTTGTGGGATGGCAATGTTTGTCTCCTAATTATACACACCAGATTGTTCCTTATGCAAAACCATCTGTGAAGTCTTCACTGGAAAATGTTTGGTAAAGGGGAAGGCACAGTAGAAAAATAGCTGGTGGGTGATTGGATGTACCGTCTATCATAGGCTAGTTTCAACCAGTGAAGTTGACTGAGCAGAGTCAGCTGGTAGGAGAAAATTCTTTCATCACTAATTAGGAAAAGAACAAAGCTTTGCTAACTTTTAATGAAAAAATACATCTTTTTCCACAGCAGACATTTTCAAGTTGTCACAATATGCCTTAACACAACAGAAGGACCTTCTTCCAAGTTAAATGCAGCCATCTTTAATACACCTACACACTTCCTGCTATGATATGTCAGCTTTTCTGTCCCAAAACAAAATCTATATACATGACATCTAACATAACTGAGGCCACAGCAACATCAACAATAAGAACAGTGCTGACTGTTGTCTGACCTAAAATCTGTCTGTATCTGCCAATACAGGAAGCGAATTGGGCCAAAACAACTGTGTCTCAGCCACAAAAACACAGCTTGGAACCTAGCAAGAGTAATTTCTGTGTAAAAGGCAAGAATACAGTTGCCTAGCAAAGTAACAGGGTGAATATCTCAGTCTCGGTTAAAATGAATATTTGCTGATTCATTTTTATTTATTTTTCTTATGAAAACGTAAACTATTAGAATGAGTTGAGTTTTTACATATATTAGATAGATATACAAGATAAATTTTAACATTTTTGTGAGTACTTCTCATTTCATCATGTGCTGAAGTTGCTTGTTTTGGACAGAACGCTGAACCAGAAGATTCTCTGGATGGCAGGCCAGCACCTTGCACGGCAGCTCTACCAATGTGTGTGTGTGCGTGTGTTGGTGAATAATGTATGAAATAAGAACCAGATATTTAAAATGATTGAAACTGAAACGCAGGATCCTGCACACTTTTCCTTTGCAAATCTCAATTAATGTGAAATTGAGCTCATCTGCACAAGCCTGTAAGCCTACCTTGGTTTTTCTTTAAATTACTATGCAAATGGTTATCAATCAACAATAATGATAAACAATGAACGATAAACAATAAGAAGGAAAGAGAGAAGGAACTTCTGTGAGGTTAAAATGCTGATCACAGGTCAAATTTGATAACACAGAAATGAAGGATGGTTGCAATCATTTCCTAAAACGGGACCCAGTTCTGCACAATCCTAAGAGAAAATTTCTTCATAATTAGAACAAGCTCTTAAGCCGGTCTTCATCTTGGTAATTCAGTAATTCAGTGTGATCTCTGAATACAAGCTTTCTCAATGGCACAAGAACAGCCATTGTTTGTGGAACAGGCACTATCATGTAAACACATACGGTACTTTAATAGTCCACAGTTACTTGCCTACACTTTATTGACTTAATTACACATCATTCACAGGATCATTTCTGCATGATAACAATAACAGACTTATTCAGTGTACATTAACCAACCATGTTAAGGGGTTTTCTGTGGAAAAAGGCTATTAAACATGTCACACCATGTCACACGAACAGAGAAAGTTGTTCATTTATCACTTGGTTGAAGTTCAAACATTAAACTTAATTATCCTAAATAATCAGGAAGCAACAGCTTATATGATTACAATTTTTATACATGTAACACAGTACCTGAAGTGGAAACATTTTCTCACTACTGCTTTGGAGTTTGGCATTTGTGTATAGAAACCAGAGGGTTTTACCACTACATCTCAAAATTTAAATAAAAGCAGATGTAATTAACTATTTTATGTATGTGTGTATGAGTTACACTTAACAACCCCATTCTCAACAAACTAATACACTAAAGTAATATGGTGACCAAAGTTACCTGCTAAATATTCAGTGTTAGCTGCTCATGCTAGCATTTTGCAATGCTAACAGCCTTACAAACCTTACTTTATCACATTTTTAGGGAGTTATAGTAAAGTAGGACCAGGAAAACACCAAATTAGTCATCATTTCCTTGAAACTAAGTCTGTGTTTACAGTAAAGGAGAACTTGAATGACTAAGAAGTCCAGAACATTATTGAGGTGCACATCTAACAGCCACACTGACCTCTTAGGAGGGTAGCTCGGTCAACCAACACTTGCTTGTTTCCAAGAGTCATTAAATGAAACAGGAGATCCCCTTTCAAACCAAATCAGTTCAACAACTCTTTTTATTACCCTCCTCACCGCTGCCTCCATCAAACTGCATGTAGTATTACATCTATAAAATTATTATTTGCAGATTACTGTATTAACTCATGAATCTTCATTACATTTTTTTCCATCTTTGTTAAAAAGTAAGGAATTGCTTTTCTACCAGACCATCAGCAAACTTGGTTGAGATGAAAATATATCGCTTAAATGAAAGATTTGTAATAAATAATGATGAATGCTTTAACAGTTTACTCGTGGGTTAATTAGCATACTAAACAACAGACTCAGACAGCTGATACAGGAACATCTTGCAAAGCTTGGCAGGACAAAAACAGTCTGCTGACTGTTGGTGGTTGGTCTTTTCTTCTCCACGGTGTATTTTCTAGTTATTCACCAATGCACTACAAAAATATATAAATATATATAAAGCTGGCACCACACCCAAATCATTTGGGTTCATGCCATTTTCTTCTCTCGATTCCTTCAAACTCACCTCTCTTAAGGTGCTTCTTCTTGGTTTTGCGGCGCATGCCATTGATCCCTGGCACAGGCTTCATGTCACTCTTGTTGATGGGTGGTGGGTGCAGTATGGGCTTTGGAGCTCGGGTCAAGCAAACTGGCAGACCTGCAGCGCACATCAGGATACCTGTCATACCTGATGAATATGTAGAGGACACACATGCACACACACACAAATGCACACACACACGTAAAGAAAAAGAACGTTATAGTACATTTCTTTTAGATTAATAAATGTAGACGTATAATATATATATAATATATAATATATATATATAAAAAGCAACCTAACAAAAGTTGCAATTTCAGAAGCTACACAGATATAGTCTTACCTGCTAGTGCTGGGTGCACTGGTCCAGAGCCAGTCAGATTCTTTACTGGGAGAGCAGGAACACTGTAAGAGAAGGCAATCAAGAAGGAAACAAAACAGTAATAAATAAATTTGAACATCTGTTGGGCACTAAGTTATCTGAATTGTGCACCACTATTACGCCATAGCTTAAAAACCTAAAAGCAGCAAACAATTCTTCTCTGCAAGCAGCAGAAAGCACTGAAGGTAAAATCCACCTCAACAAAAGACACTACTACAATGGAATGAGACAGCCTGATTCATGCTCAAAGCACTGTATCAGAGCCTGATTCAGGATGACATTTAGAGAGTTTGTGGCAAACGCAGACGACAGTTGACTCGCACACGCCACAAGATCTGCGGAGCAGAGCGGACAAAACCATCGAGGCATCCATTTGAGTACACAATTCAGTAACTCAGAGGGCCAAAGCCTCAGCTCAAACAAAATCCAACCACATTTCCTAAAAAGTAGGTTTTATCAACACTAACAAGCTTGCTGAAATCACAGCTAGGAAACAAACAAATGCATAAATAATAATTGGTCATTTCATCGTCATTAAATGTAAGCTCTGATTAAAAAGTAGTCATAAGGTTCTGAGCTCTGATTAGACTCTGAGCTTATCCCTAAATCACATCAAGCGTCTTCTGTCTTATAACTTTATAATGGGCAGCAGGTAGCAACTCTTCTGGTTGTCAAAAGAAGTTAGATGGTAAATGTTTCCTTATGAGTCTTATATCTTTAGTTTTCTCTATACAGAACTATGGTCAGTTTGAAAATTGTGGTCATGTTTAGAGTAATGATAAAACAAGGTATGCTTTGTTATAATTGGGTATACATTGTGTCCATTGGACAGAAAATGTGCAAGAATGTACCATGTGAATAACCATTCACAATTCAGATCTTTCAAAGATAATGCAAATAAAACATGTTCCAAGAACAATCTGGTTCTACAAAACAAGGGAGGTCACAGTAGATTACAGGAAGTCCAGAAAGACTGAGCATGCTCATCTCTGCATACACAAAGAGGCAGTGGAGTGTGTGGACAACATTAAGTTCCTGGGCATCCACATTTCCTCTGACCTCTCCTGGACTGTGAAAGAAGGCCAAAAAATGGCTCTTCTTTCTCAGGAAGTTGAAGGAACGGGACTCTCTTCGCAGCTGCTCGTGATCTTTTACAGGGCCACCATTGAGAGCATCCTGTGTCTCAGTGTGACGGTGTGGTATGGCAGGTGCACAGCACAGGACAAGAGCAACTTAGCCTGGGTGGTGATGATAGTTTAGGGGATTGCAGGCCACTGTCTACCAAATCTGGACTTCATCTACACCGCCCGAGTCCAGAAGAGGGGCAAACGCACTACAGCCAAAGCCACCCACCTGGGCGATGCACTGTTCGTACTGCTTCCATCAGGAAAGCAGTAGAGCAACATCAAAACCAGCACAAAAAGACCCCAGAGCTTTGAAAGCAATAGCCCTCCTGTAGTTCAACACTTACACCGCCCTAACATAATCACACACCCAACCCTCCACAGCCACACACATTGAAGATTCACACCTTCTCAGACACACACACACACACAGACCTCTGTCCTTGCACTAGGATGCACTTTATCCACACTGTAAATATTACTGTCTGCTGTAAATTCTCATCATTTTCTGTAAATATAGAGCTGTTCTGATATCTTTTATGCATTTTATTTCTTTATTTTTTAGTTATTTATGTGTGCCTGTTATACTTATATTTTCTCATCTATGTGTGCTAAGCCGAGAGGTTCCTCAAAATTTTGTTATGCTTGCATAATGACAATAAAGATCTTAAATCTATTTGATGGAGCATGATTAAATATCAAAAATACTAGTAAAAAATACTAGTAATATATTATTCATTTCTGAGTTTATGAAAGTATGTATTTATTTATTTTCTATTAATGTATTTCTACATTTATCAAATTTCTACATTTATTATTCTGTTATTTATTTCTGTATATCTTTCCAATCCTGCTTTAGAACTGGGTTAGAAATGCTCTTTCATTACCTATAGCACAGATACACAGAAATAAATAGATGTGTAAATAAATGAATACATAAATACATACCTAAATACAAATATATAGTTAATTATGAAGCAAGTCGTTAATTTATTAATGCTTTTCTAAATGTCTTTTCAAGCATTCATCATACTACAGTGCCTGCCATTAACATAGGTACATATACTCTCTATACCCAATCAAAACAGGCAAGATGTTCATCCATCTGCTTTCACTGAATCAAACATTCCCAAGTTTATATGTTACAGATTTGCATGCCACTGCATATGCTTTTGAATCTGCTCGTTCTTTGACAATGAAGCAGCTGAGGTCTTTTGCCCTGCAGGTCCCTGCATGAATCCACATCAACAGACTGCTCTGATATAAGTGAGAGCCTCTTTTCCTGTGCCAGGGAAAGCCCTTCAACAAGCTCAGTGCAAAACAAAAAGAGATGTGAGGCCTGGCTGAGAAGCTTTTGCATTCCATAACGATTCCTGTAGATACTCAGTTGATGTGTCACACAATGGTGGACCAAAAAGTGTGCAGCACTGGTATGAGTCATAATGTGACAAATGGAAAAAAATATTTAGGTGTTTTAAACCATGTGAGGTTTGATTTTAGCTGAAAGACCTTTTTCCAACTACAAAAAGTGATTTCACACCTTAAGTTGCACAAGAGGAATTAATAGGTGAACTCACCTCCAGCAGCCTGCTCTTGTAGCAAAAACTAACCAGTCGATATTTCACAGCATGTTGCTGCTCTTCACTCAATAAACTATCAGGCTGAATCAGAGGTAGGCAGCCCATTTTGACTGTCGATGGAAATGTTGGTTTTCATTACTGAGGAAAACAATAAAGGCAGCAGAGTAACTTGTTAGTAAATATCTAAAGTAGGACTGATGAAGTAAACAATCTTATACTCAAAACCATCTAAAAGAAGAAGTGAGTTTCTCTTTCATTTCAACATACACTTAAGCCAAAAAGTATAGAAATCAAAACACAAAGAAAAAGGACGTCTCCTGGGTTCATGTATAATTCACGTTATTCACAAAGAGCGCAGTGATCAATCAACTAATTTATATCGGGAGAAGGAATGGGACAACACACCAGGAGAACCCTTAACATTATCCCCTTATGTGCTGTCTTTACCCGTTATACTAACTCTAAGCAGACAGTACAGATGATCTATCAAGAACTTGTACCATACTTAATATTAAACCAAAATACCTTTCATATTCACTACTTTCCCATTTTTACAAAGATAGACATATCAGCATAATGAATATATGGCTAAAATGACTGGCAAAAGGTACCTGCTAGGCAAAAAGAAACCAACAATTATCTCTACGCTGTGTTTATGCTTAATTTTACTATTGATTGATGTACATCTTGTAAACAAGTTCTCTAAAAATTCAAGATAAGCTAATACTTTGCCACCCCTCATCTCGCTCTGTTCTCCTCCCTCCTCACCTGTTTGCTTTATATAGAAATATACACTTCTTGAAGCAGTGACCCTGTCCGTCCTGGCTGCGTATGGAGCACAGAGGTTAAAGACAAAAGCCGCCTCCTTGCACTGTGCTGACAGTGCGTAAAACTACGTGACTTCCAGGATTTAACTCAAGTTTATTCTTTCACTCAAAAACACCATGAGTACATTAGTCTGCTGTCCTCACTAAACTCTCATTTCTACAGAATTGTGGTTCAGATTTTTCTGTTTTAAAATTGAATTCCTCAGACTGAATTACCATTTTTGCAAAGCTGACTTCACGTCTCTTCTGGTTTCCATGCTAGGTTATATGTTAATGTTGTCAAGGTGATAGCATGTAAGTCACTTGCTGCTAATGCTAGCTTTCATTGTCTAGAGTGCATATTTTAATTAATATGAAGCTGCAAGAAATTTATCAGGAAGTACAACCTAGCCCTCTTCAGTGAAAGTAAGTGTTTGCATGCTTTTAGGATGCTACAATGTTCAGGAGAGAGCTGGGCAAGACTCATTTAATATGTACGGTTTACAAAATGAAAGTCAAGTACTTTGGAAACAGCACTAATGTCCTGGCTGCATCATCCGATGTCATCCAGAGCTGAAAGACTTTACAAAACTTCCAGGAAATCCTGGATATTCAAAACAAACAAAACTGTTTGTTTAAACTTCATGTTTCCCTCCATCCCTCATACATGAATACAACAAAGGCTTTAGATTTATGATCATTGTAACTGTGCCATGACTCTAGCTGCCCTATTGTCCAGGGACTTCTTTGTTTAATTTTGCATTTCAGAATGTACCAAATGTTTTAGACGGTTAAAATCTGGACTGCAAACATGGCAGTCCATCATCTGGACTTTTTTGTTATGGTGCCATGCAGCTGTAATAGATGAGAATGAGGTTTAGCATTGGCTTGACTAAATATTTAAGGATTTCCATAACAGTTTAAAAAAAATAACAAGAAAATAAGTTTGGCTGTGTCCCTGGCTCACAGATATGTCTCTAGATTATCCAACTCTCATGGCGATTAATGTTTTCTATTGTATGTGCTGTATGGGATGTAATATTCAAATTCTTTACAATTTACCGTTAAGAAACACTTTTCTAAAAATTGCTCCATAATTATCTTTTTTCCTTTTTTTTATCTGTACATTGCTGAACCTCTACAAATCTTTATTTCTGAATGACTCTGCGTCTCTAAGAAACTCGTTTTAAACCGAATTATTTCAATGACAGGTTTCAAAATTAAATCTAATGAGTTAAAAACATATTCCTTGAATTTATACATTTTAGTTGTGCTTATTTTTAAGCCTTATGTTGCCCTCGGTACCAGTTTTTATGTCACTGTCATCAAATTCAAGATAAGCTAATACTTTTCACACAATAGAAACACCCGGTAGTTTATGAGATTTGTAAATCATTGTGAACTTACATAAAATTAAATGTGCTTACTGTTGCTTTATCCTGCACACAGTGGACCTAAATGGATTATTAAATTACAACTTTTGCACTGAATGACATTTATAGAATAAGTGACTCAGAATCCATGCTTAATCAATGTGAGCAGAAGAATTAGAATCTAATCAAATTCCTAATAAACAATAGTCTCTGTTGGCTTGTGTTCAGATGCAAGCAATTATGCCACATCATGAGTAAACAAGCCCAGGCCTGTGATGCCGTTCCTCTGTGACAACCAAACTGAACCCTTTCACCGATTATATTTTATAAGTTGCCAATCGAACTGCTTCCCTCCCTGATAACCTTTGCTCATGTCTCCATATCGTCTTTGCAGCCTTTGACAAGTGTCTTGGCTATAATTTTATAATTTTTTCAATCTAAAATCAGTGTATATTACTGATAAAGCCAGTGCCTTAATTCCTAATTCACATTATTGTGGTTCCTGCCAGGTCAGGGTATGAAGGTCACTGTCTCTACTCTGCTCAGTATTATCCTCTCATCTTGATGGAATATCTAGCTTTCCTTGAGGACTTAATTTGACCTGATTCCCCAAATAAAGAATTACATTAAACTAAGATAAGAAAGTGCTGACAAAGGATTAATATCTCCTCATCTGTTTATTATGCACCATAAAGACAGTGTGAGTAGGGTTGGATGGAGAGATTTTTGCAGTTCCTCGCTGTTATATTGATGCAGGTAGCAAGAAAGCAGAGGCAAGACTTTTTTCCCTGATATGGGGGTGGATGGATGGGATGGAAATAGGACGATACACGTCACAGTGCTACAAGAAATGCCCCGATAATAAGGTATAATGACAGCAACAATTTCAAAATTGCGTCAGCTTGGCCTATATGAGCTCTCATGGTTTATTCATTCATTAAATATTAATTTTTATCCTAAGGGGAGCACCACAGCAGAGTGGCAAAGCATCTCACTGAGGAATAATGATCTGTACGCTCCACACAATCACAGCCCTCTGGCCAAAACTCAAAGCAGTGTTCTGAACACAAGAGGCTCGTGAACAGAGCTGACAGCGACATGTTATTCGAACTGTTCTTCTTTCAGCTAAAAACTGAAGTTTTTCTTTTTAACTTCTCATCTCTCACTTGTCAGAATACAGAAAGTAATATGGAAACGCAGGCTTCAGCTCTGTTAAACACACAAGGAAGGGGTTTGAATCAAGAAGCCCCCTTTGTTTATTCCATCACATTTCTTTTCAAGCATGTTATCATTTTTCTTTGTATGTGATCATATCATGATGAGAAATCTCATTGTTAAAGCCAGTGGTTTGACATTTTTGACTCATCCATGCGTTGTTGTTTTTGTGAGGGCATCATGTTTGATGCTTGCTTGTAGTATCATGCAAAGTGTGGCACATATATTAACATAGAATCAACTTTGTTGATAATTTGCATCAAGATCCCTTTCTTTAAAAAGGAATGCATAAAAATATTTAAAAAATAAAATATAAAAATTTTAATTTTGGTTAAATATTTTTTAACAAAACAAAAAACAAAAAACAAAACAATATATATATATATATGTATATATACACACTCACTCCTAGGGAAATTTTAATTATGCATTTTGGTCACTTATTAATAATGACTAGGGTTTGCATTGCAATGAGTAGGCTGTTACAGAATTAGTTATATTAGAATATTTTACAATAATTTTCTTCAGTGCTGATAGTAAGGTTCAAAAGTCAGCAGAAAAGTCATGACTACTGAGATAATACTATTTAAAATAGCTGCCACTTGACCGATTCCTTCTTTATGTACATTATTGTTAGCCAAACCCTCCCTTCTTCTTTATTTGGCTTATTGTTGTTGACAGATCAACTCCACTGCATTACTACCACCTACTGGATGTTGGGCTACATATTTTACCTGCCAACTACAGAAACCAAAGATTCTGTACACAATACAAGGGTTTGTGTGGCAGATTAACAGACTTCCATGTCTGTTTGACGACTGCAAATTGCATGATTGTTAGCAAAAATAATGGCACATTGGTGCAGCATATTGGAGGTGGATCTACTTTTCCAAGGTCTGAAAGAAAACCAAAAAGTTATCTAAAAAATAACTAGTTTAAAAGACAGTAGATCCCAGGAACCATTGGAGTCCAGCTGTGGTTAGAGTTTGACCTGTTCATTTTACTGGACCACCAGGGACCAGGGAGGGGGATCAAGTTATTGATCGAAGTATGTGGACTATAACAAAAATATTCTAGATATGCTGCACTCCTAACCTTTTGTGGGGAAGATTACACTGTATGTAAGTATTACCAAATTTACTACACAAACATCCAGATGATCTTAATGAACTGCTTTTCTACCACAATTTCTTACACAGTCGGCCATCTGACAGATGAAGCTGAAAAATGTGCGTAAGAAAATAAAGGTGTATTCACAAACTTAAATTCAACATTTTTCTTTGTAAAAAAGATGCAACAAGACTGAACTTTTGGAGCATGAGAGGCTCACTGTAGTCTAGCTGATTGCACATGAAGGAGTAATTTGATCCCAAATGCAGTAATTGTGTGTGTTAAATTGGTGCCAGCATTGATTTCAGATGATTTTAGTCAGAGTAATAAGATCCCAACAAAAAGCTTTCTTGAACACCAGGAAGAGTAAAAGTATGAGAACACAGTATCGCCTGGAGTAATCATGCATTGGAGTAATTTGGGTTTACTGAAACGATACACAATTGCACAAAGATGAGGCAATAATGTAGACGGATAACTACCTTATTAATCTTAAGTTTCAAGCCCTGATGACCAGTATTATTTTACATATTAGGACTGGACCTGGGAAATAAACAAATTTATTTTAAAACAAAGTATCTCCCCGCTCAAATCTAGAAACCTTCTAATAACTAACAAACAACTCTTATACACTCAGTATTTACCTGTTTGAGCTTATATACATAATTTCTATACTGCTCTGATTTAAGAAGTCTCCCAATAAATTCAAATTAAAGCACCAAATTGTTATGTCTTACACTTTACAGTCATTCAGAGCAGAACAGAAATCGTTATTATCCAACCACGTGTCATGAAATTCATGTTTATCCACATGTACCTCTGTTTACACTATTTACTTTTATTTACTCATTGTCTTGTTTTAGCAAATGAGTGATTTAGTTTGTGAACAATTTCTAATCAATCAATAAACAAAACAATCAGATTATATATCATGAATGAAAATAAGAAACTTCTCCTTTAGTGCAAACAGCAGTGTGTAAGCAGTCTGCATCTGTCACCAATACACTCTACAGGTGGTGATGTGTGGGCTGCCCGGTTATAGGATAAACCAATGTGTTGACACAAACCAGCAGATGGTGCCACTTCTAATATTAGTGCATGTAAGACAGATGCATTAGGCAACACAACACCAACCCCCATCCTCTTCACAACCAGTTGTTTCATGACACAATAAAAAGATCAATACCTAAACTGCAGCCATCACAGTTAATAAAGCAAAGGCCATGACAACGTTTGTGACACTCTGCTGGCTTACATGTAGATCAAGTCAGTAATATGCAAAAAAGTATTTTTGTGATCAAATATAACAAGAGTGTTCATATATGTAAAAAGGCTAATTTAACTCATGTAAACAAGCCCAGCTGTGACAAATACCTTTCTTGCACAACAACAGTTATATTAGGGTGTGGGTGTGTGAAAAACAGATCTGATGATTTACATTCTGTGTGGGTTCCTCTGTTATCTGTCTGCAGCACGCTTGTAGGAATGTGCGAGGGAGTTCACATTTCAATTTGTGTTTGTGTGATTGCAAGCTCTCATGTCCTGCTGTGTGTATGCTAACCACATTCATCCTGTGTGTCGAGCCACTCGCCTGGGAACCAGTGTACTCCGTTTCACCCCCCCCCCCATCTTTCTTCCTTTCACTCGCTCTAGCTCTCACCGTCTCCACAGCACTCTTTGTGCTGTGAGGTTAAAAAGTCACATTGAATCCACAACTCTTTACACTTGAGATTTCACTGAATTCTGGAAATACAGAAGAGATGTCTCTGAATAGGTTCAAATCTTATTCTACCTCTATTTATCACAGATACTTTTGCCCAGAGACACACCATTTTCCAAATGTTAAATGGATAAAACAAAGTAACAGTAGATATGGTGAAAAAAAAAAAAAACCTTATATGATTTAGTGGCCTGAATTAGGCTGCAGAAAGTTAAGGTGCCTGAGTGAGGGACTGTATTATTCGAAAATGCAGTAAGTGTGTCGTTCCCCATGAGCAGTGAGAACAGAATGGAATCAAATTAGATCAGGAGAAGGTTTATTTTAGTATAAGAAAGCAGGGTAGGGGACAGAAGTATTGGTTTCAACACTAACACACTTTTTTTCATTGGTTCCTTTCTCTGAATCGTTCTGAGGTCAGAGCGCTCTGCTGAAGCTCCCATTTTTTCTTGATCCATTATTCATTCTTTCCCAGTGGAGTACTGCCTCCATGGCAAATAGGTTTCCACAGTTACACCAATGCCCGTTTCACATGTCTGACAGTGCATATACATGACTCACACACAACACAGTGAAACAAAGACCCAGATAAACGCACATTCAGATATTCCACGTGCAATGTCAGACTGTTCTCGCATCCAATGACAATACAACCATATAGCTGATAGCAACAAATTATTTCAAAGCACAAGCAACAGAATGATCCAGAAGAGCTGCAGTATTTCATGCCTACTGGGGCCAACATAAGCTCATTATGGAGCAGCAACCATGACAGACACACATATGAAAGAAAAGGGCTTCTGCTCAGTATAGTCACACAAACGAGAACAAGCTGGACTTTCCTCTGCAGATCCATTGATCAGCAAGTAAAACAGAGTAGTCATAAATCAGCAGTGAAGGAAGTACAGAAAGACAGAAAATGAGCAGCACACAACAGACACATTCAGCGTAAAGCTTTGTGAGGCAGACATGGAGACAGGCTCTTGGCTTTTTATATCTACCCATCGCCTCAGAGGAACTGTAAATTCAACTGAATCCTAGCTTTATGTCCTTGCTATAACAAATGTAACTAATTGTAAAATAGAAGAAATGCATGATTCTGTTTGTAAACATCATTACCCGGGTGGAATGGCTCCTCGAGCCGTCCCCATGGAAATACGCTGGGTGCCTGGCCGGTTCAGGTTGTTCTGTCCATTAATGGTGAGAGTGTGGTGGCCATGGGCGGATGAAAGAGATGGCATCACAGGGGAACAGGGAAAGTTGGCAGAAGACAGTGGCGACTGCACCTGTTCAGCTTTAGCTTGCCCACCTCCCACACTTATGTTATTGTTGTTTGTGCCGGAGGAGACGGATGTTGGAGACCAGAGGGAGGTACCAGCAAATGTGTTGCTCTGCCGCACTACAGTAAGGGTTCCTGTAGCTCCTGAGTTGCCTGCTGTCCCTCCATAATGCTTACGCCGCTGAGAGGCCAGAATAGCATTAGAGGCAGCTCTTGTACTATTGACTAGGATACACTGCTGGCAGGAACAGGGCTGGCCAGAGCTGGCGCCAACGGGCCAGGACTGGGACTTGGGAATAGAGCCCATAATGAGGGGGTAGGCCAGGTCCATGCGCCTTCGTAGCCGCCTCTTGCGCTGGCTCTGCCTGTTGGTCTGAGACATGCTGTTGAAGTCAATGAGGTAGCAGAAGCCCAGAGAGGTCAGGTCTAGCCAGGGGTGCTGCTTCTCGTAGGCGTTCTGGATGGTCACACAGATCTCCATGTCATATGGTGTCCATGAGCCGCTGTCGTTCTCCCACTCCCACACCACGCCTTTTCCTGGTGCAGATGATGGCTCATAAAAGTTTCTCTGGACTGGTCTCATGGTGCCTAAAATAAAGAACAAAGAAAAAAAAAAAAAAGAAACATGAAAAAGTTTTCTCATTTTTAAAACTTGCAATTTAAAATAAGGTAACTAAAGGTGAAGGATATGATGGCCTTCAAGTCTTACATGAGTCAGGTCGCAGCACCATACACCATACTTACATAAAGCTTTTTTTTTTTTTACTTACATACTTAACTTAAAAGTAGTGCCCACGATCACTGGCAAAAAATTAAAAAAAAATAAATTAATAAATACAACGGTTTGACAGAGATCTGTGCTCCCTGAGTGCTTCTAGTTGTACAACTGTTACTTCAGGAAGGGAGTCTGCCATCATATTTAAAGATTATTAAAGTAAATACGTGATTGGAAAAGGGATCTTCCTACAGTTTCAGGTTCATCAAGAAACTAAGAAATATTGAGACAGCAGTTCAACATTTGTGAACATTCCTCAATCCAAAAAGCTTCCATTGCATAAAAAAGTGCAAACATGGCCTTTAAAAAACACAGGCATCATCCCCACAATGCCCTGCTGTCTCAGTCTGCACTCTCTCCCATGTGATGGAAGAAAAGAGGGGGATATTGAGCCAGGAGCTGTGTCCCTTTGCTGATGGCCACTCGGCTCCTACCTCCATTGTAACACAATTACTGTAGTCACATGGGAAATCAGGACACCTAAGCCAATCCATCTCTGTACTGCACGTCAGCAAGGGTATCCGGGCACTCCAGCATAAAGCATCACCCCACCTCCCTGCAGCTAATTTAACGGGTAAATGCACACTCCCATGCCAGGGAGGACCATGGTGATAATGGAGGGACAGGAGTTTTGCAGAGAATGAATAGGTGAGGGACTGACTTCAGGGTGCTGGTGGACAGTGGTAACCCTTCATTTGACAGTTTGGTTCCAACACCAGGAACTAACTGCATCAGCAGAATCAGCAACTCAGACCTTGAGTGTCTGCTGCAGACTGCTTCTTAAAGGACTTGGTTTGATGCCTAATTTCATTTGGAGCTGCTGCTTGTGTCTCTCACATCTTTAATCAGCCAGCCATACGTAACTTTCTCAGCAAGTTGTATCTGTGCCATTTCATGGCTTGCTGGTTAAATCTCAACCACTCTCTTTAAAGAAAATAATAAAAAATAACAAGAACAATGCATTAAGTCCACATCTGTACTCTGCACAAGTTGAAGACTCTGTGATGGGGAGCCACACGTCTGCACTGTGAATCCTGAGAGTCACATTACGTTATACAGTTTGAAAACCACTATATGGTTCTGGCCAGGATCAATAGCAGCACAGCTCCACACAGTCTAACTCTGGGGTCGGTTTAACACATGCTTCATAAATGTTTGAACATGTGGGGATGTTTTATTACCAGGCATAAATTTAAACCTCTCCACTTTGCGAGAAAAGATTTACTGTATGTCTTTTTTGAAAGCCTATTAGTACAACTAAGACTGGTCTCACAGAAATATGCCAAGCGAGCGGGATGTCGTAAAACCACGATATGTGGTGGAAGCTTGTACTATGTCAAAGCCCTCCTAAAAATGCTAAAAATGACATTTTTAACTTAACAAGTCTATAAGATATGTTACAGGACATATCATGAGCAACATCAGTCGTCTGTGCTGTAGTTAAAGGTGCAACATGTGTCAAAATCAAAGGCCAATAATAGTGAAATTTAGTACATCATTAAAAAGTGGGATAAGTAATGCCTTAAAAGGCAGTGAAAATAAGGCAGTACACATGTACAGTCATCACTGCACCTGAAGCCTCTGGATCCACTTAGACTAAAAAATGTTTATATCTGTGTTTATATCAACAATTCTGCTTGGCATTTGAAAAGATTTCTGTGCCCATCTTTACCACTAGATATCAGCAATTAGCCCTGCGATGGACTGGTGACCTGTCCAGGGTGTACCCTGCCTCTCACGTAAAAACAATGCTGGGATGGGCTCCAGCTTACCCCGCGATGCGTAATGGAATGGGCGGTAAAGATAATGACTGACTGACTGGCTATCAGTAATTATTACACCTTTAAAGTTACGTGCTTTAAATCTGTCGAGTATAACTTAGTCTCAAAAAGGCGAAGAAATGTCTGTACTTTACTGAAGTATTTTTCCATTTGCAACCATATTTTTCAGCAGACTTTGTACTTTTACTCCTTTCATTTAAACTCAATTTTCTGTACTTTCTACTCCTTACATTTCCTGTTTAATTTCTGCTTGTTTTTAATTCACCTTGCTTAAAAACACACACACTCTCTGCTTGACCCTTCTTGCTCTTCCTATCAAGAAACAAAGCGAGAGTGGCCACTTCCTGTCTGACCCTGTGTGCATTTGGCAGCCATCTTTCCTGCCTTCCCTTCTCATCACTTATCACTCTCCCACGATGTCCTCCAGCTGTCCTTTCCCAGCACTATTGTCGCCTCCCCCTCCACCTCAGGGTGAGCTGTAGCAAAATGATGTATTGCTACAATCTGGCTCACTGTGGAGAGTCTAACCCCACTTTCATGCAGGGTTGGGTGGGTTCAGGGTGAGCCCAATTGGCCTTTCACATCTTAGCTGGGGAGAAAATAAGGCCATGCTAGTCTCTATTCTTAATAGCTTTGATTTTGTGTGGAAGTGAAGACAGGATCACTCTTTGAAAAAGAAGGACGGGCGTCATTAACTTGCAACATCTTCAGCTACCCTTAGAGGCACACTGCAGGGAAGGTATGATACTTTGTAGTTAATTTCACTGTATTCTTGTATCAGGAATGAACAATTATAAAAATACAAGACATACAGGTTGGCTTGAGGGTGTAATTTAGTCTCAAAGTCTAATGCAGTTTTTTTTAATACTCAAACTATCATTATTGGTGTAAACTATCATTATATTCTTTCTTCTAATATCATGAAACAACCCAATGTGAAAGGAGAAAAAAATCCTTCTAAGCTTGGGCACCCAGTGTTGCTGCTTCACTCCTGTGACCAGGAAATTCTTCATAAATCTGTGACTGGTGTTATGTCACAATTACACATCTGTACTGTGGTCAACCAAGAACGTGTGAAGAAAACACCCTTACTGGAAGCTATCGGCGACTTGATGTCACCACAGGAAATACCAGAAGAGCTACACTAAAATGACGCAAACTCTGTTTCCACAAAAACACCTGGGGAAAGATTCTGTTGTCACAAAAGCCGTCGCTGCAGCTGAGAGAAAAAGCAATGGGAGTGACGCTTGCCCACATGTGAACCTTCCTGCTACTCCTTTCCCGGAGAACAGCAGCACCAGAGTCAACTCCTCCTGTACTCATCATCTACTGCTGACGCCAGCTTTCCCCCTCACTACACCATCACTCCTGGACCCTGACCAACACTGTCGCACTGAGCTATTCCTCACATTTTCCACTCTGTCACTTACTGGATGCCATGCTGCTCTCTCTCTCACATGACTATCAGGTCTTGGACAGAGATTAGAGATCTGTGTCAGTGAATAACATCACCTTGTAGTTAACTGCTCCTGCTCACCTCGCTGCCGCAGGAGCGAAGGCAGACGAAAGCGCCTGGATCTTGTAATTGACAAACCTCTCCAACTTCCCTGGGGCTCTGTGGAGCTTATTAAAACACAGTGTTGAATTTTCCATTTAACTACAGAGGGAGAGAGGCCAGTAACAGGTCCAGCATCATATATCTCAATGCTGGCTGAGAGGTACTTAGATCTAGCTAATCTATAGCTGCTGCCAGAGAACGCTCATAAAGAGTAGAATAAACTCCAATTTCAATAATACCCAGTTATCCGATCTTACTTGTTGACCGGGTGAAAAACACAGATTTAAAGAAAAAAATCTAATTGAAGGATCATTTAGATGGTAAACTGTTTACACACACACACACACACACAAAGAAAAAACAAACAAAAGAAAAAACACACTACATGTGCACAGCACTAACTATGAAAATATTGTTTCCATCATGAACAGTTCAAAACTAATCTGAACCTGATAATTCAATGTAATAACTTCTATTAAAGTGATAATTGTTTATGCAGTTTTTGTTTGATTATTTCAGGATGACCAGTAATTGCCTTTTTTCTTTTTCTTTTTTTATTTTGGGGGGGGTTGTCATTAAATGCACCACAGCAACAGACACCTCCCGAAGGCCAACCTCACATCACAACCTCAAGAATAGCTAGCACACTGTTATAAATGTGATGAATGGGAAAATTAACAGACTAATTACAAGACAATAATGATTAAGTTCGAAAAAAACACACAGAAAACAGTTAACAACAACCTGAAGGCACATTGTTGCGTCTCTGTCTCAGGGTTACTCAATTCACTCCTCCATTGAGGCTTGTGATCCAGCGGGTTTTCAATGTATACCTGAATCAAATTAAATGGATCTAACAGCCTATCAAGATCTGCACAATGACTCATTGATTTGAGTCGGTTATGTTCGAGTAATACATAGAAAACCTGCTGGATTGTGGCCCTTCTAGGACCAAATTAAGTAGCCCTGCTCTATCTTCACCTGGCACATCAGTTTTCCATTACAAAAGTAGAAATGCAGCATTACTTATATTACTCGAGTTGATGAGGTAGTTTGTGTTTCACAGAGACTTGGCTGCAGGAATATATCCCAGACTTTTATGTGTTTATATATATGTATGTATATTTGGACATGTCATGATAAAGGAACGCACATGCAACACCAAACTGTTAGCAGTAAGTTGTCGTTTAAATAGTCTTTCAAGAATCAAGATCAAAAAAGCTGGCTCTGTGCAGGGGACTAATTTATTAGTTTCTAGTGCTTCCGGAGCACAAAAGAATACTGCACAAGCTGCTGAATATTATGGGGAATTCTTCACACTCTCAACACAACACAGAAAGAGAACAACTGAGTATGTTTGGTCAGTGGCTTTTTCAAATATGCTGCAAGATAAGAAGATACAGGAAGTCATTCTTAACCACAGCCAAAAACCTGCAACAACATTATAACTTCCCCTCGGGGGATTGATAAAGTATTTTTCATTTAATTTATTTTCCTTGATGCATTTTCTTTTATTTTTAAATTTTTAAATCTAATTCTACACAAAGTCTTTAAATACTAACCAATTGCATTCAGTGGGATTGTTAGAAAGTAAAGCAAAAGTATTTAAACTTTGCTGGATACTGCAAACACCTCTGAAATGCAGAATGTGATGCACATATGGAAATGTAGAATCCTTGTATGGCACAAGGCACATTTAAGGCACAAGAAAATGTAAGACACATTATATAAGGCCCATTTTTTATGAGTTCCTTAATTAAACCTTCATATTTGTCATTCTTATTTGTTTAAATTTTTTTATTTCATTTAAGCTGCAGAGATGCAGTCACAGCTCATTGCTTGTGAAAACCCCCCGTGCCCCCCTTTTCAGTGGCTTTGTGTTATTCAAACAACAAGCTAGAGTACACACCACATCTTCCCTCTTATTCTTTCTTTACCAGAAAACATTTCGTGCCATTGTTTTATTGTGAATAATATTTTATCAAGTTTTATTAAGCAAGGACGGTTTTCTTTAATTATGGGAAAACACAAAATCTATGACTGAAGTTGAAGCTGACACAAAAACAAACAAACAAACAAATGTGTACTACTCAAAAGTAAACAACAATAAGATTTAAATATCTCTAAGGGCTTTTCCTTTTATGAGCAGGTTAACAGGTAGTGTTAGGTGGTATTTATTTTCATCATGATATGAATTTATCTTATAACCATCACTAAACAAAATAGCCTAAACACTGTTGGGAATGTGGGGCAGCGGGAAAGTGTTTTAGAGAAGACCTTTTTCACATTGCACCACTAACCATGAACGCAGCAGAGAAACTATGTTATTGGAAATGTTGAGTGGTGGGAATAGATAGAAAAAGTTTATAAAGTGAATCTGTAGCAGATGTTAAAGTTAAATATACGACAAAAGAACTTTTGGCAAAAAATTAGCCAAAAAGCTGAAGTTGCTCCCTGAGGTAATAACACAGGAAATTTGCTGCAACACCTTAGCCACAAATATGCTTTGGAGTACCAAGAACCTGTGAAATCACCACCCTGTATATCCTCCACAAAGCTGAAAAGCAAACAGAAAAAGTTAGAGGACACTTGAGTCAGATGTCACTTTACACATTTCTAGAGGTTCTCCCAAAGAGGTTCTCTAAAAGCAAGTGGTGGAACAAGATACGCAACACCATCCTAATCCATACAGCCAAAGACACGCTTCTGTTACTGTGGAGAGAAATGGACTTAGAACTAGTATCAAGAAACTGAATCTCAGATGCTGTGGCTATGGCAGAGGGTGCTGGTGGGCACAGTAGCACAAGGAAGAGCTGGGTTGGGTTGTGGTAGAACACCTCGCTAT
>JBAMHW010000012.1:22974314-23044703 GCA_037177495.1 Rhadinocentrus ornatus | reverse complement strand
GTCTGGGTTTCCCTGCTTAGGCAGCTGCCCCCGCGACCCGACTCCGGATAAGCGGCAGATAATGGATGGATGGATGGCTTTAGATAACTAGTTTAGCAATGTCAGACTTACCAATATCATGATCTATGTCGATCATCTTGTCCAGGAAGTCTTTGACAGAAGCCACACTGCGTAGGATGATGGGATGAAGAGGTGCCATCCACTGCTCCTTTCCATGGCCCAGCTGAAGCCCCAAGTTGCCGACACTTTGTAGTGCCTGGCAACAATAAAGACACAACATTTGCTCCTGACTTGCATCTTTCATCATGTCAAATCTCCACTCACTGACAGCAGATCTCAAAGTCAAAGATCAAAAGGGGCCCTGAGGCCAAGCATGCTGTGAGGCCCTTTGTCCAGCCCACACCTGGCCCATGGGGAGGAGGAAGTCCCTCTCTATGCCCCTCTCTGATGCTCAGCTTTGAACCCGTAGTCTGGTTGCAGTACATGCAGAGGTAAAAATAGCCTGTTGCCTGTTTTTGTAGAAGACTGTTGGTAGCAGTGTTTCAGCACCATGGACAGCAACATGTGGGAGGAGAATGAGATTTCACTTCTATGTGGCCTGTTTTTTTAATCATATTAATGATTGTTCACTCCCTGCTATTACTGGCATCCCTTACCAGTGGCACAAACATACTTTGGTCATTGGAGTCTCTTCTAATTTAATCTATTCCTCTATGATGTGGGATATTGTTCAAATTTAATTTCATACTGTATGGTTCCTGAATCGAATAGGCTCATTTGTATTATCTTGAGTTGTCATAAATTGTCTTGTTACTTGGATTTCTCTGATAACATTGTCTATTACAGGAAGGAGAAAGGGTACTTTAAAGATAATAATGCGATTATTATTTGAATTTCTTTTATATGTTGCATAAAACTTCTGACTGCTTGACAGCATGCAGTCTCACCCACCCTTCTACTGCTTGTTTCTGCCTTACCTAAGTGTGATGTCTGGACATGAATAAATTATCAATAGTAGCATCTGTGTGCATGTCTGTGTTTTGACTCATACCTTTGCCAATAGTAACAGTGTTCTGCTTGTCCGTGTGTCCGCATGCTGGTCTCTCAGCTGGAAAAGTTTAGGTGTGAGGATAGCAGGAGCAAAAAAACGCAGGAAGAAGAATCCACTGATGGCCAGGTACTTTACATCCTGTTAATGTTAGGGCGACAAGAAATTCACTTAATTATGGACAGCCTCCCTAAAGAGAATGATGGAAATTAAAATCCCCAAACCTACAAATAAGTTGAATTTTTTGAGGTGTTAACACCTCTTTTTTCAGTGCCTGCCTCCAGACTAACCTCATTCTCCGGCTCTGTAAATTGCTCCTCTACTCTCTTGTGTAGCTGTTTGAAGGCCACTCTCATGACAGGAGGACACTGATCGACTGAACTCACGATGGATTCGATGATGCTGGTTAAATAACTCTGCAGCATCTCCACGCTGGTGTCGCGTACCTCTGCCTCAGACATCGCACCCTTAAATGAAATACGTCTTCAGAGACAAAGATATCGAGGTAAACCACTAAATCAATGCATTGCAGAAGAATACATAAATCCAATTATTAGACTGTTTTCTTTTGGATGATCTAAATCATGTATATATCAGATTAATCTCAATTTACTTATCAAGTATACTTTAATCTATTCAGTCATTACATGTAAGAGAAGGCTATTTCAGAAATTGGACAAGCTAAGACAGACAATAAGTGCTGTACTGAAAATGTCCAATAGTTTATATTGACAGGGAGGAGACACAACAAATAAGATGAGGATGGGCAGATCTACTGCATGTGCAGGGGATGTTAGATCCTGGATTTCCCTCCATGTCAGGGATAGATAGACGTCTCAAGGGTCTCATGGCAGTTGCCAAGCAACAACCCTCCCCCCTTTTTACATTTTGTTTTTTTTAGATTTTCTCACAAATATATCTTTCTCTCAGGGTGAGGTCTATTTTAAAAATGGACAGCTTCCTGTAACTGTTTTCAAATTTCACCATTTCAAGACATATGTTGAACTCAAAATGCTATCTTCAATTACAGCCTTTATAGCATAAGCACGAACCATTTCAGAACTATTTTTAGCTTGAAATGTGATACGGAATTGTGATCCAGCAGAATGTTTTATGGCTGTTTTACCTTGTGCGGTTCAAGTCAATCTTACATGGGTCCAGCTCAATGTACTTTCTCTCATCAAAGATGCGATTGATGATGGGTTTCAATACCTCATGCAGATACAGCATGCCAACAGCCTGACAGCAAAACAATGCCATATTTTGAGGATATATAATTCACATTTGTGGTAAAAAAATTGGCTAAGAAATGTAAAAATCTTAATAGTGCAGAGAACAAACAATGAACAGTAAGGGTCGAAGTGCATTTCATATAGGTAGAAAATGCAATTAGAAACATGGACAATATGGATTAGCAATCATTAACAATCATTTATTGTGATTTTCACAATCATTCAGCTTACCTTCATGAATTGCTCCATGGCCTTGGAGGCAAGTGAGTTTGATCGAAATAAAGTGTTTGGATCAGCTATAAGAACAGAAAATAAATATTTTAATATGAATACAAATACATTATATTAAATGTTTGCAGTGACAAAGCAGCTCAGTGACATTTTATGCAGCAGACATTTTATGACTATGTTTTACAAACGTGAAGCATAAATTGGGCCTTCTCTTGCCTCTGGTTCGGTAGATCCTCCTCAAAGCAAGATTAGTTTTTTTCATGGAATAGTTGCATTGAATTTCCACAACATAATGACACCAAAAGTACCAGTAATATTGTTTTTATATATTTTTCTTGTCATTAGGTTGGGAACTATGAACTTTTTGTTTGGTTTTTTTACATAATTTTCCACAAATATCTACATCCCATAGAAGAAAGTCTGTCTACTGCACAAGTTTTATGTGTCTTTATTTTAAAACCTAAAAATATAAATAAAAATGTGGTTTTTCAAAAATGACAACAATATATAGTAGTTGTTATATAGTTATTATATAGCAGATATTTATCAAAAATTATAAGCTGTCTTTTTTTAAAAAAGGTCTCGTGACATTTGCAGCTCTAAATGAGCTTTATTAAGCTGGGCAGAGGGGAAATGGCTCTTTAGATTGTGAAGGTTGCAGACCCCTGCACTAAACAAATAAACAGATTCAGCAGTTTAACTGTTTAAATATTTCTTAATAAATATAAAATCACATATTTATGACAAAGAAGGATGATTTTTTTTAGGATTTACTAACTAAAAGGTAAAAAGTCAGCAGGATGAATTTAAAGCTGTGAAGCTGCTTTCTTCTAAACAGAGAAGGAACAATATCTGATGAATATCAGTCATCAAATGAACAGACAGAAAGCAGGATTAGATTCTCACAGTTTCTAGATGGTGAGGAGAGATAAAAATTCACAATATGCACAATAACTTCCATCAATGCACCTTTAGTGGTTCATTATCCAGATTTCTTGCCTATAAATTCTCCAACTTTGCATTCTTAACTGTTTAGCGTAACCTCTTGCGCCTGCACCCTCCACTACCAGGAGTAAAGGGGTTAATATCCAGTTTTACGGGTGTGACATCAGGTCTTTAAATGTAACTATAAACATGTGGTATCCACCAGAAAGTCCAGAATTTCAGCAAACAGCTCAGTAAAACCATTTTTATGACCACCAAACACAGTTAAGACAACAAACAATTAAAAGACCAGGTTAATGGCACAAATAATGTCTCCCCATGTCCACCCGACGACATGAACACTGACAGGCGACACTTCTACTGAAAGCTCACATCTCACAGATTCCAAACTGTATGTTTCATCTCGCTATGACCAAGATTCACCAAACTAGAGGCAAAAGAAGGAGATGTCACAAAGGAGAGCAGCCTGACCTTGTGGCAACAGAGTGATGATAGCAAAATACCCAAAGCGACAGGACTGATTTGCATGGTAAAATATGTACACCTATGGGGACAGCAGGACTGCTTCATTACTGCCCAGTGAGTTTATAAATCATTTTCCTTGCTTTACCCTCTGTGCCTAACTTTAATGTCTGGCTGCTCACAGCATCTATTCCTGATCAAGTAGTTACTGTTTGGATCATGTGGGGTTGCCATGGAGTTGCTAAGCATACTGTCCATACTTGGACAGTATGCTTATTATCTCAAACTACACCAACAAAATCCAAAGACCAGAGCACAACTCAGTGTGAATTATCTTGGGGATATGGTGCGGAGGCAATAACATGACTAATTCAAACCTGTAATAAGCCACGAAAAGACTGTTGGGGTGAGTAAATAATTGGCATCAGGATGGTAAATGCTAGTGGGCTTTTACCACCCGCACACAGACCGTAGCTGCAGTGTTTAGAGACTTTAATGTCAACCCAGAGTTTAATAGTAGCAACTCTCAATGGGTCTCAAGAGACAATGAAGAAATAATGTATATTGGCATGCGCCAAACTCTAACAAACACTAAGATAATAGAGACTTAAGTCTTACACACTTTCTGTTTTGTGCAAGTTGTCATATGTAAAATATTTAGAGCTTTTTCATGTATGGATGTTACCTGAAAATAAACCAGAGCCATAAAATGTGGGATTGTCACACTATGCTTGGTTAGCATATTAAATTCTAAGTTTCTAACTGCGGACAGTCTGGTGGCTCAGACTGACATAATTATTTTCATCCCGATTTCATTTAACTCTTACTGGTGTGGTTGACCTCCCGGGTGTTAAGATAATCAAGGAATGGCACCACCAGGCCTTGTCCCAAGTAGATCTTCACCAGAGTCATTGCAACATCCTGCCTGCTCTCAACTGTGGTCACCTCCTCCAGCATGGTCAGGGCGCTGTTGTCCTCGACCTGTTGAGAGGTGAACTCAGGTAATGTGCTAGGAATTAGTGTGTCTTTGGATAGCAGATGGAGAAATGTAATGTATTGTGCAGACTCTTGGCACGATGATGGTGAATAAGTGAATATCCGTAATGAGGACGAGCTGCGATGCTGACCTCTGCGGGGGAGATTACCGACTCAACCAGAAGGTCAATGAGAGGCTGATAGTACATGGACGGCAAGATCCGATCCTCCACCAGACGCACCTTCAGACGCAGCGCTCCCAGCTTGCCACTAGAAGTAAAGGACAGTAGCATAGCATCACATGAAGTAGCATTGATCCCTTTTAAAAACAGCTTGAAATACAGATGTGTTTTTAAACTGAAGCGAAGTCTTAAGTCAAGGAATGTTACTCAGCCATATTCAATTACATTTCTTAAAACAAGAGTCACACTGCCTCCTCAATAATTACTGGTTGCAGGAGATTTCCAGGTGTTATACAAATAATGCTGCTTCCTACAAAAATCTTCTAATCTTAGGATAATTTCCTAATAAGTCTCAGAGCTTCATTTTACTAGACACTGTTTTTCTGCAGTTCACCGGCTCTCTTTGTTCTACCTCACAAAACAGATGCTGCACCTGTGAACGTTCGAGTGCAGAGGAGAGAAGTTTTTTTTCTTGGGTGCATTTATAAGGAACACAGTGACTTCTATGAAAATTTGTTTTAGGTTTCCAAAGGCAATTTGGTTCAGAGGTATACAAATAAACAGATTGGCAACACTGCACAAACGAGCACCCCATTATCCTCACCCAGTCTCAACCTCATTGTTTCCCAGGGGTAGCAAACGAAACCAGCTCTCTAACAGAGGTGTCTTGTGCAAACAAGCAAAAGGGATTTCCACCTGTGGAAAGAAAGAACAAACAACGATACAATATCAGAAAAGAAAAAAATGTAATTATATGTGCTGTGGATCAATTATTTTTAAAGCATTCATGGAATTAAATAGAAAAAATTCTGACCTTTCCCAGAAAGTCATTCTTGCCCACCATGTCCCAGTCCCAGACTTCCACAGTAACAATCCCATCCTCACTCAGCTCCTCTGGATCTAACTCCAGCTCTAAGGTCTCACCCCAGTGAGGAAAACGGGTTTTCTTGATAATCTACAGCCCAACATTATTTCATGTATAAAAAAAAAAAGACTAATTATTATTACAACTTCTTTTATGTAATATATTAAAGTGACTGAACATATACTTTGGCTACAGTGAAACCTATATATTTTTTACATGCATGTATATAGAGCTCACCGAGGTCTCTGCACTGTGATTGTTTAAAATAACTCTTGCAAAAGGATCAGAAGTTCCAGAAATGTCTCTTGGAGCCAAATCTCTGCATGATACAAGAAGATCAAATTAGTTAATGTGGTACAGCAAAGAAAGCAAAGCAAATCACGATCGCTTGGTGTTATTCTGACTTTTTTCACACCCAATTGAGCATGGTTGAATAACACAGCATTAAGCCCTGATTGACAAGCTCATTAGCGGCCTGACTGAGACTGAGAGATTGTAGCCTGGGATGCACAGATGGGGCAGTGAGTGGTGTGATAGTGACAGTATAACTCAGAAGGCTGCATGGAAGCCTGTAGGGCAGTGGTGATAGGATTTCAGCTAAGATGTAGTAATTGTACTACAAGAATATCTGCTACAGATATTTAACTACATATAAGATGATAACATGATATGCATTTACAGATGCCATTTTAGTTTATCTACATTTCTAAGCCTGCTACTCTGAGGTTTGGGCCATGGATGTCCAATGCTATATCCACATGAGCTCATTTCCCTCAAATTTTTTCAGAATAGTTGCTGAGTTTTCTTTTACCTGGCTTCAATGACTTTACAACGCAGACTTATCTTCTTTGTGCCTTTCATGAGCTCCAGACTAAGATGAATCTCTCCTTGGACTTCTTCATCAGGGTCAACCCGTGTCAGGTTCAGCCAGCTATCAAGACCTGATCAGACCACACAGAGAGATGCAGCCTGCTGAAGTATTTAAATTATGAGACTAAAGTAGACATGATTGCTTGTGCTGCAAATAATATTTTATTAATACACACATTTAATTTAAAACACATATAAACCGCAATCATTCGAGCACTGTTGTCAAAGTATTAATGTTATAAAACTGATGATAAGAGGTAAACAAGAAAATTTATTCATTTATAACCTGAAAAGTTAGGCATATTTTTCATCACTTTTATACATTGTGTTGTCTAATTTTTTTTATTAATAATTGATTGTTATCAATAAAAAAAGATAAAGTATGGTTGTTCATATTCATAAATTTCCATACTTTGCTTCTGCACACCACTGCCTTTAAAAATAGGAATAGAGAGGTGTTTGGGGTGTAAAATAGCAAAAAATGTTCCATGGTAGAGTTTGTATTAAACATTTGGGAATTACAGACAGAGTCACAAACGCCCAGAATAATTTGGTTACTGTTCACGATAATCCTCTAAATTTAATTGGTTGATTTGATCCAATTAGAGCTTGTGTAAAAATTCACTTTCAGTCTCAAAAACATACTTTAAAAAATCTACTCTAAAATTATGTTTGTGATACAGGCAACATAATGAATACACCATATTCTGGTATAATATATTCAACTTTATTTCTCATATTTTATTTTTCTCCACAACCATCTAGCAACCCTCTTGGGAGTTAATACCCCCTAGGTAGGAGTTACTGGTCTAAAAAAATCTTGTTCAAGAACTGGTTTCACACATTCTCCCCAATGTGTGAAACCAGGGTGGCTGTAGCTCAGGAGGAAGAGCAGTCGTTATCAAACCGGAAGGTCGGTGGTTTACATCCCTGTTTTTACAGTCATGAGGATTTACTTGATAAAGAAATTGTAGAAGATAAACCTACTTCCTCTTGACTTGGCTATGCTGTAAAAGCAATGTCACTACATTACAGGAAAAAAAAGTATACAATCTGAGGATGCATGGAAACTATCCAGTTCTCAACGACAACTAGACTAATCCTGGCAATGACATTAATCCATATCACTGTAGGAAACAGCTTAAGCTGCAATTTACATCTACTCACAAACAAGTGTTACTCACTACTAACAAGTCACAGCTTCAGAGATTTAATACAGATTGCAAGTAAATGACGTAAATATGAGAAAGTGAACTGTAAAAATAAAAGGGAAAACTACTAAAACAGATTACTTACAGCTATAGTTCAAATCTATTAACTTTGTTAGATACCAGAAGACACATTCACATGCCTTCATCGTAACCAATGCTGTCTGTCATGGATAATTAACTATAAACATTTAATCTTGCTGGTGTTAAAAAAGAAAAACAGTTGATGTACTGTTGTTGGTGTTTAACAATAATATATATTTCACTTTCTAACTCATCTATTATACTCTAGTGACATTAAAAATATGTGAATTCTTAAAATCTACAACCCTCGATTTATTACAATTTAGACTTGAAGTTGAGTTTTCCTCTGTGATGAAATAATTCTGCAATCATCTAATAGATAAGGAAGCTGCCTCTGTGCTGGGAACTGCTCTGTCGCACCTGGTGCTGGTTGTGTTCTACAGGCGTTTAACTAAATGGACAACACTGTAAAAATTCTACACGACATACTGATCAAACAGATTGTCCAGGGAGAGGCTTCTTCAGCTCTAGTTCAGCACCATTCAACTTTGTCTAGATTCTACAAAGTGTTTTACAATGCCTTTCTTATTCAGTCATTCCTCATATATTTTTACCGTGCTTCCTATTACATGCTGTATATATACATTTATTATTTTAAAACTTATCTTTCTGACAGGTTTGGGTTGGGGGTTTTTTCACCTTAATGATGACCTCTCTCATCATTAGATCTTTGGATTACATGTTGGGGGTTCTCGTGAACAAAAGCTTATTTAACACATTGATGGAGTCAACTACAGTCTTTCATCCCCCCAGTTAATGAAGAAACCAAAACAGACGACTTGTAAATTTTAAGATTAACTTTGAACCAGTGTAAATTCAGAGATTAGGTAAAAATGGCTGAAACATCAATGTAGTTAAAGGTCAAAGTCCAAACGTTAATCCCATTTGGATGCTTTATTGCAGACCTATTGCAGTTTTAAACTAAGACAAAATAGGAAATGTACAAATACCTGCTGACTAGACTGGACCCTGATTATATGGAAAACATGTATTTCGATTTTTAGAAGCATTAAATATGAGAAAAGATATGAAGTCAAGGCCAGACTGTGAGAAAAATCCTGCAAGGGAGTACGTGACTCAGTACCAACACGAAGCAATGAATCACCAGAGTAAAGGCCATGCCAGGTGACATTCAAAGGTAACAGTATGAAGCAAACATGCCACAACTTTAAAAATCTATCTATCACAGCATAGCATATTTAACATGCCATATGTCTGGCCTAGAAATCACTGTGTGTTATGTATTTACAGTGAGGCTCTCTGTGAGAGTTAATCATTTAATGGTGGGAGGCTGTTTGAAATTCACCATTTTTTTCCTGGTTTATGATGAATAATCACATAATGTGGAAAACTTGTGCTATGAAAGTCATTAATAAATGTGAGCTAATAATATTAAATAGTGTGAGAGGACTAAGAAACATTCCCAGACTAAAAAAAGACTAGGACTTTTGAGTTCACCATTGGAATACATGTACGTTTAACCTCCGACCAGAGCTCAGAGGTTAAACGTACATGGTACTTTATTTGCAATAAACTAATCTGGATTTGTTTAGTCATACCTTTAGCTTGAGATCCAATGGCTTCTTTGCTGAGTGTAATCTTTCCAATAACATCATCATGCCTGTGGGAAGGGACAAAAAGAGATTATCAGAGGGTATATAGAATTTGACAAAAGATACTGAATAAAATTATTATATTGAGTCGTGTGAGAAGAGATGAAAAACAAAATCTAAATTAACCTTTAATTACTTGATCTGTGTGACCATCTGGCTGATGATGTTTGTTTATTCAAAGCTTAGAGGGATTTTTCCCAAAACATTTCAGTTGAGCATAAGCTCTTAACCCAAAGATATAAATTCTCAGGGCAACTTAAACAAACATTGAGGACTATAAATTAACTGCCAAGCTCTGCCAGTAATGGTTGAATAATCCATTAAAAAGCTTTGGATCAGTGTTACCCAATTGTGTCCTCATCCATGACATGGAACGAGAGTGAGTGGAACCCCATGGGAAGGTGCAATGTGTACTCTTCACCCCAGAAAGGACTGAGATTCTTCCACACTGTAGCAGTCCTGGAAAAGTGGGGTTTAACATGTTTGCAAAGTAAACTTTAAATAATTGTATTCCACATGAATGGATGAAAGATGGTGGTGGCATGTCTCATATGTATCTAATTATCTAAAAGACTTGGAATTCTTCTGAGGGATCATAACATAAAGCTGCAAAAAAAAGAGGAAAAATCATACATCTATACACATTAAGCTAATGTCTTTTCTAATGCGCAGTAGAGCTGTTCTGTTCAGAGCACATGGGGTGGCTTTCAAGACAAGCATGACATTCTCAAATCTCAAAACATTATTTAAATGTGTTTATAACAAAGCTTCTGTTAACAACAATATCAAGTAGTGAAAGTTGGGAAATGATGCAAAAGTCAGTAGTTCCTGAATATTTTTTCCAGCATTTCTTTAATTTAATTCATTAACTGTTTGCTAATCTGTTACACTTAGAAAATATTATAGATAGATGGTTACAAATATTAAGTTTCAAAATGAGTACATTTTAGAATAAATTTGTCATAATAAACATCAGAAAATAAAATACAAAACAAAACAAAGTAAACTTAACAAATAGGGGGTAAAAAATCTACATGGTTAAATGCTGAGAAAATGTATATAGTATTAAATGTTTTTGAGGGGTAAAATTATGTGAGCCTTTAAGTTTGCAGTCAATCTGAAAATAAAATTAATATCAGATGTTTCAAATCAATGTGAACACAGTCAGGTGTGAGAAGGTACCCTCTTTCATTTATGGCAATTTCTCAGTCGATTTTTTTACTGTACAACTGCGAGTGCATCACAGCACATACTAAGGACATTTCAGTTCAGAAAATGATTTTTTTTTAATGCTCATTAGGCTGAAAAAGACTGTAAAGCCTTGTCAAAACAGTTTACACTTAACTTCCTTTATGAGAATTCTGAACAACAATGGTGTACATGGCCAGACTGCAAGGGAAACCAACCAACATGCCAGAGCGGAAGCTGTTCTGTGCAGAGGAATGGACAAAAACTCCACTAAAAGCTGTTTTTCTGCATATCCAATACTAAAAGAAAATGTTTCACATCCTTTAGCCCCACTGATTTGATGTAGCTCATGACTTTTACTTTTGTGAAAATCTTCTGGTTTTTAAGGTTAATATTAAAGCAAAATTAAACATATGTGGCATGACAATGTTCTTAAATCGTAAATTTTGAATGAAGAAATTTTCAAAAGGATGCACAAACTTTCAAGCCACACTAAGTACAAGTCATAATTCATACTGCCAAGAGGATCCGAAAAAACCCATGAGATTGTACAGTAAAGAGGGTACTGTAACCATTACTTTCCACCACAATCCATCAGCCTCATCATCCATCAACATCACACTCAGTTGGCCAGTAACAGTGCAAAGTGACTAGCATGACTGTCTCCAGTGAATCATTGTGCTGTTTTTCATCATCATGCCAGATGGAACAATAGCCACTGAATACACCCCCGTTATCTTTGGTTTAGTTTTTTTTTAACTTGAATATCTTCATACTGAATTTTATAGTTCTGGACAGGTGTATGCTGCTCCAAGCATTCTCCTTTCTTACAGGTGCTCCCTGATAACTGATGCACCCTCTCCATGGTTACCCAAGGGTGTTTAAAGGCCAGACCAGTATCAGGTTCTCTGGTGGAGGGGCCACGCTGTGGGCACCAAAACACACACTCCACCCTGATTACATGCGCAGAGTAGCAGGGCAGAGCAAAAGAAACAATGCATATACTATATATAAACTAAGAACTTGGACTAGATGCAGGATTAACCCAGCTGTTGCTGCATGTAAAGCAAGAAATTATTCCTTGACTGTATAATTAATATAATCAGAGAAAGCTCACCTGGCAACAACTTCATTGTCAACTTTTACGATGCAGTAAGGATCACTGGTTCCAGATCTTAATATATGAAATAAAGACAAAATAAGCACAGAAATAAAGACCAAATACGCACATATTAAATAATCCCAATGTTTTTAATTGTGCTCGGGTTGATATAAATACACAGACCTACCTTACTATTTACTCAGAATGTACAGGAGACACCATACTAGAAAATGTCATTTGACATTTTGTTATCTAATTTAATAAGAAAGTATTTTCAAATTTCGGACATATTTTAACAAATTAAGACATAAGTACAGGTGCATGCCATTCAGAAATTACTTACACGTCTTTGGCCGGGAGGTTCCTGCCCTCGACAATACGAAAATACAGAGAAGTGTTTTTGGACATTTTCACCGGAGCAAGCTATACAGTCAATTTCTCATGTCTTGCCATACGGACGCTTTTAAAAAGAGCTCTTCTCCTCCGCAAGTGAGTTTTCTTCGTTTCATGACACCTTCAGCTCGTGACGGCGTACAGCCCACCAGTAGCGCGCGACACAGGCGCGTATCCGCTGCTCCTGTCAGTACAATGACCACAGAATTAAACAGAAAAATACTGCCAGGCTTTCATATTGCTTTATTTTAATAAATCACCTGTAAGGACCAGCCAGAAATAAACAAGAGTCAATAAACTATATTTTGTTAGTATTGTCTCTGCAACATAGTGTCGGTAAATAATGATAAAAATGGTTATAATTAATAAAATTTAAGAAATTCTCATTTGTAATAGCCGTACATTTGGGCCCAATGTGCTTTCATATGCGGCTCTTTTTTAAATTTATTATTAATGCGCCATCTGCCGAACATATTAAGCTACTTCATGTGGAATTACAGTCAGGCATCTTTACAGCCAACAACACAGGGTCCTATTTAGCTGGAATTGAGCATACAAACATACAAATGCATGGTAGTATCGATTTTTTTGGTTGCTAAGCAGCTATAGTCTGTTTTGGGGTTGATTTTCAAGGGTAATTGCATACAGCTTATTCTCCAATAAATACGTTTTGTGATGTTTTTTATTATTTAAGTTTTAGCATGAATATAGTCAAATTAGGCTAGCCGGACGGCGTAATGCTATTCAGGTGATTCCGTTGACCAGCGTTGTGCAGCCGCACGTATAACTTTCAGTTAAAAACATGGATAGTTACCCAGGAATCGTTGATGGTGATTCTACTAAACAACAAGAAAGACATTACTACCTGTTATCTGAACTACAAACTTTAGTGAAAGGCTTACCGAGGTACTGTTTCCTCCAAAACTCCCTTCCTTACGGAAAGTCATAAAACTAGTTGTGTTGGATATTTCATGGTTCCATCCTGGTCATTTTATTTTATTTTGTTTTGTTTTATTTTTCTCCATGATCAGCTCTTTCCAGCAGCGCCTGTCCTACAACACGCTGAGTGACCTGGCTTTAGCCCTCATAGATGGGACAGTATATGAGATTGTACAGGGCCTCCTGGATATTCAGCATCTGACAGAGAAAAATCTGTATAACCAAAGGCAGAAGTTGCACTGTGAACACCAAGGTCTGTGATCTGCTTTAGAGAAAACACATCGATTTATAGGTTTTATCCAAGATGGATCCTCCGGTCTGTTACACTGAAAACTGCTAAAAACCTGCTCTTACCTGAAATCCAAAAATGTCAAGTGTGCTTTTTGAAACAGGTCTTTAATTTGAGGTTGCAATTTGCAGTTAGTGTTATTTAGGCCCGAGCACCAAAGGCCTAAATAATATTTTTTCTTTGTGTTTTGTTTTATTTTATTTATTTTTTTCATAGCACTCAAACAAGATCTGGCACGAAAACATAAAGATGCTTTACAATCATGCAAGTCCCACAACCTTGTACTTCTCAAGTCAGACCAACAAGCAGAATTAGAGGTAAGAATGGGATTTCCAATACTTCTGAGTACTCAGACATGTGGTATTGCCATATGCTTTTTGATTTGTTAACAGCCAAGATTTGATTTCTCAGGCACTGGAAATCCGAGTGCGAGAGGAACAAAAAATGATGGATAGGAAGATTGTAGCGGAAATGGATCAAAAAGTGATAGACCAACAGAACACCCTGGAGAAGGCAGGAGTGCCTGGGTTTTATATCACCACTAATCCTCAGGTTAATGTCCCCACTTCTCTAATCGTTGGTAAAGTGCTCAGTAACAACATAAATGATAATGAGGTTGTTTGACAGCCTCCAATGTTTAATAGAGAAAAATATCCAGTGGATGGCTGTGTATGTTAACATGAACTGCTCTTCAATTTTTTTATGTTTCAGGAGCTGACAATGCAGATGAACCTCCTTGAGCTGATTCTTAAGCTTCAGCAGAAAGAGTCACAATCTGGACTACTATAAGAAAGATAGGAGTTGTGCCACAACAAATTAAAAATATAGCCAATTACAGTATGAACTGATGTCACTATATAGTTGTGAGATTGAGCTCACATCAGTCAGCATGCAACACTGCTTGCTTTAAGAAGTCAAGAAGGTGCTGAACATATGTTCTTTGAAGAATAATATCAGTACCATAAACCTTTTGGGGAACGTTTCCCTCAAATAAAATGTTACAAGTCCTAGAGAAGACTTGCATAATCAGAAGCGCAGCAAAACACTGTGACAACTTAAAAGCAAGCTTGTATGCTTGGAAATGATGATGTTACAAATCTTTCAGATGTATACATGTTTAAGAGCACGACAAGATAAACAAAGATCCTTCTCAATCACATGAGTATCTCTTAGTTTCTTAGCAGGGCATAATTTAATTACACTTACAATTTTGAGCAGCCCTACTTGTTATCCACTTTTGGCTTCCTGAACACAAGAGAAGGTCTGATGTGTAGCTATTTCTAGTTTTATCTGTAAGTAGTATGCATCGTGTTTTTTCAGTTTGTAATAAAGTTCTGTTTCTAAACATGTTAAAAAAAAAAGACTCAACGCTTTATCCAAGTTGTCACAACTCCAAAGTGTCTTAAAAAAGAAAAATTAAACAAGATAGTAGCTGAAGGAAAGTTGAGCAGGTTTAGCAGCTGTAGCTCAGGAGGAAGAGCAGTAGTCTTTCAACCGAAAGGTTGGTCGATCGATTCCAGGCTTTCCCTGACTACATGTGAGTGTGTGTGAATGTGTAAAGTGCAAGTTGAGTGGTCAAGCTGACTGGAAAAGCACAAGTCCATTTACCAAATCTCTTGGCAAATAGCTGGATAAAATCGACATAGGTACCTTTAAGTTAAAAGAGATTGCAGTTTGTGTATCTCAGTATTGCAACTATAATTACAAAAACAAACTACAAATAAGTTCAACAAAATGAAAGATTGATAAATTTGATGAATGGGGAGTCTGGAGAATAAAACAGGTTAGTAAAATTAAATGTGTTACAAAGCAGGATTTTTAAATTCTTTGTCATATATGTGTATTTATAATTTATTCTTTTTTATTATTATTATTCTACTAAATAAAACAGCTGAATGAACATCCTCCAAATTTGAATCCATACATTTTTTTCCAGGGGTTGTAAAGTATGGGTGGGGCGCGGCAGGGTGGGGAAGCACCCCCCTCGCAAAGCTGTATAAAAGGTAACTGTGCCTTTAAGAAACAGCACAGGCAGTGGATGATGGTTTTATTCCTCTCCGGTGCACCTTCAGCTCCATCACCAGACGATGCAGCCCGGTAACTTCTGACAATGCTACCCCGGAACCGCAGCAAAAATGACAGGGCCTGAGCAGCAAGGGTATTTATTCGCTTATTTACGTTTTTCTGTTTCTGCTGACGCTTTTCCTTTTGTGAATACAATGAAGAACGGGGATAGTCGCACCTAACACGGATGAAAAAGTGTGATGTAGCGTAGCGCATAGTCAGGCGCACAAATGATCCTCCCCTGCGATCTTTTCCATTTTGTTATAAGTTATTAATGTGATACTTAAAACAACTGTTATTTCATTTTCCGTCGTATTCTTGCCTTTTTTTAGGTGGTCATGGATTCATTTGCTAGAATCTGTCACATTAAAGAGTCATGTACTTCATGACAGTGGTGTTATTTGTGGACGGGAATAAAGCGTTACGTAATTATAATGGAGGCATCCTGCGTCGCAATATGTTGATCAACGCCATCACCATTTGTGGGCAGGAGGGTGAATAATACGTAAGTGTGATTAAAAAAAAAAAAAAAAAAATACAAATCGAAGAATCAAGTCAAACAAGGAAAAATAACATTGTAGTGTAATAATTTTACACAACAGCGATGCCTTTTAGGTGACGTGGACTGTGGTCCCGCAGGACGGTGAGGGCAGTGCCAACATATGGGTTTCTGAGTAAATACCACAAATAGACGTTAAAAGAAAGATATTTTTAAGATTTAAAAAAAAACAAAACTTTACACATATAACTTAAATTCAAAATAGTTGTGTTTACTCTGTTTTTTCTCTGGGTAGATTAATCGAGGCTTGTTTAAAATAAACCTCATTGTGTGTTTCTTTTCCTTGTGTTGCACTCTGCAAGATCACTTTATTTAGGGGGGACCAAGACCATATGAGTGTCCTTAGTTAAATGGTTTATATTTTATGAATCGAAACATTGTTAAATGATAGATATTCCATGCCACTTCTCATTTTGTTTTATCACACATGAAGTACGAGTTCAGAATTATACATTGTATAAATTGGCTCTTCACATAGATGGTATGTATGTATCAGCATCTTCATCTAAAAAATGAACCAGAATACAGACTTCAACAACACCCTGAAGGCAAAGTTGTATCATATTTTCGTGTTTGCATGTGTCTCAGTGTAAATATTATGTTTTCTCTTCCAGGTAATCTTCACAGGTAATGGATCTAGTGTGACAACTGCAAGATCAACCCACCCAACCTGCCTGTCTAACACTGTAGCTATGGCAACCTGTACAAGAGGCTGTGCGCCAGCTGTGCGCTTTTGTCAGAGATTGAACCGACTCAAGACACTAGAGGGTGACATGATGGCAACATCCCTGAAACGTTGTCTTTCCACCCTGGACCTGACTCTGATGGGTGTGGGTGGCATGGTAGGCTCTGGGCTTTACGTCCTGACAGGAACAGTGGCTAAAGACAAGGCCGGGCCAGCAGTCATCATATCATTCCTTTTTGCTGGTTTTGCTTCGTTACTGGCTGCCTTTTGTTATGCAGAGTTTGGAGCACGCATTCCCAAAACAGGCTCTGCCTACATGTTCACTTACGTCTCTGTGGGAGAGGTCTGGGCCTTTCTCATTGGCTGGAATGTGATTCTGGAGAACATGATTGGCGGTGCTGCTGTGGCACGGGCCTGGAGTGGGTATTTAGACTCCATTTTTAACCACGCTATCCAGAACTTCACAGAGACACATATCATGCAGTGGAACGTGCCCTTCCTTGCCCATTACCCTGACCTACTTGCAGCAGGAATTCTTGTCATTGCTTCGGTTTTTATTTCCTTTGGAGTTCAAGTGTCCTCTTATCTAAACCATATATTTTCCATTGTTAGCATGGGTGTCATTGTTTTCATCCTTGTCTTTGGATTCATGTTGGCTGAACCAGCCAACTGGAGCCAGGAGCAAGGAGGCTTTGCACCTTATGGATTGTCTGGAATACTTGCAGGCTCAGCCACATGCTTCTACGCGTTTGTGGGCTTTGATGTAATTGCTTCCTCAAGTGAAGAGGCAAAAAATCCACAGAAAGCCATTCCTGTTGCCACTGCTATCTCCCTAGGACTTGCAGCCACAGCTTATGTTCTGGTTTCCGCAGTGCTCACACTAATGGTGCCCTGGCGAACGCTGGATCCCAACTCAGCTCTAGCAGATGCTTTTTTTCGCCGTGGTTATAGTTGGGCTGGAGTTATTGTGGCTGTAGGTTCCATCTGTGGTGAGTGTCAGCCCTTAACTGAGTAGTGCAACTTAAATGGTTTTTAATATATTATGTTAAGCTGTAGTGTTGACTTCTCAGTCATGTATTCTAACTTATGTTCTCTATGTCCTTATTTTTAGCAATGAACACTGTGCTACTCTGCAATCTTTTCTCCCTACCACGGATTGTGTATGCAATGGCAGAAGATGGATTGTTCTTCTCCATTTTCGCGAGGGTCAATCCCCTTACCAAAGTTCCTGTCAATGCTATTCTGGTGTTTGGAATCCTGATGGCTATCATGGCTCTGGTCTTTGACCTGGAAGCCTTGGTTCAGTTCTTGTCAATCGGCACTCTCCTGGCATACACCTTTGTAGCAGCAAGTATTATTGTGCTGCGCTTCCAGCCTGAGAAAACCAGCTCTAAGGGCACCGCTTCCACATCTCCTAACCCCAACGCTGAACCTTCTCCTGGCCCTTCCGAGTCTCAGACCATAACCGAAGACAGCGAGGAGCCCAAGCAATATGAGTCCTTTTCTGACAAACTCCAGTTGGTGGAGAGGCAGATGACAAGAGAACGGCGTGGGGTGGGGCAACTGAAAGCCTACTGGGAGCCTTACCTGGACAAGCTGTTGGGGGACTGTGAACCGGGCGAAGTGGTGGCCTTTGGCGTGATGACTCTGATAGTGAGCTCAGTATCATTCTGTGCTGTGTTGGAGTTTGGAAACACACAGCTGCAGCTGCCACTGTGGAGCTTCACAATGCTACTGGTGATCTTCAGCTTAGCTTACATTATCAGCTTGGTGCTTATATGGGTTCATGAGCCACAAATGAACACCACAACATTCCAGGTCAGATTTCACTGCTGTTATTTGATAGAGTTGTAAAAATACAATGATCTACATCAATACATTGATTCCATAATCAGCAAGTTAGTCATCAATTTAAATTAAAGTCATCAATCAAACATTGATAAAGTAATTATTTGGTACGATGCACTAAAGAAAAAAACACGTGTAATTGTTTTACATTTATTTTATTCTAACAACCAGCATTTCCTATTCTAAAATAATAAGGATAATGGCTGGGTCCTGAATCTATTCAAAGTGAAATTGTATAGTTTCAGAATTTGAGACATCAACAAACATCAAATTAAATTTTACATTAAATCAATACAATATAGTATTGTGATCGAACTTGTAATTTACACCCTACTGATTAAATCAGTGTGAAGCTAAAATAAAGCAACATGAAGTAAAATTATGTACTGAGTAAATAATTCACCTTGTTTATTTAATTGTTTTAAAGGTACCTTTGGTTCCACTGACTCCAGGTGCCAGTATCCTCATTAATGTATTCCTCATGATGAAGCTCAGCCTTCTAACCTGGATTCGATTCACTGTGTGGATTGCTTTGGGTAAGACAACCTCAGAAACTCAGAAAATGTATAGGCCAAATATATTTCTGCTAAACAAACATTTTTGTTGCACAGCTTAATAAGTAACTAAAAAGATTTACTGTAAGCAATAAGCTTACAACTTCCTGTCCACACAGATACTGGATTGGAGTATACGGTTAACTAATAATGTGTCATGTGAAACTTTTAGTATAAAATGTTAAAATATCAGATTGCTCAACATTTTCCCAAAAAGAACAGAAAATTCTCCCATTTCATTAGCAGCCCTGTGAGGATGTAGATGGCCAAGCAGTGTTTAAGCCCTGTCAGTGAGGTCAGGATCACTGGGGAAACATGATTATCTGTATTAGCTTAAGGCTCCTCTGGATCAGTAAACCATTTAAACACCACTGTCACCCTGCTGCAAGTTAACAAGATACACACTCATGAAATATAACATCTGACAGGGCACCTGGGCTGAAAAGGCTTTCCTTCCCAAGAGACAGACTGAAATAGATGCGTGTCTTTCATAGCCAAAACACATTGGAAAAATAGTGATTAATAATCCAGAGTTTGTTAGCAAAAGTGCAAATGCTGGTCAGCAGGGGAAAAATTAGTTATTTGAACGTTTTATGAGATGTGATGAAATAAATATTTGCTACTGCATAAGAAATAAGATTTCTAAAGATAATGTATTTAATTTTTATCAAGTCAACCACAGAAATTCTGAGCTCCTAGCCATTAAATACAGCATCTACTTGGCCACAGAAATAAATAAAAAGTAAAAAAAACTAAGCCAATGTGGATAATCATCATAAAGTTGCATCCTTTTTTTATTGACCAGGCATAGGTTTGCACTTCTTGGTGCGATACAGTTTTAAGGCTCAGCTTTAGAAAATCGAGATAGCTTCTTTCACATTCTTTGTACAATAACATCAAAGAACACAAATTTAAAATCAAACCATGTGAATGCCCTTTAATTTACCCAAAATGCCTGCTCTAGACCCAGTGTATGATGTGTCCCTTTTTGGCTAATGTAGTAATCTAATGGTACAACATAGTATTGGGGCATTAATGTCACAGACACAGAATCACAGACACTAGACATTCTTTGTTTAATGGTATTTATTTGCACATGTGAACTTAAGACAACCATGGCCTGAGGAATGAATAAAAGGCACACAAGTTATAAATTTCATTACAACACAAATTTTCATAGAGAATAAAAACATAAAAAATAGCTTGTTTATTTCAACAGTTCAGCTGCTTCAAAAACACAGGCTATACATGATATATATATATATATAAAACGTGTCATATAAACTCTGCCAATACATTAGCAAACACAGTCTGTATGCATGAAAAATCTAAGGTGGCATACCTCATTAATTCAAAGGTGGTTAAAAAGAAACATATTTTGCTTCACGAGTCTTTGCTTCAGTCCAGTCCTGTTTAACATTATTCTACAAAGTGGTGAGCAACAAAAAAAAAAAGTCATGATCTGACAGGACAGGTAGGCTGTGGAAAATAAAAAACAGGCTTCTAGCTAATACTTAGTTTATACATATTTGTAAAATTACAAGCTTTTCAATCATAGAATTTTTCTGGGTCTTTGTAAAAGTAATATGTTTACAGTTTATTATACAAAGCTAGTATGATAATCATTTTCTTTACTTATGTGTCCAGTGTTATTGCCGACGTAAAGTGTCATGTGCTGACCCTTTTCCAGGTCTTCTTGTTTATTTTGGCTATGGAATCTGGCACAGTAAAGAAGCTATGCGGGAGTTGGAACCCAAAGACATGGCTGCCCGGTACGTGGTGCTACCCAGCGGCAGCCTGGTGGAGACGGTGCAATCCGTTCAGCCTGACGGTCAAATGGAAACCTCAGCGCACCACATCAGCTCATCCACTACCCCGACAGCTGAGGAGTGTGGTGGCAAGAGATGATGTGTAACCGGTGGGAGTTGTCATTACTACTGCCTGATGTTATTTGTTGTGTCCCACGCTTACTGTATTACTACTAGTGTACTTTCTGAATCTCACTCTTGTTGCTCTGCTAAAGTATGTACACCACAGGATGAGATGCTCTCTGTTGTATTGTGAAGCACATTTGTATATCTTGTAATATTCAAATTTACAGTAGAGAGCTTTATTAATGTCCTATAAACTAGCATCGAGGTCCTACACAACCAACTCTTCTCTTACAAGCTTGCCACTTTTTCAGAATCCACATGGTTGTAGGATGTATATGGTGCTTTATTTCTTACAAACAGTGGAGGATTGTTCTTTCATTTATTTATTTCTCACACACAAGCACAGTCCTTGAGCTTGGCGAGTAATCAACATGTACTTTTTTGTGAGAAAACCAACATAATTTTTGGAATATATTTTAAGAAAAATAACAATTTATTAGATGCATGTTTTGTTTTGTATTTTTAGGTTAAGCAGAGGACTGCAGATTTCTCAGTTTACGTTTTTGCCTTTTCTCAAATTGCTCTCCCCAATGCCACAGAAGAAACAGTAGGCTTTAATAATTGATTTCATCTTGCTTATCTCCTCCTTGTGGTACAACTAGACTTCCTTAAGTATGCCACTTTCTGGCAAAGTATTTAATCCTATATTATAAAATCATGTATTTATTCATTTTTCTGTTGTTACCACGTATATTTTCCACATACACAAGTTGCAATTTTTTTTGTTATCAATGTTGTCTTTATTGTGTTACTTTCTGTGTCATACGTTTTATATACAGCTCTACTGTCAGCCATTTGTGTTTACCTTTAACTGGCAGAGCACCTCTCTTAATCTCAAAAAATCTCACCCCATGACCCTGCTTTTCTTTGCAGTTTTGTCCTAATTCCTTCTTAGCATGAGATTATACATCAAAGCACATCAATCACTGAAACCAACCAGAGGAATTGTTAGATAAATGAGCATATAGACAAGCACAAAGCTATGAATGGTAGTCTTCACACACAAAAATTGGCAGGAAGGCACTTGTTTAGTTAAACCTTGGATCTGCCTCATTTGTCTGAGGCCTCCATAATCCCAATAGATTTGTGACAGTCCCTGCCACCAGTCTGCTGTTTGACCTAAATTTAAGGAATCCACACGTGTGAGAACATTACCCATAATATGGAAAAACATTCCTTCAGTCTGCACTTGTGTCAATAATTCAAGTAAAATTTGGCTTTTTTTTAATATATATATATCATATGTTTTAGAGCACTTAAAAGATGTCAGTTCTGTTTTTATTTATCTCTGTTGGGTTTTCTGCATGTTACATTAGAAACCAATGGCCTTAAACATGTTCGTTATTAATGCAGACTGATCTCCAAAGCTCCAGAGTCAGTCTGGTTTGGTTGACTCATTTGTCTGCTTGTTAGACAAAAACTCTTATCTGGAACTTTATCCTCCTGAATTGTTAAACCAAAAAAAAAAAGAAAAATCCAAACATGGAAGAGAATGTACATTAGGAGGCATTCTGGCATAGTTTCAAAAAGGAGTAAGATTTAAAGAGAATTTTATACAACTTTGCACAAGTTGCAAACTATTTTAATTTAGTAATTTTGTTTCATGGTTATGCTTTTCATGTCAGGGCCAGTACATGTATTTCTACTGTTGTGCTTTTTTAAGCCGGATGTTCTCTTAACTCTTGTTATTTTATGCCAGTATGCACACATACAGTATATTTGGTCAGATTCTTTTCTTACCTTTGAAAATTATTGTACTATTTACTTGCACATAAGCTTAGAATCTTTATGTTATAGCGTATATCTGTGTACAATGCAAAAGACTAAAAAATAAAATGTTTTGAAGCAGCATTTAAAAAAAATCTAACTTATGGAGTATTTTTACTATGCAGCAGGTGTCATCTCAAAGAATTATATTCCATAAATTGAAGGAGTTGTTTTGTGTGTCAGGTGCTGGTTTGAGGCTGAAGTGCAGAGGAAGAACTACAGTACAGCAAATATGTGTATTTACAAAAACAATACAGATAATTCACTGAGGAACTGATATATTCACATTGAAATATGTTGTGACAAACTGACTAAAATTCCTCCTCATGCAGTTAAAAGAGCCCTGACTAATCAGGGTATGGACAAAACATCAGGAGGCGGCCTAGAGTGGCTGATTTTGGGAGATTATCGATAGATCCTTTGGACTCATAAGTCAATGCCCTTTATTCTGTTTCGATTTTTTATAATATTATCATCTGGTACACAATTTCAGCCACCACATTCCCAATATATAAAAATTTGACTTACAATAATGATTCATGCCAGTGCTCTTCTCTCGTAACCTAAAACTTGTTAATTAATGCATTTTTAAACTCATACTTGCTGCTAACATAGCTTTTACTGGCATCAGTGGGAAAAGGGGTAAATAGCTTAAGATTTGAGTTTTTAGCTTGATGTCACAAGTGTATAGTTAACGTAAGAGATTATCTCTGTCTGCTTAGAGAAAGAAATGTCAGATCATTAGTCTGTTTAGGTTTTAATAGTTGAAGGTCAGTGCCAATCCAAAGGTAATGAATAATGTGTTTCAGGTGTTGCTCTTTATCATACACAACTGTGATAACGTCACCTGTAATCACCACTCACTCACAGCTGACAATGTGGGATAAATATGTAAAACTAATACAACTCTTAAGGTATTCTACAGCAGAACAATTTGTCCTAATCTTGGTGCACTAAAAGGGATGTACTAAAAGATTAGATCGGCTGAGGTCTTGCCCAGCAGAGCATATATCTCGAGGATCCAGCAAAGGTGTTTCCATAGAAACATTCTCTATGTTTGTCAGACAACATACAAACAATGTCTCTGGCATTACTTGTGTGACATTCAAGGTTGTACAACCTCCTCATTTACTGAGACGCATGTGATTCATCCACTGTGAAAGCCATCCATTCAGGCACATGTAGGTTCTTTTGAGTAGCATATCATATAACAGATACTCAGTAACCTAATATACATTCCCCATCAAATTCTATTTAAATAGCATTAACACGCACCCTTTAATAAATCCAGAGTAAGTTTGCTATGGACATGTTTAACTTAGCGTACTGAAAGGTGTCGTGGGAACTGTTTTAAACTCTTGTTGAAACTAAAACTACTAAATTATTAGTACAATATTTGGAAAAATATTAGGAGTAGAGTGTAATTGTTGCAGCTATCCTTACACAAAGTGTTGCACCATCTTTTTTAATGCATTTGCAAATCCAGGGTTTTATTTTTTCCTCTGAGTAAAGTCTTTGCAGCGAGAGATCAGGGAAGTGCTTCGTATGTGACTTTTAGCTTCAGTGGAGCCTGTGTCAAGGTGGATAGTTTGAGGATGAATAAGTTTGAGGGACAAAGGGAGGGCGGGCACATGATCCTCTGACTCGGCTGACAATAAACCACTTTCTGCCCCTTTTACTTTATTTTCTCTGTTACTGAATCCTACTTGAGCTGCACTTTGGCTCTGCCTGTAGAGAAATAAGGAAACACCATTTTGATAAAACACTTATAAAACCTGTAAGAGTAACAATTACAGTAAATCTACGGAGTGAAAAACTTACAATGGACTCTTCTGCACTTGTGCCAAGTCACTTTGTTGTTTTTCTGTTGGTATACTCCATGCCTGCTGAAACAAAGCTTCCTATTGAAAGAAATACAAATATGCAATTTTCCGAGATCCTGAGAACTCTGTGAGAACTACAGATAAAACTATACTAAACATAAAGTTGCTTTTTCTCACAATTCCTTACCCTGGTGACACTATGTTGTGCTTTCTGCTTTAGTTTGTCAAGACATCTGTGCAGAGTAGCATTTTCCTGCTCAAGAACATTCATACGAATGCTATTTGCCTGCATTTGTTGCTCCATATCCAAAAGCATGTCTCCTGTACCTTGTATGCAAAGAACAACATGTAAGTAAACATTTATTGATAGATGCCTGGGTAATAAATAATTAGACTAGAAACTAGATTTACACTTTACCAATTAAGCATGTGAAATTATTACCTCAGAAAAATATCATTAATTGTTGTCCCTGTCATACACATGGGAAACTTATCAACAGTCTTATCAACAGTCTCATCAACAATCAAAGGCTAGTACCTTAAAAGGAGTGTAATAATTCAGGTTTCTGTACATAAAGGCAGGTGATGTTAGTAAGGAATTGCCTACTCTGTGGTTGTGCCTTAGGCCAACTGTTGAGCTCTGGGAAAGCCACCAACAGTCTCTGCCTCTCCCTTAAAGCTCTAACGTGTTCTGTCAGCTCGGCCACGCCGTTTTTCAGCTCATCTACATGTGTTTCTAGTGCCTGCTTCTCCTTTTGAACGTCTACACACAAGTCCTGGTGGGAGAAAACCATAGATGCATAGCTACCACATATAAAAATACCTTTTCTTGGTATTACTGTAGATCACATCCATTTAAGCGGTCTTACACACCTGCTGCTGAGTGAGCTGAGTCTGTAGCTGTTCCTTCATCTCTGACATCTGTTCCAGCTGATTGTGTAATTTGATCTGTGCCTCTTCTCTCTCTCCCAACTCCCTCTGCAGCTCTTCATTCTCTTCATCGAGGGCATCGACTCTCTCTAACAAAGACTTTTGTTTCGCCTGCATTGACTGGATACACAACCACAAAAAAAATCTTCCATGGTAAATCTTGAATAGTATGACTGATTAAAGAACAGTAAAGGTTTTCAGCTGTAAACAACAGTCTGATGTTAAAGGTGACACTGACCTCTTGTTGACGACAAGCACTCTGGTACTTGGCTTTCTCCTTGTCAAAAAGAAGCTGAGTGTCAGAGATTTGAGTTTCTAGCTGCTGGACCCTTTGCTGCAGTCTGTAACAGACCTCCTCCTCTGTTTGCAGGTTCTGCAGTTTCTCTTGCAGCATATTTTTTTCATGTTCTAGTGCACAAAATTATAAATAAACATGAAGCTTAACAGTGTGTGCTACAAAATATGATTATTGTAAATAAAAAAAATGTATGGTAAACTTATCCTTGATGTTATTACCAAGTGCTTGTATAGTTTCTTGCTGCAATGTTGTCTCCTCCTTTAGTTTGGTGTTACTCTCCTCTAATGATAAAGTTTCTGTTGAAAATGATCACAGATAAATTGCAGTAAATGTGATCTCAGTGAAATGTTATTATGTTTATTTGTACATTTTCTACCTTTCTTCAGCTCTTGTTGCGCCACTTGAAACTTCTTCTCTGTCTCCTTGATGGATCTTTGTGCTTTCCGCAAGGAAAACTCCAGCTGGACTATTTTTGCTTGGTGTTCTTCCACCTCTTGTTTAAATTCTTTCTGTGCACCTTCCAACTGAGACCTGAATCTGTTGCGTTCCATTTCAGTTGCTGTTACTTTGTCTTTAAGAGGCTGCACTGTGCCCCGCACATCCTGGAGATGCTTTGCCAGTCTGCGCATGTCCCTGAGTTGCTCATTGACCCACTGAGCAACATCACCTGCAGTCATATGTCCCAACTCTACTGTGGCCTCTATGATGTCTGAAAGAGGCTGCAGAGATGAAGGCAGGCCCTCATTCTGTAACAAATCTACAAATGTCTTTCCTGTAGTTCTCAAAAGAGATTGTGTTTGATGACATGCATCACAGGGAGTGAGGGATGATTCTTTAGTCTGGCAGCTTACATTATGTCGGTCAGCTTTGGGATAGCATGGGGCTTTGTGGTTGGGCATGGGGGATTCATTCATTTTTGGGGAAAATTTAAATGAGCTTGTTGAAGACCACGCAGATGAATGGCTGCAGCTTGCATTAGACATAGAGGAGATGGATGACATTGTCTTTGTTTCGTCACAGTCAAATGCCTTTGTTTTTATCTGTTTTGTCATGTCTTTTGAGACCTGTAAAAGGAAAGAAAGCATAAAAAGTAATTAGTTATGATTTAAATGGTAATATTTTGTTCATATTTTAATATCTATCATTTTCACTAAAGTAAGCAATATACTTACCCTCTTGTTAGCAAACTGAAATAGATTACTCCAATAGTTATTGACCACAAGGCCAACTGATAAGCAACCTTTCTGCTGGGTATGCTCGCTCCTGTGGATTCCTCTCTGTTGCCCAATATAAACACTAACACTTTGTAGAAGAAGCAGTAATCTTGTTCAGGAAGAAAATGACAATGGCAAGTAAAAAAATAATCTTAAAATATGTATATTGTTAGTGTCGTGTGGGTGTGTTACCTGTCAATCACCAGCTCCAGTAAAACAATGTGGGAGTGCTGATTGAAAGAGTCTTCTCCATCCACAAAGTCATATTCCTCCAGCAAAGCCAACATATCTAAATCACAGGAAAGCTTGTCGGGGAACTTCCAGGAAGAAAATGAGACCGGTCCGGTTCTGGAAAAGACGTCCAGAACTGCACCCTGAATGTCGACCAGATCTTTTCTGAGGCTCTTGATACAGTCTTCACGACCCAACAGCTCAGTCATGTTTTACAGATTTTTTATATGGTTCGTGAATGTCAGGGTATAGTTTATTGACTATGCGTTTCCTTGGCAACTAAAAAAAAGAAAGAAAAAGAAACTACGAGTTCCACAATCCTTTGCGAATTATTCCAGGAAGTAATCGTCTCCATTGGGTCAAAGAAACCGCGTCGTCCAACCGTAGGTCAATTTAGTGTGAAGTTAAAGTGAATTGAATTTCTTTCTAATATATATATAAAATATATAAGAAATACTTTGAAGATACTCATCATCTTCTTGTTGGCTGGCTGTTCATACGTAGCTTTTGGCTATCACAAAAAGACACAACCATGCCGCCTGGGCCTGTTCAAATAGTTCAGCCGGAGTCCAACGACAAGGTAACGCTTTAAGTCAGCTAATGTTAGCAGTGAAGCTAGCACACGTCGCTTGTTGGCAAATTGATGAATAACGTCAACTCGGTTTTTCCACTGTAGAAATATTAACTCATTTAGTAAAAACGTACGAGTATAATTGAAAATAGATTATTTCTGGCACCCAGCGTCCATGTATGTGTAAGATGCATGAACCGCAACGTGCTAACTTTGTTAGCAATAATGTTCTCAGGCTATCTGAAGATAAAATAAGCTGCTGGATATCTGCTGAGACATAACTACATTCCAGTACAGCTCGATTTGGTGGTGGTGAAACTAACTTTGACGCTGATTTCGAGAGAAAACAGTTGTAATTACTTTATCCGCAACTTCTTCTTCTTTTTTTTTTTCAAATGTATTGTTTTTAAACCATTACATCTTTATGGTTTTTAACACGTAAAAATTCCCTTAAGCTGATTAGATAGGTAAAATGTCTAATGTGATTCAGGTCTAATCATCTCTGTTTAAGTCATCATATAAATCTTGATTTGGCCATAGAATGATGCACCAGCAGAAGAAACTCCAGCCACCAAACCAATTGTTGGTATCATATATCCACCTCCTGAGGTCCGAAATATTGTTGACAAAACAGCCAGCTTTGTTGCCAGGTTGGTTACTCTAAATGTTCATATACAACATATATGTTAAATGGGTTTTTGTTCGTAGTATAACTCTGTTCTTGTCATCTCACTCAGGAATGGGCCTGAGTTTGAAGCCAGAATCCGTCAGAATGAGATCAACAATCCAAAGTTTAATTTCCTCAACCCCAATGATCCTTATCATGCTTACTATCGTCACAAAGTCAACGAATTTAAAGAGGGTAAAGCACAAGAACCATCTGCAGCCATTCCTAAGGTTATGCAGCTGCCACCTATGCAGCCGCCACAGCAAAAAGTAAGCATTAAGTCTTAAGTTGTTGGGTTTTTTGTTGTTGCTTATGATTAGTAAATCTTTCAATGACTGGTGTTTTCTACTTATCTATAGGTGCAGGTGATTCAGGAGGCTGTGGTTCCCAAAGAGCCACCCCCTGAGTTTGAGTTCATTGCAGATCCTCCATCAATTTCAGCATTTGACCTGGATGTCGTAAAGCTCACTGCCCAGTTTGTTGCTCGCAATGGCCGTCAGTTTCTCACTCAGCTCATGCAGAAAGAACAGAGGAACTATCAGTTTGACTTTTTACGGCCACAACACAGCCTCTTCAACTACTTTACTAAACTGGTTGAGCAGTACACAAAGGTAATCTAACAAGCTCTTTTATTTGATTTTTATTGGTGTTTTTGGTTTGGATGGTAATGGTTAATTGTATCGTAATCTTGTCTCTCAACTTTAAGATACTGATCCCTCCCAAAGGTTTATTGACCAAGCTCAAGAAAGAGGCTGAGAACCCAAAAGAGGTTATGGACCAGGTATTCTCTTTAAGCAGAAATTGTCCAACTAAGTGATGAACAGATGGTTTCTCCTGGGTAATTAAGTCTGTCTTATGGCACAAACAGGTGAGGTACCGTGTGGAGTGGGCAAAGTACCAGGAGCGTCAGAGAAAGAAGGAGGAAGAGGAAAGGGAGAAAGAACGAGTAGCATATGCTCAAATCGACTGGCATGACTTTGTAGTAGTGGAGACTGTTGATTTTCAGCCAAATGAGCAAGGTAGTTTAATTACAATCAACATTAACAATTAAGCCCCAAAACGTTGCAAGAACTATTAATCTTTTTTTCTTTTTTTTTTTCTTTTTTTTTTACCAAGGCCACTTCCCTCCACCAACAACTCCAGAGGAGCTTGGTGCTCGCATCCTTATCCAGGAGCGTTATGAGAAGTATGGAGAAAGTGAGGAAGTGGAGATGGAGGTTGAGAGTGAGGATGAAGAGGATGTACGGGAGAAACGGGCTGATGGTCACCCTTCACAACCTGATCAAGACACCCAAGTCCAGGACATGGATGAGGTTAAGATTTTTAAAGCAATTCCTTAGGGAGACCAAAATTGGACAGTTAAGGTTAAAGTGCAAAAGTATTAATTTGTTTGTTTGTTTTTTCATCTACTCTGCTAATCTACTGTATTAAACTATATACATATATATCAACTGCTGGTAACACCATTGCTTCTTCAGGGATCTGATGACGAGGATGAAGGAGTGAAGGCTCCACTGCCACCAGACAACCCCATGCCACCCCCACTGCCTCCTACTCCAGACCAGGTTATTATTCGCAAGGACTATGATCCGAAAGGTAACATCCTTCCTCAGATAAGACATCAAGTGTATAACAAGCCAGTGCTATGTACAATGTGTGTTAAACTCATGCTCTCTTTCCCCACAGCTTCCAAGCCTCCACCCTCAGTGGCAGTTCCAGATGAGTATCTCATCTCACCAATTACTGGTGAGAAGATCCAAGCCAGTAAAATGCAGGAGCACATGCGAATTGGTTTGCTGGATCCACGCTGGCTGGAGCAAAGAGACCGCAGCATTAGAGACAGGCAGACAGAGGATGAAGTCTATGCACCTGGCTTGGATATTGAAAGCAGCTTGAAACAACTTGCTGAGAGGCGTACTGATATCTTTGGTGTTGAGGAGACAGCCATAGGTAAAAAGATTGGTGAAGAAGAAATCCAGAAGCCAGAGGAAAAGGTGAGGACAGTTGAAGGTTTTTACCCCACAAATCTGGTTTAATCTCTTGAGTTGCATTAAATAGTCAGCACACTTTGCATCCTGAAAGATCACAGAAAAAATAGGTGATCGTTTATGACAATGTCTCTTTGTACCTATAACTTTTGGTCACCCTTGTCAGGTTACCTGGGATGGCCACTCGGGAAGCATGGCTCGTACACAGCAGGCAGCACAGGCCAATATCACTCTTCAAGAGCAAATTGAAGCCATTCACAAGGCCAAAGGACTAGTTGGAGAAGATGACACTAAGGAGAAAATTGGCCCAAGCAAACCAAGTGACATTCATCAGCCACCCCCCATGCCATCATCTGCAGCCAGTTTGTCTAAACCCGGTCCTCCCCTCACACCAGTGCCTCGCCCACCTGTCTCTGTGAGTTACTGTCCTTAAGAAAGAAAAATAGTAAAGCTTTTTTTAAGCATTTGTACCTATTATAACTCAAATATGGTTTACGAACAGATGGCACCTCCAGTGCGCACCACTCTCTTGTCAGCTGTACCTGTAATTCCAAGACCTCCTATATCTCCAGTGGTGCGCCTTGCACCAGGGCAAGTTATAACATCGATGCCTCCAATGATTCCTGCTCCCCGAATCAATGTGGTTCCTATGCCACCATCAGCACCACACATAATGGCTCCCAGACCACCCCCCATGGTTGTTCCAACTGGTGAGATAAAGTTTAAAACAGCTTTCACAAACATTCGCAATATTCATGGTAAAGTGAACAAATACTTTGTTCTAATCTATTAATTGAACTTTTTGGCAAATTGTGTCTCCTTTACCTTTTTCTGTAAATCTTTTTAACTTGAAAACAAAAACCTGTTTCTTCTCCTAGCGTTTGTGCCTGCTCCTCCAGTACCACAACCACCAAGCTCTGCTCCTGCACCTCCTGCCCACCCACCTCCTCATGAGGATGAGCCCATCAGCAAGAAGATGAAAACAGAGGACAACCTCATTCCAGAAGAGGAGTTCCTTCGCAGAAACAAGGTTAGGTGGAACAACAATATATTAAGGAAATCCTGCTTTACATTTGTAAATTACCGATGCAATTGTCTCATTTCTTACACAGTTTATAACTTGCATGTAAACAAGATTCAGTGCACAGGATTGAATCCTAGACTGGCAAAACCTGTTTAAACTGCCAACCGAAAACGAACGAAAGGACAATAAGTGATGGCTTATATGGATTGTTAATTCTTGTGAACACAGTGGTAATTTTCTTTGCAGTAGTTAAAAAACCTAAGCCAACTTTTTCAGTAATAATTTAACTGGAATAAATATGATCTGTTGTAATATTTAGGCTGTCTTTCAATAAGATCTCTTTTTTTCCTTTTTCCAGGGTCCTGTGGCAGTTAAAGTACAAGTCCCCAACATGCAGGACAAAACTGAATGGAAGCTAAATGGCCAAGTGCTGAATTTCACTGTTCCACTTACAGACCAGGTGTGCAAAAGATTTTCTATTTATTTGTTTTTCTTCCTTAAACCTCTTTCTGTGTTTTGTGAGTGAGTGAATGCATGCATGTACACTTCATTCTTATGGATGTGCAATTGTAATGTCTCCACAGGTGTCTGTTATTAAAGTCAAAATCCATGAAGCCACAGGCATGCCAGCAGGAAAACAGAAGTTGCAGTATGAGGTAAATACATTTAATTTAATCGAAACATATTTTAAAATCTAAATAAATCAAAATAACCAATATATTGTTTCTATTTATGTTTTATAGGGCATTTTCATCAAGGACTCCAACTCTTTGGCTTATTACAACATGAACAATGGTTCTGTCATCCATTTGGCTCTGAAGGAGAGAGGTGGAAGAAAGAAGTGAGCTGTTCTGCAAAAAGGAAAAGTTGATGTCTCTCAGTCCTGTCGTCTTATTTTAATGTCATGGTAACTTTTGCATTGTTCACACATCTCAGTGTGATAGGCATGTTATTAAATGGTAAAAGATGTATTCTCTGTCCTACTACAATATTGATTAAACTGTCAATATGTCCATAACATTCTTGAAGTTAAATATACTTGTATGTTGCAAGAACCTGCAGACCCCTATGTTCATTTGTTTTAATAAAGGAACTGAAAAATTAAATGTGCTTTTGTTACTATTAAATGACATGTCAAGTTTGTAAACTAATTACACTGTATTAAGATGCACATTACATAGACTACCTCTAGATTTGGGTTCAGGAAAGATGCCACAGACCACAACAGTGTATGAAGTGATGTAGGATTTGTTTAATTCTTCTTGGCAGCCACTAGGGGTAACCATAACTTCGGTAAAACCAAACTAGGATTGCAGACGAGTTTCTGGTCGAAGCAGAGTATGTTCAGCACTCGGTATAACAGGGCAGCGTAACAAACCAGGGGCAGAATTAAATAATTTGTAAAAACCGAGGTCACCATGTAGCATTCGTTTATTAAAAGTAGGGTCAGTTTAGAAGTACTTTTTAATCGGGTTAAGGTACAAGCAGTTAAAGCTAACAATATTAGCTAGCTAATGTTAACTCGGACTCAAGTTAATTGTACTTGCAAACGCATAACTTGTTTAATGTGGCCTGGCAATAGCCGCGCAAAAATATTTACAGGCAGAAGAATAGTTAGAAAGTTTTGTTCACGTCTTGAAATCATGGCGTCGGTGCAGTTTGACTGACTTTGGGCTGTCAAGAAGCTTGCTGACGTTAGCTACCCTGGCTAGCCAGCTAGCTTTCCTGCTACCATGGCCAAAATTGAGAACGGCCGTCAATCATTGGACACAATGAGCATAAGGACTATTAGCAGCACTCATATTGACGATGAAAGCTCTTTGGGATCCGACTCGGAGATCAACGGCTTCACCAGTGACAGGCAAACCGATAAATATGGATTTATTGGTGGGGCACAGCAGTACTCGGAGGAGTCGTAAGTTTGTTTCAGATCTAACAGTGATTAATCCCCATTAACTTTAACTGTGACTTGCAACAGTACTTCCAGATTATTAAAACAAAGGTGCTGTAAGCAATTCAATCCACAATAATATCATAATCATGTGATAAAATGTCACAAGTTCGGAAGATGTATTTGAGTAGACGCCTTTGAACTACAGAGCTCCCAAACCATCTGCGTGGCACAATGTGTGTGTGTGTGTGTGTGTTTATTTAGTTTGTTTTTGTTTTTGTCCACTGTTTTCTTTTCTAAGCATGGTAAATATGACAAGTAGAATATGGCAAGAAGCAGGTAGATGAATTTAATAACAATCACCATAGTTTTTCTTAACTTTCTCATATAATAAAATTATTGAGATATTTGGCAAACAATCCTTTAATGGTGGAGGCTTGAAAGAGGACTTCTGTATGGCTGTTTTACTTTAAATTGTCATTCATTGCCTTTCAAGCAGCATACTTAAAAAAAAAAATTCTGAGAAGGTCTTTCATTCTCCCCCCTTTTTTTACAACATGCCTAAAGCCTGCGTTACAGAGCTGGTGGATGGAGGGAGTGAAAACTGTGCCAAGCACCAGCTGGCAAGGAGTTTCCTGTTTTCTGGAGTTTTTGGCAGACTCTGCTTGGAGCCACAGCTTAGGAGCCCCTTTACTACAGGGCCTCTTTTGGCTTGGTCCTATAGATGGTCTCAAACCCAGGGTTTAGCTTACACTGCTTGGTTATAAAAGTAACTTAGCAACTGTTTAAGGTTTTTTTGAAGCTGCGGCTGGGGTATAACATCTTGCACTCATCTGCCAGATCTAGCCTACACTTTTAACTGAGAGAGGGCTGTTCTTAATTTTAAAAAGAGCTACTCTTTGAAAACATGTTCACCCTGCAATTACAGGCTTGTGCCAATAATATAATTACATAGTTCTGTTAAAGCATCAGACCTCACTCATAATGTAGGTCTAACTCGCCTACGTCTTGCTTTCCTGTTGGAGAATATAATGTGAGACTACATGAAAACATTGTACAGTTAAATTTTCATGTGATTTCTTGTGCTTTATATAATAATGGGATTTTGCATTTTGTCTTCACTGTATGTCCAGAGCTCAAGATGTGCCCCCAGAGGTGCTCAGACAACGGGAGGTGAAGTGGTTGGACATGCTCACTCACTGGGACAAGTGGATGATTAAGAGATTCAATAAGGTCAGCAGTGCGTATTAGCAGGGCAAATTGTTTAGTGGATGCTTTGTATGTCTTCCGTTGTGCTGTTGTTGAGAGATAAATGTCATTGCGGTTGTCTCCAGAAAACTGATTTTTGGGGCTGACTAGTTTTATGCGCATGTCTGAACAATGCAAATGGAATTGCTTCAACTATTTGATTGCACAAGGAAAAGATTTTGTGGACAAATTGTTTTGGAGATCCACTTGTCTAGCAAGTTCTGTCTGAAACGCTCTCAGCAATTCACCACTGAACTGTAACTTCATCCCATTTCCATGAGTCAGCAGCAAGCCAGGACACAACCCATCTCTTTAGCACCCCATGCACCATGTGACAAATTGACAGTCTCGGATTCAGGGTGGAGCTGTGCTGACTTTGCAAGAGACAACTGATGCGAGTAATAGCTAAAGATATGCCCAGACACAAGACAACATTTTGAATCTCACGAGAGGACAAAGTAAATTTAGTAGTAATCTGTTATTATTTGCATGTTGTGTGATAAAGGTCAGAGATTCAAATCCCCATACATTAAAAGCTGTACTCTCCTAGAAGGTGTGCACGCATTTCCTCAGAGGGAAAAACAACATAGAAGAAAAAAAAAATGGTCACTGAAACATCTACTCCAGTTTAGCCAGTCTGTTGTATCAAGACTGGTCTGTGACTGTCCAAGCAAAGCTCATTGCTGCAGTACTTATATACATCACAAGTTATACTTTGGGGTTAGCGTTAAGACGTATATCTCGGTACATGTAATTGCACTTTGATCCCATGTACTCTTTTTATTTTATTTTATTTTTTTCTTCTTTTCCTTTTGCAGCCTCAGATCCAAGCAAAGAAGTGATTTTTTTTACAATCTCTTTGTATATTTGTGTTGTATTTTTAAGAATCCTATCTATGTGCTATAGTGTTTATGTAATCAGACCACACCTTAGAGTATACGCCTCCGTTGTTGTTCTTTTGAGTTTTTTGTTTGTTTCCACAAATTTTTGTGAAATTAAACATTGAAAAACTTTGAGTTAGATATGGCATCAAACATACTGGCTTACACTGGCTTAGCCTTTTCACAGCCTCCGTTTGAACTCCCAACAGTAATGTTCATCCTCTTATTCTTACTTAGTTTAGATCACTCTCATATAATCCCTTAGTGAGTGCATAAGCCCTGTTGTAATTGCTGTGCACTTCCTGAGCCATTCAGTTTTTCGAACCACACAAAAACAACAAAGAAACCAATAACAAGAATTATGTCCATTACTTTTACTATTGCTTAATGATTATATCTTATATCTTTTGTAAAACCAATGTCACACTTGCCCCTTGTTGTGTTGTTTGATTTGTTAAAGCATTACTCTGTGGCCTAGGTAAGACTACGGTGCCAGAAGGGAATCCCTCCTGCCCTGCGAGGTCGTGCATGGCTCTACTTATCAGGAGGGAAGGTAAAGAAGGAGCAGAACCAAGGAAAGTTTCAGGTCAGGCAGTTTCTTCTTTCACTTCCTCCACACAGCTGCACTGATGTTGTTTTGGGCTCATTTCACTTTGCAATTTCTTTTAAAATTGTTACTGAAACTATGGTTATATACCGGTGTTACCTCTTTGGTTTAGATGAAACCTGATTGTTGCATGAAGTTAGAGCCAGTTCACTTTTATGTTGGTCAGTTTACAGTCTAAAATGAACTGCTGAATTAACACGAATTTTACAATTCAAGAAGTATTAATTAGATTGTTGAATCATGAAATCTCCATTTTACATTATTTCCATGTAAAATGTCATTATCAGTGCTGTTACTGCTGTAAATGGATCTCACATACCTTCCATTTGCTTTGTCAGGAGCTGGATAGTCAGCCAGGGGACCCCAAATGGCTCGATGTGATTGAGAAAGATCTCCATCGTCAGTTTCCATTTCATGAGATGTTTGTATCACGAGGAGGACATGGGTAAGCTGTCTGTGTAATGTGACATTACACACCAAAATTAATGACTGTGTCATGTCTGACATAATTTATCTAAATTTTGTGACCCTGTGCAGGCAGCAGGATCTTTTCCGTGTTCTTAAGGCCTACACTCTCTACAGACCAGAGGAGGGATATTGCCAGGCCCAGGCTCCGATAGCTGCTGTGTTGCTAATGCACATGCCTGCTGAGGTGCTACACAACTTCTCTCCACTGTTCACACACTCATCTGTCTTTTCTAATGTAGATGTCCTATTCTGAAGAGCCACTTCACACTTTAAATCTAAGACCCTTAATTTAAAAAAAAAAAAAAAAATGGCACTTTTTCTCTTTTTTTCTGAGGCTTGCTTTCAATATGTGAGCTTGGACAAATCTTTTTTAAGCTTAATGGCAGAGAGACAAACTGTAATGATGTAACATGGAGATAATCTTTGAGCTGTTCCAGAGACTGATTCATGAACTCTTAAGTACACTTTGATATTAGACTTGTTGACTTCACAGCAGTTCAGTTTTTTCCAAAACTTAGAATAATGTAATGCTGCTGGCAGAATCCTGTATAGAGCGAGTCACTACATGTGTGTCACTGTAATAATATTTGCATTTCTTGCTGTGTTCTGCATTTGTTTATATTGAATGTTGAAAGTCAACGCAGCTCTACTGCTGCAGCATTTGCTCACCGATCTTTCTGTAGACCTTTGAGAAGTCACACAGTTAATGTATTTTCAGTTCCTCTTGCCATTCTGTGTGCATGCAAATGCAAAGTTACTCCATTCACCTCTCATTTTATCACCAAGTTCACACATTTCGGCTAAAGGGAAGTACTTTAAGTGTAGATAATACGCTGCTCTTCAATGATCAAAAATTAACTTCAGTTCACATTTTTGCTGCAAGTTTATTCTTTGTGACCTGTCATTTTCAGTGAAGTTTTTCTAAATGATTTGTTTTCAATTATTCTTAAAAGTGTTGTGTTTTGAAAATTTAAGGTGATATTGCACAGATGTTGAGCTACTTCTGTTATATATTTCCATCTGTACAGAATGGTAAAGATGATTGAGAGACTACTGTTTTGCCATTCTGTCTAGTTGTTGTCACAGCTCTTCATCACAGCAAAGTAGAACACGTGCCTTTGTTTAAAGACTTTCCTATATGGTCAAAATAAACATTGTTAAATAAACAGTGTTATCCATACAAGCAGAGACGTGTCCTCTAAAATGAACAGTGTTTTTCCTTACATCATCTGTATTTGTTTCCACAGGATGCTTTCTGGGGCCTGGTCCAAATCTGTGAGAAGTATCTTCCTGGTTACTACAGTCCTGGCCTGGTGAGACTGAAACACACAAAAGCTTGCACAGTAACATCCTCAAGAGAGGATTCCACCTTATTTTACTCACAAACTAGACTGATTGCAGTTAAACTGGGATATGTTTAATTTAAACTAAACTTAATGACCTCACACAGAAACGAGCTGTAACCAAACATTCAGACAAAAGCATACTGTGGTTACAGGGTGTTCCCTCTCTTTTCGTACCAGGATTTATAGTAACAATCTAGTGTAATTAAGTTAGCTTTGTTCATGGAATTTATTTCAAATGTTTACCAATAAAATATGTCATTGTGATCAAGTATGGAGCTACAAAATGGGGAAACAGTTAAAAAAAAAATCAATCCCTTGTTTCTGCTAATGCTCTTTTACTTGTCTTTTTTTAGGAAGCTATACAGTTAGATGGAGAAATTCTGTTTGCTCTTCTGCGACGCTTCTCTCCGCTAGCCTACCGGCATCTGGAGAAACATAAGATTGATCCCATCCTCTACATGACTGAGTGGTTTATGTGTGCCTTCTCCAGAACCCTTCCCTGGGCTTCTGTGTTACGTGTCTGGGACATGTTCCTCTGTGATGGTAAGAGAAGCTTTTTTTTTTTTTTTTTTTTTTCCTTTCTTGAGCATGTTGATGTTATGCAAAAGCAGGACATCACAATATCTGCACGCTGATGCTCACTTATTTGGTTTTTCTCTGTCCTTCAGGAGTCAAGATAATATTTCGTGTGGGTTTGGTGCTGCTTAAGTGCACATTGGGAACCCGGGAGAAGCTGAAGGTCTGCCAGGGCCTGTATGAGACCATGGAAATTCTCAGGGCCATAGATCCTAGATACATGCAGGAGGGTTTTCTTGTGCGAGAGGTAAGAATAAAGGACATGTCAGTTGTGCCTGATAAAAATACGTCATTGAACTGCTAAGGTGTTCAAGGGTCACTCAGTGGAATGAAAAGGAATATAATCTGTCCAGCCTAGCCAGTTACTATGTGGTGTATTAACTTTATTTGAGTGAGATGCAGTAGTTATTTTTCCTTACGGGAATAATAATGGAGACAGCAGGGTGAAATGTACAAAGGCTGATCTCAAGATCTTCCAAAGACTGGAACAGTTGTTACACAATCCTGCAGTGATGCAGAGAATGTTATTTCATTGTGGGTAGGAGTTGGAGGACTCTGTAAGAGCTCATACATAAAGCAAAGAGAATAGCTTAGAGTCTGAGAGTAAGTTAAATTGACAATACCCAGATATATTGACCAGAGTGCAGGCTGTGCAGTGTCTGGTCCTGTAGCAAGTTATGTGAGAGTCTCTGTCTCTTTGAACAATGCACCCTCTTATATTATTGGCTGTCGTGACTGTGGGTGATGCTGCATACACAGCAGCCCAAGGCCCTTTGGCATTTACTGAAAAAGTTCACATTTTTATCACTGCAGCCATGATTTTTTCTGTCAAGGGCTGGTGTTGCTGCCCCCCATTTCTTTTAGATCATGATCTAATGTCGGCTGTGACTTGGTTATGTGTCTTTTTCCTTTTGCAGATTCTCGAAGTTCCAGTGACGGCGCGAGATGTGGAAAGAAAGCATCACTCTCAGCACAAACGCTGGAGGAAGAACCGCGGGGAACTGAATTTTAAACCTCCTCCAAGGATGCATGGCGCTCGCCTTATCATGTTGGCCGAGCCACCCAGGCACCAGGACCTGCAACAGAACCCCACTATTGTTCTAGAGTTGCCTACTCCACAGCTGAAGAAGGACAGGGAGGAGAGGAAGAGCATGAAGAAGAACATCAAGAAATCCCAGCCCATTGAGGAGATCCCTAATCCATATCCTCTTCCCGGTGAACCCCCTCCTCCTCCATCACCCACTGATCCACCTGCCACACCCACAGATGGCAGCGTGACGCCGAAGACCGTGCCACAAACTAAAACAGACTCACCTCACCAGCAGAGAGCACCTCCCTCTGACCTCCCCCCTGCCAAAGAATCTGTCCTTCATCGATCCACACAAAGTCTTAGCAGCACAGACCAGGATACATACCTGTAGCTCCACAGGTGTGTGTGTGTGCGCGTGTGTGTGTGTGTGTAGATGAAGCACCAGCATGCTATGGTCAACAACCAGCCAGCCTTTCCAAAGTCTACGACTGGCCAGCATTGCTATTATTATTATTCTTGTATTGGACTATTTTGTATTCAGTGTAAAACTACTAAGTTGCTTTTGCCATTTGTCAGCATGAAGCTGATGTTGCCTCCTCTTGATGCTCAGCATTCTTATTCAGACCAGAGGAGTCAGTATTTTGTTTGTAATGGAGACAAGTTACAGAGTTGCTGGGAGCAAAATATTCTCCTGGTATTTCTAGGTTTGTAATAAAAAGCGATAAGGTGCCACAGGTAATGCAATTTCTTTCAACACTGTTGAGTTAAGTAGTAATACAGCAGCAGAGGATGTGAACTCCTGACACAAGCTCCATGTTTTAACTTCTCAAACCATTGTAGTTCATTAGGGGGTTGGGTCACTAGAGGGCAGCCTGTCACTGGACCCGTTCCTGGTAGTTAAGCTGACCACAGCAATGATGTAAATCATTGAATCAGTAGGGTGCTGTTTTGAAATTAATCCTTTTTTTTCTTCTTATAGGGGAACAGATGTTTTATGTTTTCTAATCTTAAACTTGGAGGCGTCGCTCTGCATTCTGTTCCAAGTCTTTACATAATTGAGAAATAATAAAAACATGGAGTTTAGTGTTTGAGCTTGTTCTGCTAGTGCAAATAGTCGCTCATTTCAATCTCAGTTGAATTATTGTGGTCGGAACTATGTGTACAGTCCAGTTTTCGCTGTGCCAGGCACATCCAGCCACTTTACTGCAGCACTAATTCATGTTGCTTGAACAGCAGAGGGGAGAACACTGGACATTCCTCACTGTATGACACATTCCTGCCTTCTTAAAAACTAAACAGTTTAAAAGAAAAGAAAAAAAGTCTTGCCAAATGCAAATCTGTATAATGTGTATATTTGTTTATGTTTCATGTTAAACCTGGACTGTACAAATCACCGAATGGTGCTGACCTTCCTCTAGGCTGTACTTGAGAATCAATAAGATGTCTAAGTTTTGCTAGAATTTCCAAAGTAATTCAAGATATTTTTTTTTCCTGAGACAATTTACCAGGCTTATTCTGTGTATACGATCAAGAGGGATTGTGATTTCCACATTTACTGGGAGATTTGTAGCCATTTTCCATTTAAAATATGCCTAATTTCTTTGGGAAAGACATCTAAGGGTTTTGAGGCTTTCTTGTATTTTTGTTACAAAACATGACAATCTGTTTTGTCATTCATAAGTTTTATAACAGTGGTAAAGGGAGATGAGACAAACAAGCACACACTGGTGGGTGGATTATGTTTGTGCATATATGTATAAAAAAAGTAAAACAAAAATATATGCAGGTCAGTTACAAAGCAGTGCGGTTGAAGTCACACCTGTATACAATAGTCTTCAGTTGTCTGTATTAAGCTTCTTACATTTAGCTTTTACATTTAATTTAATGCTTTCTGTGTAAAAACACAGCTTTTTTTTTCTAATGAAATGTTTTTCATGGTATAATGCTAGATTTTTATTGAGCAGTCAAAGAAACCACACAGGAAACTTCTCTAAACCACTTACAACTTGGGTAATATACTTTACATCAATATTTGTAACACTAGAAAGAAAATGTGATTTATCTGGAATTTGGAGAAAGTTCTGTCACTAGTTTTTCCTTTACTACTCTTAAGACCTTTTTGGTATTATTGTACCACTTACACTAAGGTTATGGAAGAGATGTTTGACAAACACAGTGCTGGAGTTTTATGGTTATAAGTAAAATGTTGGATTCAATGCAGTTGACAATGTTTATGTTACATGTTTATTTGCCACCAGCCTGTAATAAATGCAGTTTCTTATATTCACCAGCAGATGGCGCACTAAAGTCATTCCTTTGAAATAATGGGTAACACGATAAAAGGCTTTGAGGGTCTAAACATGCCTTCAATAATGTTATTTTTTTTGTGTGTGTGTGTGTGTATAATGTTGATCCACACAAAAATATGACTCTGGCTGAATTAACTACATATTTGTGCTTTGGGATGTCAGCTCTACTTCAGAATAAAGCTATAAAGATGTTCAACCTATGTGTATATTTGTACACTCTACATGGTTTGCTGTTAGTTTGTGAAATTAATTGTTTACTTGTAATTAGGTGGGAAAATTGGTATTGTATCTATATACTATGACACGGGTAATTTCTAACTTTTATTAGTGAACTTTTAAGTATTTGTAGGGGTACTTTGATGCCTTTAAATACAGGCAAAACTCTTTCCCTATGCCTTCAGTACTTTTTTTACGCTAAAGTGGCAATGGCAATTTTTATAGCACATGCAAACACAATGTGCTTTACATAAAAAGAACAAGAAATATAAATACACATATGTACATATTCTTTGACGTACATTTGCTAGTGTTCTCCAGTAGCCAGAGGTGCTAGGAATATTTTTAAAACATATACATGTTTAGACATTACACATTTGTTACATTTCATTGCTGATAGCAGCACAATTACTACAGTGTTCAGGTTCCCTCCCCATCACGGTGCCATTCTGTATATGTCATCTCAGACAGATGTTACAGAATCTTATCAAATGGGAGTTGATGGTCTGGTGTCAGACTGTCTCGGCATCCTGGAAGCAACAGAAAGAGTGTGAAGCCAAAGTAGGAGTGTATGAACAACATATTTGACCTTACAGCCTTTCTCGTTAGCATAAACTACTCTTCCTCCTAAATAGGTCATTCCTGCTCCTTCTTGTTTAGACTAATAACAGGTTGCTAACTGCCACATGCCCTTTTTCTCCACCTCAAGGTGTGGGATATTGGAGGTTTTTGCCTCAGGCTTGAAAGAGTTCATTGCAAAAAGCTGCCTTGATGACCTCAGTAAGCCAGCCAGTTCATTCCTAATCATCCAGCAAGGTGTGAGCTGCAGCTGTTGACCTCTTTTCATCAGGAGTTCAGTGTGGTAATTAACAAAGACATTGAAAATGGACGCTATCCTAACCATTGTTTGGAATATTTTACTTAATATCACTGCAGGTGCAGTAGAAATGGCTAATACTTGTATTTGAGAGTACTTGGTGATTGCTATTAATCATACTTACCCGCTGTGGGATTCTGCCAAGGCCATTAGGAACCATTATGGTATCTGCCTATGTTTCCTCACATGAGGCAAAGCAACAGTTAATGGTCTAGGTCCCTGAGGAATGCATGCACCGTCACGCTTTCCCCCTTTGCATCAGACACCTGGCCCTCTTTCAGTGCCACCGTGCCATTTACATCTCAAAGGGGGATGACCAAGAAGGCTCTCTCTGTGCTCTCTTCCTTACTGCAGAAATGATCTGATTTATCTCTTCATCAACGGAAATATATGTCTTTAGAGGGTCACCCCACCTCTCTCACCCCCAGCTAACAGAGATGGGATACGGAGCAGTAAAAAGAGAGACTTGTGATCCTTCGTGTGATCCAGAACCCAACGGACCCCTGTCACAGTGCTTGATTCATGTGATGCGGGTGACTTTCTCTCTGCTCCCAGGTTCAATGTGTTTAGATGTGGGGGAGTCGGTGGTGCAGTGGGGAGCATAAAGCAAAGCAAAAGCGCCTGTTCTCCTGAAGTATCCGATTCCCACGTTTGATGGAGCATGACAGGTTGGCTCAGGTTAGATTAAAAAGCTGCAATAACAAATATGAGGGCAGACACTGGAATCTTCTGTGCAGGTGAACTTTTCATTGCAGTGGGAATATAATGTTATTTATTGCACCAAGGGAAATGCCTTTTGCACCTCTTTGTGCCAGAGGCATTAAGAGGGGGATCCCTGTGCTAAGGCCAGGGTGGATAATTCAATCATCCCTGTGTTGTATTTTTTTCTATATGAACTTCTTCTGTTCATCTCTCAAAGGAAAAAAAATCACCTTTGTCTTTATTTCTTAGCATTATGAACAGCTTAAAGTTTTTTTTCTTCCACCACTGTTACAACAAATCATCTATAACTGCCTTTTTATCTTTTGTGCAGAAACCAAAAGTAGTAAGATAAACTTGTCTGGAGTCTAATCTCTGGCCTCGTACAATTCTTCTAGATGGAAATACGACAGCTCCCTTACCAGACAGCTTTGTAATTGTTTTTCCATCCTTCGGCTCCCATGAGCTATTTTAGACTGTCTTAAACAGAGACTACTGTTAAATAATGCTATGAATGCTTGTTAATGTAAGTTTGGAGGAGTCTCGCAGAGTCTGACATACAAGGGTTTACCTTCTTTGGAAATGTGATTTTGGCACCTAGACAGTTTCCATTGTGTAATTTAGTTACCAGTTAGGGTTCACGAATGACTACATATATGGATCATACTTAGCTTGTATTAAATATAAAATGGAATAACAAAAAAATTCTCCTGGGTACATTTAGTGCTTTAGATGTCATCACAGTTCTCATTCCAGCAGCTCCCAGTGGATGTTCTGCCTTGCTTTAAGGGCTGTATAAAAATGATCAGCATGAGGATGGTGGTGAGTTTGAGCCCTCCAAAAATAAAAGCAAAAACGGATTCTTGATTTTAGCTTTCAACTCCCCAGTTAAGTTAGAAGCTTAGCTGTGATTACTAATCTTAACTGCACATTAAATGTTAGAATGGGAAAAACAAAAACAAAAGCTAACTTTTAATCTTTTTACATTTTACTTGGTAAAATAAACTAAATAAAAGAAAGTTCATCTACACCACTGAAAATATAAATACCTCTCTTATTTTTTCCTTTAAGGTTTAGACTGCTCACTGAAATAAAAAACATTCATACCCTTTTAATGACTACACCACACCCACTAATGGTTTCAAAACAATTCCCTAAGCAGACATTTAGAAGTCAGCCATTTAACCCAGCCTTCAGATCACATGGAGCAACAAGCCTGTTTCTGTCAAGAGAGATTCAAACTCGTGGGTGAGTGATAAAATGCTAAGTGAGGCATAGTTAATGAATCTGCTAATCACCTGCCTGCTGCTGTGCCCACAGGATATTTTAGCTGCAAGCTTTGGGCGTGTGGGGGTTATGTGGGGCTAAGAGGAGCACACCTGCATGGCTGTCATACTCCTTGAGAAGTTTCAGGCGTTTTATTTTAATCGCCATTACTTGTCTGCTCCCTCCCCAAACCCTGCAGCACCCATCCTCCTGACCTCTTAACCCCCAACATCTTCTGGCTCAGGAGTGCTAGAGGCATATGCAATTATGACGGTGAAATCTCGTCAAGTAAATGAAGCAAAACCAGCAGCCACATTTTTTTCCCGACACTCTTAAATTCTGTTGACTCATTTCTGTCTTCAATCCCTGCTGGTTGTAATTATAACTATCATAAAATGTTTTCACATCTTTGTGTCTTGATTGAGCAGATCTTCCGTTTTGTATGACACAAGTTCCCTCAGTAATGAGGAAGATGAAACAACTTGAAGTTCACAGACCTCCTTTTCACAGCTGGCTTGTCATCCCCTCTTTAGCTCGTCTTCCTTTTTTTTTTATGTGGCACTGATAAACAGTAATTACCCAAGACAGGTAGAGAATTGGCCCTAAAACATCTCTCTCTAGGTGTTTGTTTACATGTGTGTGCCGGCAGAGACCTCTGGCCAGTGGGTGATGACTTACAGACACAGATGGTGGGCATCAGCAGCCTGGCTGGGGGCAGATTAGCAGCCTACCACTGTCTAAGTAGCCCCGACCCAGCCCACTCCCACTCCCACTGAGCCCCAGAGGAGAGCCTGTCTGTAACTCTACTCGTTTTGGAAAGCCTCATGTGTTGATGGAGGCAGACCATGGGCTTATCTCGTCTCATTCCGACACCAGTGGGCCTTAGTGGGCTTGGGGCTCCCAGTGAGAAGGGGAGGGGGTGTCTGGTAGAAATGTGTGCATGAGCAGCTTTGCTTTGAAAAAGTAATTCTGTTGCCCGTGAGAGGCACAGATTTTGTAATTAGAGGTAACTTTACACCAATAAATGGAGGCTTATCTAAATGCATGCATGTCCTATTTAATTTACTACTCATCTTTGTCCTCATTCATTGAGAAATTTCTGGGATCCACCGCTTTGTGAGCTCATGTCAGATAGTGCCTAGCACATGTGCCACCTCTATACGAATGTGTTGGTAACCCCCTCTTCCGATGCATGAAAAATGCTTACAGTGCAGTTTTGTGCAGTTATGCTATATTCACATTGCACTGAAAAGGAAGCAGAGTTCAAACAGCCCTGGCCAAAGGTCAGCCAGATGCAGAGTGGAGGGTGCAGGAGTGGGGAGACTGGGCAGGCTGTGGGTTATGTTTATTTTATAAACAGTGGAAGCAGATTTGTATTGGAGACAGGCTCCCTCAACCATATGGGGAGGATGTCCTCTATGCTGGGTGGCTCTTAACAAACCATTGTGCTCATAGCTGGAGACACATAGGCACTGGCATAATTTCTGGTCATCACTAATGATGACTTGATATTGTTGCCAACACACGCGTGTGAATGCTGGGATGTGGGGTCTGCTCAGCTTCCATTCTCAGCGTAATAGACTATTGAATGATTGTGTTAGCAGCGGCCGACAAGTTTTGAGCCATTAGTGGTGTTGGCACACGCAGGCCCTCCTCACCGCTTGGCCAGGAGGTAAAAACAGGAAATGGATGAATCCCCGCCCCCCCTTAGCGCCAGTCTAATGAATCCTCCCTGAAGATGTTTGTGTGTGGTTCATCTCCTGAAGACTTGCAGCCCCTTCCTGCCATTGTTTTGGGTTTTTTGTGAGATGCTGTAGCAGTGGAGTCCGATGACCAAAACTGTCAACTCTTAGCTGCACTGATGGTTTTCCATCAACACATAAGGATTTAAGGCAACACACTCTTGTTTCAGCACCTTACTGTAACATGAATGCACACACTTTAGAATAGTTGAACCATGTAGTAAATCAGATCTGATGTCTTAGTAATATTTTCTGTTGCTTACTTAAGATGCAACACTTGGTGTGTCAATGTGTTTGGTGACAGGTATGTACTGGTTAGTGTACAAGGAGTAAAATCACACCCAATGTGGAGATGATGATGATTAAACGATATTCGGTTTAAACAAATACTTTCTGAGCTCCTTCATCACTATTACCTAAAATAAGACAGAGGTCACAGTGTTTAGCACTCCCAGAATTCATAATTTATCGTCTTTTTGTCTTCCATCAGAAAAATTAAAGGTATCTATCAGCTCTTGGTGGTTCATTTTATGAGTTGTAAAGTTTTGTGGGAATGGTTAATCTGCAAGGACTGATGCTACAAAAAAGAAAGTGATATTTTAGTTTTAGAGCATCTCTATCATCCTTAATCAGACAGCACGCTTGCTTATACTTTTTCATGGTTCATGTTTTATTTAGACCAGGTAAGATGAAATCTGAGCAATACAGAGCAGGAACCATAAACTTACAGCAAAATTTTGATGTTTAACAGCATGGATTAGGGCTCCCCAAAAGAACTGGCAAAGAAGAACTTTAAGCAGGACAGGCATGAAGAAATGGATTGTGGGAGATAGACAGACAGCATAACAAAAGCAAGTTTGTTTCCCATGGAAAAAGCTAGAGGTAGGGTTTTCTGTTCTTTGCTATGAGGAGCAGCACATGAATCAGCATACAGGGTGTTATGTCTCCAGAGCTTCATGGACAAAGCCCCTTCATCTGCAGGGTGGGGTATGATAGGAGAGGATCAGGACACAACATTGGGTCCTGTTAACCTTCCATCATAGACTGATGGGTGCAGAGGCAAATGTGGTTACAAAATACTGCTGGTTTATCCAGGATAAAAACTCACAAGAACTGATTGCCAGTCAAATCCATCATGCAAGCTTACCTTCTGTGTGAATGAAAGCAACAGTGGAGGGTTCAGCAGAAGGATGCATGCTTAATGCACTACAGATTCTCTTTAATAGCACATAAGGTTGGTTGTTCAGGGGAAGATTAAGCTAATCTTGGAGGCATTTAGTCAAGCCTCACATGAATTTACTAATGAATATTTTGGCTTTTACATTTGCAGAATTTTTTGCATTGTGTGTTTGCAGAACATCATATTAAGCCATCTTAAAGCTATAATATAACCATTTACATCATTGGAATCTGCATTGCATCACATTTTGTGAATCAAATCAATACTGATCTGTTAATTATGACTAATTATATAATTGGTAAACTTTTCTTATTTAAAATTTTCTTACTATACATCAATTACTGTAAGGAAATCATGGTTTAATCTTTTATTATTTAATTTCAGTGTTCTCAATTAGTGAGTGTTGAACTTTACTGTAACGAAAATAAACCACCTTATAAAACAAAATAACTTAATTGTAACTGGAGTCAATGAAACCACATAGAAAGACATGTGCAGTCTGAGTTTTGGCAAACGTTCCGTTCATGCACTAATATGAGCTCATTATGCCGTATCATAAATCTTGCTGTGGCCATGATTGCATGTGTGCGCTGGTGTCACCTAAAGTCAACTGCAGACTTACATGCGCTCCAGGCCCCGGGTCATGAACGATGTAAGAATTTGATTGCTGCAGATGAGAAAAATCACTGGGAAGCACATGAACACATGCACAAGTCATAGATGGTTAATTGTGTTTGCCCTTTCCATTTAACTGCAATTATAAGGAGCACTAACAGATACATGCAGTTCACTGCTTTTATTAACTTTTAGGCTGAAAGTGGCCAAATGTGAGCCCACTTTCTTAACATACCGAGTGAATAATTTGGGCTATCTGATGCTTTTGAATGAGCTGCAATGTAATATGAGGAGAGTGGCCTTGGAGAGATGTATGAGGTAGTGGGGCCCTGAGAAAGAGGAGCTATACGGGGATGACGTGCAGGCTGCACTGGCCGTGGAGATTAGGAGGGAGAAAGCTGGCGCTGCCTGTGATAACAGCAGGAAAGATGATAAAGGAGAAGAAGATTCTTGTATGTTCCCTGTGGAATAGTCCTCCTCCACTAGCCATTGTATTTGTGCATCTACAAGTTTAATTGTATATATGCATTATCTCTACAAGATACAACTGATGTAAATCTAGTTTGTGTCTCCTTGCAATCATTTTTGTATTTGTATGAACTTTTTGTCTTTTTCTTGTCTGTTTCTCTCTGGTTGTTTTGGATCCACATGCCTTTTGTATCATTTCATAGGTGTTTTGTGCTCTTACTATTTTTAATGTATAGTTTTTTTCTTTTTGACCTCATGCCTGCATTTCTTCTGGTCTTTGCACAGTCCTTTTGCCTTCAGCAATTCTCTGATTTAGCATCTGTTTATGATTATTTTGTATTTCTTTTAAGCCCTTAAAAAGTCCTTTTTTTATTTTTGGTTCTTCTGGCTTTTAAATCAATTCGGGTCTCTGTTCAGTGTCTCTTTGTGGTTGAGAGTCATTTTGTATTTCTTGGTGGTCACTTAATTAGCTTTCTGGCATCAAGTATTATTGTGACTTCAGACAGAGGCACAAACACAGGAACCAAAGATGAGTGTCACTGCTGGGACTGTGCTCGGCTGTTTCAATCATCTTTCTATGCTATCACAGGAAGGGAGGGGGTTGCAATCTGTGTTTATGCATACACATCTGTCCTCTCTAGGTCATGTTGTAATTTCTGTCTTCCATTCAAGACAAACAACAAGTCTTCGCTCCTAATACAAGTCTACGATGGCCACTGTCAGCTATTGTCCTCATGTTTGGTGCCTCAATCTGTAAAGATGTAGGCCCTACCCATGTTCTTCCACATCAACCTTTCCAAATGCCAACACAGGTGCTCTCAAATTCATCATTAATTAGATCCTTGATCCCTATACTTATAACTTCTGTGAACCCGCTTCTGAGAGAAGCATCATCATCTATAAATGAGTGTAATGAAAGCAGCTTTGTTTGGTTGTGCTGTGTTTCCAAGCTGCTGGTTCCAGCTGAAAGAACTGGTAGGAACCAAATCATGTCCCGACTGACTTTTAATGACACTCACCCAAGCAGTGACTCAGTTATAGAGCAGTAGGCCTGTAATTAGATCACAATGGGTCTCTCTTTGGTGCGCATATTGATGACCACAGAATTATTGATCAAAGACGTAGCAACAGGAAGAGCAGGGGGTGAAACAGGCCTGGTATAGATGTTTGGCTGTGTGAACAACAGGTGACATACATCTTGCAGGCACAGAAGTAATTTTGGCCAGCAGAGAATAATTATATCTTAGAGAGGAGGCTGCCACCCAGAAGAAGCCACATGCTGGAAGAAAAAAAGTCTAACAGCACAGCTCCTTTGAGATTAGATAATGCACAAGTAATCAGTTTTTGTCTTGTATTGGTACTGATGATAGATAAGAAAGCTTTTTTAATTTTAAAGTGTTGGGAGGTGCTAAATAACAATAAGAAAAAATTGTTCCCCACACCCGTACATCTCACTAAAGCTTCTTACATATCAGCTCATCACTGAAGAGAAATCGTAAGCCTGACGGATGCTAAGCCTTAGGGTCAGCAAACAGTTATTAGACAAGAGCTTCTTATACTGGCTAATCTCATTTTTAGAGTATAAGCTGTGTTCATTTGCAAAAGATTTACTATAGAGAAAGAAAAAAGCAATTATATGTGTCCATGTTACCTGATACTTACAGGGATTTACTAAATTGGCCATTCTTAAGTATCCCCAAACTATGGTAAATCCTACTTAGAGCTGAATCAATATGAACTCTGATCTGTTAATCAAAAATTCCTCCTTTTCCTTCTGGCTCTACTGTCAAACATCAGCCAAAATGTGTAAAACACAGTAGCTAATTCGAGTATGAATGATCCAGTGTTGGTCAAATGGATCCATGGCGGCTGTTGCACACGTGTGTTAGTGCTTTGTAACAAGGCATGGACACAGATGGTGAGGTGGAATTGGTCCAGCTGGGGCTCCACTTCTTTTCTGCCCTGGCCCACATGCTTCAGATATTACTCTGATGTAATGGGAGAGGTTGCTGTGGTCAGACAAGGAGGCCCTTTTCACCTCTGAGAAAAAGAAATATTCACTCAGCTTGCTATGTGCTCCTAAACCCTTTCATTCAGCATCTTTAATGTCACTAAGCAGCTCCAGGTGATAACATATTTTGTTCTTTTTGTTTATTACTGGATTATGCCATGCAATCCCTGGAAGTTTTCTGGTTACTTTTCGTTGTATTGGTACAAGCTATGTGTATAAACCTCTTGGTGGTGTGCTTTCAGATATGAGCTGAGCTTCTATCCGCTGAAAGGGTGACTGGGAGTAGAGGTTCCAGGGGGCCCTCGGGAAGTCATATTAACAAAGAGTTCCCTTGTGTGACAACAGGAGAAGCCTGTACAATATTAACAAAGCTGAATACTGTACTGTACTCTGCTGATTACTCTCCTCTTTGGATGTTCAGTATATAGGTTTACATTTACAGCAGCCAGTGTGGACAGGATTTCTCCATGGCTGAAAAACCCCCAAAACAATACAGACAACCACGAGAACAATAGTAGTATACCTCAAGATTCAGTTTTTCTGACAACACACCTCGCCATGACTAATGTGCTGTTTTGTTGTAAAAGTATTTGGTAATCTTTTGCATAGTAGGCTAGTTTTTTCTGCAGCAATTAATAAAGGCTTCAGAAGTTTTCCTCCTTTACTCCCCTCGCTGTGGGGCATTAAATCCGTGCACTGTACTCCTTCATATATATAAAGATCAACTTGGAGAGTTTTTAATGTTGACACAATAATCTTCCGGTGCATCCCCTGCTTTGGAAAATATTCAGTGCTGTTGATGTGCCCTCTGCACGCCTCATGTGGATAAAAGCCTTCGTTTAAAGGCACTCTCTCTCTCTCTCTCTCTCTCTCTCTCTCTCTCTCTCTCTCTCTCTCTCTCATTTTGCTTTAATGTGGGAAATCTATGTGCAAACAGCATTCAAACTTCAGCTTGAGTGTATAGGGACCATTACTCACACATTATTGTTTTGGGTTTTATCCATCACCTCTCTCACCCTATCAATGCATTTTCTCTACTAGAGATTTACACATCCTTTCCCTTGCTTCCTCTTATCCTTGGGATATTTTGGCATCCTCTTCAAAAACATCACCCCTCCAACATCTGTTTTATATGTGTAATACTTTCTGTTGATAGTCATGTTAGAGTTTCATTGTTTTTCTTACTCAGTAGTGCCTATTTGTGTCCACTTAGGGTCCTACTTGTTAATCATAATCATGAGGTCCCAAATATCCAGTTTACATATTGAATGCAAAAGTTGGATAAATGATCGTGGGTTGGGAATATGCTACAAGAAAATAGCATGCAATCTCTGTGGCATTAACAGTAGCAGAATTTTGAGTGGAGCTATTTGATATTGAGTTGGTATTGAGATGGCGAAAGGACAAGAGCTGAGCGGTCAAGGAAAATATGGCAGGAACTATAACTATAACTATAACCAACAGCATCCAGAAATTAACTTTTTTTTTAGAAGATCCTTCAATTATATTTTAGCCTTGAATGTTTCCTAAGTATGTAGAGTAGGATAGATTAGGTCAGTTTAACCCACTGAGGTGTGTCACTGCACCCCATACTCTGCTGAAGTCCTCAGGCTGCCATCCCAGGTCACACAATAGCATACAAAGTTAAACTGGGGTGTTCAGATTCACTTTCTTCTTGTCCTGGTTGAAGCTCTTTAGCTAACCGCTGCAGATTCCTGTGGACTCCTGATCTCTCTCAACTGATTTCAGCAGGCTTGAATGGCTGAGTTTGAATGTGATGTTCACATTCAGATATTAGCAAATACTCCTGAACTACAATTTAAAGTAGATAGATTTGCAAGTTCTTGTGAAGATTTAACCTGAGATTACAGAAGCAGAAAGGATAAAATGAGATGTGTGGAATCAGAAAGGATTCCACATGAATCAGTCTTTCCCTGCAAACCCCAACCTGAGTTCTGGATAATCTCAAGATTACTGTCTCCCTGCAAGTGCTGTCTTTTATAGTAAAACTTTTCTCTCAAAGCTCCGTTGTCGTTTCTGGGGTGAAATGCCTACACAACCCTGGTTTCTGGGAAAGGTTCCTGAGGCTGAAATGCAGCTATAAACTGCTCAACTTGTAATCGCAGGTTAAAACCATCGCAATTCCAGTGCTTACATTATCCAGCTAAAGTGAATCAAATTACTTCTTTTTTTTTTAAAGATCTGTAGAGATGGAGAAACAGATTTGCAGTTTTTGGGCCATTTTACAGGGTATTATGTAGTCAATTACTACAAATTTGCCCTGATTCATCATTTTTATACAAGATATCTTTGAGCAGGAGTTCATTAAATGGATGGTTGACTATGAAAACTATGTTATTATACAACCCTTGAAATAAATAGATTTCATTTCAACCTAATTAAACATATACAGTTTTTGACAGTGCTTTCCATAAATACAAAATACAAAGCGAGGGAATATCTGTTGCTTTCCATCCCACTAAGAGCTCCAGAGACTTGAAGAATCAGTGCAAAGACGCAATAATAAAAGTGGTGTTAGCACATGGGGGTCCAACACCTAACAGTGACAGATCCTATCCTTTGTATTTCATCTGCTTCATTTTTAATAAAACAGAATTTACACATGGCCATAACTTAAAGGAGAAGAAGTTGTTATATTCTGCATTCACCTGGATGTCATGTGATTACCCTAACTTTTACTGATGAAATGTTTCTAGAATTTGTACCTCACATTGACACATTCAGACTTAAATGAATTTTTCTTCTTCCAAAAAATATGAATGTATGAAATATGAATATTGTTGTTAAATATAAGAAACTGAAATAATGGATCAGTAATTAAAATATGTGCAAGTTTTCTGTCAAACTAATAACCCCAGTGAGCTCCAGTTAACACATACACAGTCTACACCAGTTTCTGGCCTCTTCCTGACCACTGACTTCCTGAGTAATGATACTTCAGTCTCACCTTCACCCTGCATAGTCTCTCCTCTCCTCTTTTCATTGCTGCTCCTGTTTTCTCCTTATGAAAACAGGAAGAGGGTGTGTTTGAAGAAGCAGAGCCCGAGGAGTCAAGCCGTTCACCACTGACTGTCTAGAGCTTCTCTGCATGTGTGTGTATGCATGCCAGGATAATTGCCCACAGGGAGCCTCTGAATGCCTTGCTCTTGTTTCTTCATCTCTCTAGGGATTGTCAGTATTTGCTTTAGGCATTGTGCCTCTAAGACAACATCTTAAGTTTTGTATATGTTGCATGCCATCTGAAACATGTCGGTGCCTGTCTGTCTTGCACATACGAACTCACATATTAACTCACATGTGTGAGCAAATACAACCATGTTTACCTGGACATTTTTTACCGGTTAGACATTTATAACTTTATATTATGTGCTTAAAGCTCAGCAGGGCTTCTACTCTGGTCAAGCAGAAGCCCTGCATCATTGGGATGTGCAGCATTGTGAAGTCTTAGCCAGGCAAAACCTAGTCTGTGGGGGAGTTGAAGAGAGCTGTGCCTTGTCTCTTCCCATCCCAGCAGGAGCTGTCATGAATACCACAGTGTCCTGCCGCAGAGCTGCTCTCCCATCAGGTGTAGGGCAGAGGCTAGCGTCGGGTCACACTGTTGGCTTCTGCAGCTTTTATCAAGCCTGCCCTTCTCTCCCACAGTGTATGACAGTCAGAGTACATACAATCTGACAGCCCACGCTTGCAAAACAAAAGAAAATAGGCAGCTGAGACTCAGGGTATTCTCCACATGTACAATGTAAATGGACCGTAACAGTCCGGTCCTTTGATTAGAATCAGGGCACTGTTTTACGCTAAATTATGTTTTGTGATCATGAACAATTTAACTGCAATTACATTTAGCATCTGGAGTTGCTGTAAAGTTACACCACATTTCGGCTGAGAGAGGAATGAGTATGAGCTGTCTTATCACAGAAAAAAAAAACACTGCTGCCACATTTTATGCTTAAATTGCCTCGCTTGGTGGCTAATTGCATGCTGCTGGTATTTTGTCTGATAAGATGTTCCTCTGTGAAAAGTCAGTGGGCCTCCTCCTTTCTGTCCTGTGGTGCTTGTTAGCAGAGGAATTCAACGTGTCTATCCATGGACTGCCCGGGTCAGATGAATGCTGGCATGTAATATGTGAAAAATCTCCTTAAAGTTAGGCAAGAAAATAAAAAATGGGTGGATTAATAAGTAAACAAGCAGCATGAGAGCACATTTAGGTTTGACCTGTTTTTCAGGTACTTTTGTATTCATAATTATCTTGTTTTCACGAGTGTCATCAGAAGAAAGTCTTCTTTTAAAGATATTTTTTTGCATTCATGTAATTGAAACTATACAGAACGCTGTGGTGGGAATATAAGGAGCTGATCTGTAAGGGCAGCTGGCTGTAACTTCAGGGGGCTTCAATAATGACAGGCAACAGCTGGACGACACAGAAGACGTCCCAGTATCTCCCTTTGAAACCTGTATCTGATCTAAAGAGGAACCTGCTTGGAGCAGTGTCTCCTGAACAATAACAGCATCGGTAGCCAGGCTATTAACAGAAGTGTCCGTGGCTGGGCCAAGTACTGCCCGCTCCTCCTCAGCTATATCCACACTTACAATGTAATGTTGTAATCCTTCCTGTGAAATTTACTATGAGGACTATAAATCTTTTAAAACCTGTGTCTCATTTCCTCCTTCAGAGCAGTGCAGCTGGAAAGACCTGAGTTCCTTTTCCCCTTCTACTCTGCCAAAGTATAAAGATGTTTTCTGGGAACCACTGTGTCAGTTCCTCTGCTACTTAGCATCTTCTTGGCAGACATGCTAAGTTTCTCTGGTATGATAAGTCACCCCAGTATTCTGCATGCACTTTCACATATAAGAGTAAATTTAATCCTTCTGTATAAAACTAACTAAACTCAAATATAAAGTTTTATAACAGACAATCCTGATGCAATGATGAAGAAATGTGACAGCCTTTCTTATAAAACCATCAAATCAAAGACCAGCAAGTCACAAATTCTGTTAAATATTTCAGATTAATTAAATGGATTGACACAGTCAGATAATCACTGCAGACACCTAATAAATTAACTTGTACTTACATAGCGCTTTTCCAGTCAGCTTGGCCATTCAAAGCGCTTTACACTACCTGTCACATTCACACACACCCCAATAGGCACATCGGGAGACAACGTGGGGTCAAGTGTCTTGCCTAAGGACATTTTGACATGTAGTCAGGAAAAGCCTCCTAAGTTTTCCTAAATAGCGTCTGACAGTCTGTCCATCTATCCATTTTCTATACTGCTTATTCCAACTCAGTGTAGCAGTGGAGCTGGAGCCTATCCCAGCAGTTACTGGGTGAGAGGCAGGGTAAACCCTGGACAGGTCACCAGTCTATCAAAAGGTTATCAGCAACTGGCAGTTTGACCTTTTCTTTTTATCTTCTAGAGAAAACCCTTAACAAAAACTAAATGGAGTGCTCTTGAGTTTTATACATTTATTGATGGTACTGATAAGATAACCTCCTATGGATGGTCCTGCTCTCTTCAATTAAACCATGCAGATGTACAGTATAACTTAAAGTTGGAGAGGATCAGTTAATTACCAAGCCTACCTGATGAAACCACAGTGAAGGAGAGACATAATCCAAAAAACCCTGGTGTGCATATAGTGGGCATTACAGTGTGGAAGTTTGCAAATATCTTGGAGTACAATGTATGATACAGAACATACTTCTGGTCAGCAGAGGGAAGAAGAAGCATGATTAAATTTATGCTCTGCTTAGAAGCTATGCTATTTGTAATCCATGGATTTGGCTTTTCCTGACCCTGTGCAGGCACAGTAATGTAAACTATTCTATATTTCTGAGAGCAAGGAATGATGCCACCATGTGCATTTTAATACTGCTAAAGAGCTGCACTGGTGACAATTGTTTGGACCAAGTACCTGCGGTGTTTTCACCTCAACTTTCAGTATCAAATGACCTTGCTTAAAACCTGAGAATAAAGGCTTAGAAAGACAAACCAAAATATGAGTAAAAAGGAAAATGGCATTTATTCAAACCCCAAGGGAGTATTTGGGAGATATTAGATAGATTTTATTTAAATTGAACTTTTGGATTTATAGTTTAGAAAATCACAAATACATGCATTATTAGAGGATATATGATGTCAGTAGCTCCTGTGATAAACGATTTCTATAGGAAGCAAAGACAACCTGAATTCAATTGTGCTTCCAAGGAAAAAACGAACCTCTGGTTTAGCAAATCCAGCACTGTGTTGTCAGAAATGGCTTCACTGGGTAAATGTTGGAAAGAAAACAGACTTGACTGGTTAAAGACTGAGGCTGGAGTAATGCTCACCAAATAATCCTGAGTTCATCTCAGCAAGAAAACATCACAGATGCGAGTAAGCTGTATGTGGGGAAATGTGCTTCTCTTTTACACCGTCCTGCTATTTGTGCCAGACTTAGATAAACATTTTGGCAGTCAGTGGATAAACCTAATAAATAAAAAAACACAATTTAAACATAAAAAATGGGATAAATCTTCCACTGATTGCTCTTTTGACTGATGCTCTGGTGCTGTTACCACCTTTTTATTGATCCATTTAAGCAGTACCTCAAAGGTCAGAGGTCAAACCTGAGTAATGGAATCTGTAGCCTGTAGTGACTGCAGTGCAGACCTGTTGACCTGGGCATTGTCTAAGTCAGCCTCAGGTTCATTAGCCTGACAGGTTGAGGTGAGTATGATCGGCGCTGCCTCGTCACGTACTGCTCTTTGAGGAATGTTACATCCATACTAATGCGTGCCTGGAAGGGGCCCTTAAAAGCCAAAGCAGCTAAACTCAAAGTGTGGGCATAAATTTAGGTAAATTCCTCCCTCTGATGTGATCAATTATATTGCTGCAGAACAAAGGAACTGGTGTTGAAAATAGTGTTGTGGCACAGCTTAACTGTGAGTAACTTGTGTCTGAATTAAGAAGTCACAACATGGGTTGATTTATGCTGTGTTAAAAGAATAGACATTTAAAGAAAAGCATTTGTGTTTCTTTCACATTTATGCACAATTTATCACCTGTGGAATTTCTTTTTGGGAGGTTGGATCTTCCACTGCTCAGTAACACACGCAATATCCCAACCGGCTATAATGTTTATCTTTCCTGTTTGTGTCTTGATGCCCTCACTGACCTGCATTTGTTTTCTCTTCCCTTTTTATTAATGGTACCTTTAAGGGTGCCAACAGTGGAAAAACTCATATTCTCATGCGAGGTCAAGCTGTTTTTGACATCTATCTGCAAACAATGTGCAACACAATGAAGCTCTCAGTATCTCAGACTCAACAAGTTCTCGGTGCTGCCTTCCAGTTGACCAGCTGACCACAGGAGAGTTCAGCCTCCAGACTCTGCAGTTTCCTCTGCCTGGCCAGGGAGGATACTTCACTACCTCCTGTTTATGCTGTACACTGGAGGCAAAAGAAAGTAGCGGAGAAAGAGTAATAAATGCTTTGACATAGCAGGGAGTGAGCATGGAAGCCGTTTTTAAAACTAGTGTCATCCTGCTATTGTGGGTGCTTTCTCCAAAAATGATTGAAGGGGTTCAAAGGGGAATAAGAGCTACTGCAGTGCTAGCTGAGTTACCAGAACCTTGAAGCCAGAGCTGATGTAGATCTACATCCTCTTATTAGAGTGATGAAAGCATAGATCAAAATAGAAGTTAGGAGCCACTTGGAGATTTGTCAAATTGCACTTAAAAAAAAAGATATTTTGGCTCAGATTCCTATATTGTTTATTGTTTACACTTACACTAACATCCTGATTTTGAATCAATGACTATTACCCAAAACAAGTGCCAACCAAAGAGGTTTATTGAGCCACATTGTGCTGGCTGGGTATAGGGTCAGGGTGTGGACGTGTTGTGACCCCATTGTAAATAAAGGGATGGTCCAAACCGGGAGACAGGTCTGACCAGTGCCCTCTTCTTTGCTCAGAGGAGGTCCACTTGATGGATGGGATCTAATCAGCAGCAGACAGACCAGCTACAGGAAACATCTCCCCATCACGTTTACGGAAACCAGCACTTCTCCAGGGACCCGCTGATAGCCGCAAAGGGAGAGGGGGAGGGAGGCCAAAAACAATTGGATTCTCCCTTTTTTTGTGCAAAGAAAATTAGCGGACTGTCTACATTTCACTAACCAGAATATGATTTATGGGCCTGCTGCCAAATGACCTTTTTGAACAATACAGGAATCTAGAGCCTGATTGCCTTTAAAACAATTGCCCAATTCTTATTTTGGAATCTGTAACTTGATGATTTCCCACTGTACTCAAACAACTCAAATACAAGTGCCTTATATTTTGGGACATATGCTTTTTAATAGTCTTAACAAGAGCTAAAAAAAAATGAATGCCATATATTTATTTTATCCTCTCCTTCCTTTTTCTTTCCTTTTCTTGCTGCATATAAAGATAAAGCCAAGCAATGTGGTGGATTGAAAGGGAATACCTCCCTTCTTCTAATATGACCAAGGTTAAAGGAAGCATTCAGACTCTTTACTTGCACAAAAGCACATACTGTATAACAAATTTGTACAGGACAACAACTAATGCTGAATTCTTAAAATATAGAGTTACACAAAGTCTAAAATACCAACTTTAAAGCACTTGTTTTGTTTAATCAACTTTCCAAACTTCAAATTAATTATGAAAACTGAACAGAAATGATACATTTCTATGCAATCTATTGCAATATATTATGCAGCTAAAACCATGAAATATTCACTCAACCTTCTGATTAATCTGTTTATCTTTTCATTTCATTAACAGAAAACTCATTTTATAAGATGTTCCTTTGTAAGAATGACTAATTGTAAAGCTGTTGTCAGTAAAGCTGCCAAACAACTTTAGATAAATGTAAGGAAAAAATGTATTGAAAAATGAAGTCACTCAAATTAAAAAAAAAAAGGGGGGGGGGGGGATTGTATCTCTTTCACAGTGAGTAAATGTACTTGTTTTCTTTCCACCACTGAATATAAATTTTAATTAGTTCAGCCAACTGTTTTCAGTCAAATAGCTGCAGCTGCTAACTTAGTATAAACAATCTTACTTCCAAAATAGTTTAGATGCAAATGTGAATACATTTCATAAACTAATTTTTATTCCTACTGTTAGAAATCAATAATTATTATTCTTCATTCATATTTTACTTAAATAACATGTCTGACGTTGAAACAGACGTTTTATAATTTCATGGAAAACATGAGCTTATTTCTGCAACAACACATCTAAAAAGATGTCCACTGTGTTGCATCCTCTCTTCTTTTAACGACTGTCTGTAAATGTCTGGGACGTACTAGTTGCTGGAGTTTTAGGAGAGGAATGTTGTCCCATCCTCTGATGTAGGATTCTGTTGCCTCAACAGTCCTGGACATTCAATGCTGGACATTATGCTTCATGATAAACCAAAGGCAACCTCCTACCATCAGAGATGCAGGTTTTTAGCGGTCCGTTGATAACAAGCTGATTTAAAATTTACTATTATTTTCCATGAAATGGTAAAATGTCTCAGCTTCAACTGCTGATATTTTGTTCATGTTGTACTGGGAATAATATGTGGGTTTATGAGATTTTCATATCCCTGCATTCTGTTGTTGTCATTGTAGACAGCATCCCAACTTTTCTGGAATTGGGGTTGTAGATGTGAGACTAGTAACTCTTCATTCATCTCTCATTAGGTACACTAACAAATTTAATTAGTAAAATGATAAGTCACTCTTTTCTTTTGTTAGAGGGAAAACAAATGTTAGACCAAACAAAGCTTCATTCATTATCGATGTAGTTTCATATTAAGTGGGATAACAGGTTCTTATGCATTATGCAGGGAGGAAGTTAAAGCCAAGATAAGAATCAATGAGATCCCTTAACCTGCTGCCTCAGCAAAAACAATTAGCATCTTATCTTAATTGCGAGAAGCTTCCTGCTGATGTTTAATTACTACAGTCAAAAACTTACCTGTGCAAGCATGTGTTTTTAAGGGAAGCATCTGTCCCATCCAAATCTAGCTAAGCTCTTTGTGTCTTGGCCAAAGGGCTTTTCCACCTCTGAAAAGTGAGGCATCTCTCTCAAAAGACCCCACCAACCCCCCACCCTGCATGTCGGGATGAGCAAAGCCATAATAGACATTTGCTCTGTGTATGAATAGACTGATGTGTCCGCCATGTTGGAATGCTGAAAGTTGTTTGCCTTTTGGGCACGTGAAAGCTTGTCACTCCATGTTTTAGTTGCACAGCTTATCCCTGAAAAGAGCCTAAGTGTCCTCCATTTTTTAACCTCTTTACAAACTCTTTGACCTTGATCTTTCTGTCTTGCAGCCCCCTGCTTTCTGCATGCACTCATGCAGTCACAATTGCACAGACATAAGGGAGAAGAGGTCCTGCCCTTTAATTATGGAGGTTTCAGCATGACTGTGATCAAAAGCTATCCCCTTTGTGAGGTTCCAACAGAATTTATTAATTAGGTGATTTGCTAAATTAATTGTACTTTGTGGTTTTTTTTTCCTGTTTTTTGTTTTGTTTTGTTTTGTTAAAAAATACAATTTCATATCATGTGTTTTAAATCTTGTGGTCTTAACAGGAGAAACCTTGTCTTTCAGTGTGATCCTTTTTTCACGAATGGAAGGTAAGAGAGCAAGTTAAGACTTGTCCTCTCAACCCTAATCCTAAAGACCCTCAGGATTGTGGCCCCATCAACTTTCTTTTAGCAAAACATTCAGTTTTCATGCATGGTACTCATGAAGAGTGGCAAATGTTCCTCCATGTTCTGCTCCATTTACAAATGAACGCCTTAAACTTTAACTAGGGCTGTAACATGAAGTTTAAGCTATCTACATAGGTCTGTAGAGCAAGAGTCATGTATAAGGGTACCCCTGTCTAATGAAGGTGCACCACCCTGAACAAAGACCAACAAAGGCAGGAAGGGCTGCTCCAGTAAGTCTTACACCAAGGCCAAACCATTGCATCCATCACACACAGAATGAATCTGTGATGGGTACTGCAGACTGTTTTTCCTGCAGTTTTACCGCTCAAATGATTCTCCCTAGGATAAACACTAAAAAACATCTAAATTGAAAATTGTAGCATTGTGGGATGTAGTTCATTAGATATAGAAGGTCATAAGACCTTGGTAAAGAAAAGTAGAGTGAGAGCACTGGGCTTTTTAGTCTCTTTTTCTACATGAGATATGGTGGTATCAGTTAACTTTCAGTATTCTGGCATCCCATGGTCCACTGAAGACCTCCATGCACTCCCTTCGCTTTACATTTTTCTCTCCATGTATAAATATATGATTAATTCTTGTCTGTAATGGTTGTCAGTAACTTGTGTTTCTAATTTTTTCTTTTTAGGCAGGTAACTTTGGCTTCTAGTTATGGTGCTTACTGACCCCTCTTTCTTCCCTCTCACCTTTCAGCTATTTGAGACAGATTGGTGCTCTTCCTCATTGTTTCTGCCGGAGGTTTCTTCCCGTTAACAATAAGTTTTTCCTCCCCTATGTCGCTCACTGACCCATACATGCTCAAGATGAAGGATTGAATCGAAGAGAAGCTTCTATGTAAGCCAAACCACATTTTACATCTGGGAATGGACTCCATTATTTCTTTTACAGTGTACAATGACTCCTGTGCAGAGTTATCTTTTGGCTCCTTCTATATGGAGGGTTGCTTTTTCAATAATGTTTAACTCAATGCTTAGTCTTTTTTTGTGGTGGTGAGCTATAGATTAAAGAAGTGCTGGAGCTGGGGATGGTATGGTCTCCAGCTGCCTGTTTCAGCTAAATCATAGCTGGATGCATGTGGGGTGCAAATATGTGGCGCCATAAGGAGCTTTTCTGCCAGCCAGCACATATGCTTGCATCATGGTCACCCTGATGACGTGGAACTCACTTTGTAAGAAGAGCTGTCATGAAGTGTGTTTACTGCTTTAGGATACTGGCTTGCATCATGTATGCAGATTTAAGACTGTGTACTTTATCACAGAACATTATCTTTCTCTGTAATTCTTACTTGTGCTTTGAAAAAAAGTATGATTCTTTTATTTTTTTATTAAAAATGCAATGTGTCTTGAGAAATCATTCATCTTTGATTCATAGCATTCAATCCTTCAGCGAAATGAAGTGCAGCAACATGTGCTGAGTGCAGTGTAAGTGGATCAACACATTATGGAAGCTGAAATAGTGCAGGGCTTTGTCCAAATATTTTCTTAGAGTCCAAACTTCTTTTTGGAGGCAGCTGATCTTCCCACACAGGAATCAGAGAGTGAAACATGGCTTTGACATTGACTTTAGGCCTGTTTTGGAATCGTTAAAGGCCAATTAGTCAGCATTCATCATGAAGCAGATACTGAGATGTGTTTCAAGAGGTCACACATCTGGACCTTTTGTGTTTTAACAGTGCCCTCATTCCTCTTTTAGAAGTACAAAGTACGTGGTATAATGGGAAGGCCACGTTCCACAGCCAGTTGGTCTCGTTTCATTAGCAAACTCTGGCCAGGGACACTTATTAAAACACAGTCTGTCCTGGCTGACCCATTCAACCTTGGATGTAAGCTCCCCTTCCTCCTCCAGACACACGGCATGATAATAATTATTAGCTGTAATCAGTTAATGGAATTATCAGCTGTCTGCAGTGGAGAAGAGAATAGTTTTATTAACAACAAAGCCTTCAGAGTTGAACATGAGTAGTGCTGTCAACAGAGATGGAGAGACAGGCGGGACAAGGCCAGGGTCTGCTCTGATAATCAGTCACTGCAAGGGCAGCTTGATTAAAGGAAATGGACGGAGTGGAAACTTTGAATGTGTGTTTTTTAGTTGTGTTTTCAGCCTGTCTGGGTGATAGCAACAGCAGAACAGATGCTGAAACAATTAGGGCAAGTTGGAGGATGTTTTTACTCCTGCTCTGCCCCCCTCTCCCCACCTCCCGGCTTGTGATTGCACATCAAAGTTGTCGACACAGTGTAAAAGTTGAGTTTATTGTTTGACTCCTTAAAGCAGTTGTCAGTTTTTAAAGGAGCCGGGACTTCTGGCTGCAGGACAAAGTAAGAGACATGCAGAACAAAAAAGGTCACTAGAAACACAGTGTCAAGAGTTGAGTTCTGATCCAGGGCAAATTCTTGCAACTTGTATTTGTCTCTACATATTTTGGAAATCCTGTAACAATGTAAGAGGTTAATAGCATGTTGAATTCTTTTCAGTTTTCCTAGATTGTCTCAATTTACTTGTTTACGTCAGTTGTTAAAAGCCAGCAATCTTTAGCTATGTTGCTCATAATGCAGTAAACATGCTGGTTTTCACTTTATATATTGAAGTTTTCATGTATAAGGCAATTTTTTCTGTTTTAAATGTTATTTTTTTATGCTTTATAAACACACAGACAAAGCAACGGTTTGTTTGCTCTGAGTAGGGAGGAGGCTGGCCTCATCTCAGAGGTGACTGATTTACAGTTTGTTGCTGTCTGTCAAACAGCTGAAAGATGGGGGAAGCAGCACAGCCTCCGCCATGCTGTCGCCATTCGTGGATACTTTGCAGTCTGAGCAGTGGCACGAAAGCTATGGATTGTTCCTTCAGCTTGATAGGAAGGTTAACAGCTACAATAAAGTAAAGCATACTTACTGACATTACTGTTTCTACCTATAATGAACAATGAACCTGCCAAAGGGCATGTAGTGTATGTTGTCTGCTTAAACCTAAATTTCTAAAAAAACTCTTGTCAAATCACAGTTATTTTGGCTGCATATCCTCTGAGACATAAATAGTCCATGATATTCATGGCATGCTCATAGTGTGGGTAGTTTTTATAAAGAGTCTTTTAGGTATATCCTGGAAAGGCTCCAGATTTGGGTTCAACATTAAGCAAAAGCTGCAAACCTCATTTTTGTGTCCAGCTGCAAAGCCTACACTTTTAGGCGTAAGCTGTAAGGCCTGTAAGCCCTTATAAAGAGTCATTTAGGGATGAAATGTTTAAGCATTTTGAGCTAAAGCCTTTGCTCACTAAATACTTTTGTTAGGTTAACATTCTGTTTTTTCTCAGTGCCAGTCAGGTCTGTGACAGCTCTTTCATTCCAGTCCTGAAGAAAATGATCACATAACAGACTTAAGTTCCTCTCAGACTCTGTGAGACTCAGGGTGGAAAGTCTGCAAAGCACCTGGTTCTCACATGGGTCTCTGTTTAGATTTTCTCTTTAACTTCTCCAAACAGGGTCAGGCTTCAGGTTTCTGTTTCTTTAGTTTAAAAGAAAACAGCCAATAATCATATTTGGATGTTAAAAGGCTCTAATTGATTACAGGATTCAGATACTTTCCTGTTAAAAAATTAGGATGAAGCTTTAAAAAAAAGCAAGAAATCTTAAATGCAGCTCAGAGAATTAATTTCATCCTATCAAGAAAAATGAAGGAGCAATGAAGTTTTTTCTGACAAAGGGGGTAAAAGAGACTAATTTCCTCCTAATTGAGCCACAGGGTTTTTGTTTTGTCAGGAGATTTTCGGCCAAATGGAGTCAGATTCCCGCAGATCTCCTGGGATGATGGGAGGGCAGAGCTGGAGTCTAGCAGAGGCTGAAGATCCCAGCAGTCCCCCCAGCTTCTAATCCCTGTCATTAACTCTGTTGCACAGAGAAAACTGCCCTTACCGCCAACCACTACCCTCTCATCAGCCATGTCCTTTGTCCCTTTATTTCTTTGACAATATCCTCTCTTTCATTAGCTTCATCTCCCGCTTCTTTTCTTCCCCCTGTGTTATTGTTTCCTACATTTTACACAAGTCCTCCTTATTGATTTTCCCTAAGAAGGCAAAAGATATTAAATGTGTTATCTAATCCTTTCCATAAAAAGAAATTATCTAATAAAAAAAACTATTTTGGAGAAAATATACAAAATATGAAAAAGAAATGCCTCATCTTATCACGAGGACAATTGTCTGACCTATTTTTATCATTCTCCAGTGCAAAAACAACAGTCATGGGCTGTGTATGTCATGACAAATAATATTTATATTATCATTCCATCATGCTATCTACTAAATAAATAGTTTACGATAAGCAGCTATAAAACAAAAGTCTCACAGCAGCTTCTCAGTTGGAGAGACAAACTGTCCTATTATAGCACATCCTGTGGTGCTTGCTGTTTTATCCTCTGACACCAACACTCACACAAACACACAAAGTGTGGTGGGTAGGATGGGTGCAAGGGTGGTCCAGGGTCCGGTGAAGGAAGAGGGGAAACACCTTGTGACCCTCATGTCCCTGACCAAGCTACTGGAAGTGTGGAGACATTAAGGATGGGCAAGCGGAGAGAACTACTGGGCAGCTGCCTCAGTGTTGGTCGGTCAGAGCTGTTTGCTCATGTTTGACATCCTGAATACATGCTTGTATCTGCTTTGTTTGTAAAGTGTTTAAAAGATTATAATCTGAAAGAAAAAGTGTGAAAGAGGTGCCAATTTGAACTGAACATAGGGCCTCAAATGAACTCCATTTAGAATAAAAAGTTGCCATTTTGTACATTTTTTCATCCTACTTTAAGATAAAATAAAGATTAAATCTGTAGCTGTAATTGCTATAGTCAGGAAACATCTCTATGAAATCAGTGTTTGTCTCTGTAATGTCCTCTGAAGTCATGGAGGCCCAACAGTGTGTGCATGTGTGTGTTTATTTCTTGGCTGACATGCAATACGGAAGGTAGATAAGCAGCAAAACAACAGTTAAGATTTCGTCTTTCATGGCAACGAAAATAATTGGCTTGCGAACACTGCTGCAGCGTGGCTTTGACTAGGTCATGTTTGGGTTGCGATATGGATGTAAAAACCAACTGTCTCCCAGGCACAAACAGCCTGACTTCTGCTGCAGATAAACGCCCTGTTCCACTTGACCCATCCAAGGAAAACTTTGCTTTGATGCACTTATTGTGCTGGCTCAGCTCACTGACACTGCAGCACTAAGTAGGAAATAAGTACTAACACACTCTTATAAGGTATTTAAAAAGCAAGCATAATATTTGATGCTGCAGATCTTCTTCATCTACATTAAATTGAGACAATACAGGCAGAAAAAATCTTACAAATCTTACAATAAAAAAAAAAAAAATCCCAAAACAAGCATCATTGTCATACATAACACACAGAAAACATTTTTGCATCAAACCCTCACTTCAATGCAGGAAGTGTAAGAAATTTTAATAAAGCACTCAGCAGGTGTGCTGCTCATTAGCTAAGAAGTGCTTAGAGCGACAAAATGAAACAATGGGGCAGCCTTATCAAGGCAAACATTTTTTTTTATGGCTGGGTGGGTGTGTGGCGGATAAGGTCTCCATACAGTTCAATATTGGGTCGAGAGTGGGCAGATGTGTGGAAAAGATAGCGCTTTGTGACCTCCAGTTCAATGGTTTAATGAGGCACTTACATTAAAGTACAGCACATAGCCCTCTTGAAGTTATAAACAGAATTTCCCATTCCAGACACTGAGAGACTCTCACGTGGTCTTCAGCTTTCCAATTTGTTTGCAGATTTTAAAATCTTTCTGAAAAATCACAAAGGATTTGTAGGAGCAAAGGAGAAGCCATCAGTGATTTTAAGATGACCTGTATATTCACAAGATCTGACAGTGTGAAGCTGGCTTTGCGGCACAAAAGTGCAATGTTGTCTTACACAACAGAGTCAGCACTTAGCGAGTTGATGTAAAAGGCTGTGGCTTACTGTTAGTTTTATGCTTCATGGAAAGGCACGTTTTTTCCAGAGGGAGTTATCATTATTTTTGCTACATAAAAAATGCCTTCACAAGAGAGCTCACACTTACAGATCAGTCTTGTCTCATAGGTGACACTACATTGTGACCCTTGGCCCCCTGCAGTTGTGGGCCCCTGGTCCCTCAGTGTGATTTGTGGTCTTTGCACTGGCCGCAAATCAAGGAAGGGTGAAGAATCAGAGTGCTGCCAAACAATTTTTACACTTCAAACAAAGCTCAGGTCACAAATTACACCTTGAGTCACTTATCTCCTCCAGACTGAAGCTGACATTTGTCCGCTGCAAATGTCCCCTGACTCTTCTCTCGCTGACTCCAGTCATGGGTACATGTCACTAATCTCAGCTGTTGCTTTACCCATGATCGCATCACCTTCCCAATGAGTTGCTCGATTTTGTCCCTGTGCAAACATAATGGCGGTGAGAGCGAGACCGAGACGGTCACATCGCAGCAGCAGGGTCACTTCAGCAGCAGATCAAAAGCAACCACAGCTGTGGAGGGGACACATGTGTGGTCTAAGCCTGAAGACAGAAAACACTGCGACACATTGCAGCTATGTCTGAAATAAGGCTAGCTGTACTTATATGTAAGCGTGGAAAAGCCTGGTGTTAAAGCCTAACTTGTGTTTAGTTCACATATATTTCATTTTGGAAAGAAATGCAGCCGTATTAAGCACTCACTGTCAGCTGGTAATCCTCCTCCCTCCTCAGGATCAGCAGCAGTCATTTATCTTGGCACATTCAGAGACTGTGATTAACAAGTGAGGAGGTCCTGTGAAGATATCCAAGATGATGACCATCTGTTTCTTATCTACCCTCCTTTATTTTTTAAATTGGCAAATTTATTTGTCTAAGGGATGCTGGGCCTGCAAGCAGCAGGCATCAATCCTCTTCCTGGGGAATGAAGTAGAGGTGGGATCCTCCAGGTGTGTGTGAAGGCTGTTCTGGCTCCAGATTTAGTAAAAACAAAATAAGCATTGAACATTTTAAAAGCTTTTTAGACACTATTTAAATGGTTAGTATCTTCAATTTCACCTTCATTTAAAATATGACTATTTTGCTTTTCTATATAAATTAAAACAAAGCTAGTTATGTTGCATATAGCTTTGTAGAGAGATCAATGTCTAATCACTGCTGTAAGGATGAAGTGTCTGCCACGTTAGGTTCCCATCAACCAGCTCTGGCTGCTCCATGCTAGGAACAGTCACTGGTCATTCACCGCAGGCTGATGAACTGGGATCTACAAAACCCTTCCTTTTATTCAAAAACATTTCTCCAAGCTGGGACATTTGCGGTATAATAATCCTCAGTAAGTATTTATGTCCCGTGACCCGTAATGGACTAAGCGGTGGATAATAAATGAATGAAGTATTAATGTGTTAACTCCTTGTAATCGCTTCTAGGAGGCTTGTTGAGGATAGATTATCCAACCTAAATGTGTTGTAAATAATGCTCATCTCTGCTCATGCTTGTCCACTGTTTGTTTGTAAGAAAATTCATCTTGGCTGGTTTAGATGGGCCAGCAACACCATCTGGGTGCTGAAGCAGTTTTGAACATGAATGTTTTTGGCAAAATGTGATGTAACCATTTAAACTTGCTTGAGCATTTTTAACCTGTTATTTTTATTATTATTATTATTGTTAAAGACTACCAAATGCACCAACAATAAAAATGTTCCTTATACCACTTACTTTTAATGTTTCCATCAGACATAACATGAAATGTTAATTTGCTGCCCTTCAAATCGTTCTGCAGTATAACTCCTAATGTGATGCAATCACTGGTGAAGCATGTTTACAGACACATCAATCACAAGAAATGTTAAAATTAAGGCGGTGTCAATACGAATTTCCCTTTTGTTTTTGTTTCAAACCAGTGTGTTTGCTTGTCCTTTTATCGTGCAAATGAACCCGCAGACACGCACACACATTTGTGCTGCCACCGATTTTTAATTGAATCTAAAAAAAATAAATAATTCTTTGCAGACTTAGTTTCGCTTCTGTCTCACGGACGAGCCGCACATTTCTTATATATCAAAGTTAAAAGTGAAAAGTTGTAGGTAACGAAATGAGGGGGGAAAGAACAAATTGCGCAATTTGCGCTTTTAGCAGCCTTTTAACAGAAGTAATTGTGATGGAAAACAAGAAGTTGAAATGTCCGGACCTGTTCCAAGGCCAGACACTACTTCTCTAGCAAAATCATTGAGGAAATAAAAAAAACGCAAAAAGTAACTACGTTTCTGTGATTAAATTTGACTCATGAAGAAAAAAAGACAGCGAGGCACGGTGCGGCATATTAGTCAACATTGTTAAAATTATGTTATTTATTTACGATTACTCTAAAGTTTATTATAATAATAATTATTATTATTATTATCATTATTATTATTATTATTATTATTATTATTA
>JBAMHW010000012.1:22944659-22955233 GCA_037177495.1 Rhadinocentrus ornatus | reverse complement strand
CCATGTTCTCTTCAGATGAATAAAATTAGTTCTTGAAATTGAATCACTCTGGTTTCAGTGTCTTTTCACAGATGTGTTAAGTTGTCTATATCAATGACTTACCTTCAGCTGGTTGAACTTGACCAGGTCACTATCACAGCCAAAGGAGGACAGCAGGCGGCGCTGTTCAGACCTGAAGTCAGATCCAGCCCTCTGTGAGGATTGCTGGGATGGGATGCCCATTCCCTGCTAAAGAAAAATATGACTGAATGAAATACAGTGAACATTGAGATTGTCACATTTTTTTCCTCTTCTCCTGAATACCTGAGTACTAGTAGACGTTGGATCGGCAGTCAGCTTTGTGCTGTTGAAGTATTTCATTTTATCCTTTCTGCTGATTTTGTAAAACCCTTCACTGCGAGCAGAGCCGGTCCTGTGGATCAGCTGCCAGGACTTGTGTTCCTGTTTCCTCTCTGCTGAGATCTTAGTCAGTGAGTGTCAGTTAAGCACGTTAAGCACAGAATGTGATTTACAAAGCTGTGTGTCTGTAAGGCGATATTTCAAGCAATCTAAGAGTGTCAGACATCATATTAAAGGCTAATACAATATAAGTCAAGTTTATTTTAAACTGATATTGAAATACAATATGTTTTTAAAATTAATATTTGAAATTGTAGAATGTACTTAATTAATGCATGATATTCACCGTAGATAAGATGACACCCATTCACCCTTTATCACTCAACTGAATTTAGTGACTGTAAACTAACTTTGATCAGACTAAATTTTAGCATAAGCTTCTGTTCAAAAGGATATAAGGGTGGGATATCCATAGGGTGTCCCTGAGCCACACAGTGCCATTATCCTGCTCCTGCAGTTTTTCATAAGCACACTGCAGAAGTCTGGCATCTTCTTCATCCAGGCCTTCTTTCCAAACACTATGAAGGATTCTCTTGTCCACGGAAGGTGAACGCCACCTGTGAGGACGACTGCTAGCAGAAAGGAAACAGCTAATTCTTTTAAGTGATTTTTGCCGATGACGCGCCTTTCTTCTCAGCCTCCTCCACAACTTTTTCCTCAGTAAAAATTTCTCCTCATCCAAAAGGCCAGGCATATTCTCCAGTCCCTGCAAGGGCTTCATTCTTACATCTGAACTGATAAACACACCACCACCATCAGCAGTGTGAGATGAAGATTCAGAGTCACTACATGAAGAGGAGATGATGACGGGAGAATCTCTGAGAAAGTTAGCTAATGAGGGTGTTGAATTTGTCATCACTTGGGTTTTCCTCTTGTGGATTATGGCTCTTTGGGGTAAGATAATGTCTCTTCCAGGAGTCTTGGGAGGTGTGACATATGGATTGCTAGATGGTTGCAAAACATATGGAGGGCTACACTCCAACGTTGTCATCCCTCTGCCAGGAGTTGGTGGAGCTCTTGCAGAGCTGTAATAGGTCCATAGTCTTCTTTCCTCCATCCCAGGAGCTCTGGGTAGCTCCATGTGTAATGGAAGAGAGGCAGGCAAGAGATCAGGGGAAGCCTGAAGAAGATCACTGCACACTGGAGAGAGACAGATGACTTCATTGGCTTCATCTGAGTCTGCACTTATCAATTCAGCTTCCATCTCCTTGCCTGGTGTTGGTGGTCGCTCCACCTCCTCCGCAACAGGAGAAGTTGGTTTACTTTTTATTAGAATATCAGGGTCACTGTCCACCAAGCAGCCAGTAGGAGTGAGAGGCCTCATATAGCTGTTTATGTTCTCTAGAGACTCTGCTTTCCATTCAGGGCTCCCCAACTGGCCTGGCTCTACTGTGACATAGATTAACAACAAATAGTTCATATTAAATATAAAGAATAATATTTATATATTTGTATAATAATTAGCTAAGCCTTTAAGAAAAATTACTGCTGCTATTAAATTTAAGATTAGGTATTAGCAAAATATCTCATTTTCAGCATTCAACGTTTTCAATGTTCTATCGTGAATAAAATATGAGTTAAACGTTACATAGATGCATTTAATTTGAATAAAGCAATATCTGTAAATACAGTAGAATCTATAGGAGGCTTTTTGAATATCAATAAAATTCTCTATGACATACACAAAACAGCATTAATCTGTCCTGTTGGCACAAATTTATTCAATCTACTAGTGAATAAATTACCTGTAAGTCCTATAGGTGAAGTAGGCTGTAGGTCCTGGATTCCTGTAAGCTGAAGCTCCATCACAGTACCCAAGTTGCAGGCTTGTTGGCAGGATGTATGTCTGTCTTCTGTTTCCTGGTGCTTATCTAACCAGTCTTGCAGGTCTAGATCCAGCTGAGCACCAGGGGTTAGAGGAGCAGAGGGGGTTGGAGGGGGCTCAAGCTCTTCCAAGTCTTCATCTGATGATATCACAATACACTCCCCATTGTCTTCATCTCTGTCGCTGAGGTCAGAGTGTGAGCCCCCAAAGCTTTCTGAGGAGAATGAATCAGAGGAATCCAAGTCTGATAAGCACTCGCTTTCGTCAGAGGAGCTTCTCCCAGAAAGCATCTCTGTAATTGAAAAAAGAAACAAAAGCATGTTTTCATGACTATGTAGTAATAATTTCTGTTCAGCGTTACAACTTTATGACCCTTTAACATACTGTACCTTTGTGTATGCACTGTTCTCTGCCAGTGCTTTCACAGATGATAGCATCTCGATCCTCCATCTTAACTTGTGCCAATATGTTTTCTTCACATCGTTGATTAGCATCATCACCATCTTCATGACTGTCTCTCTTAAACTAATTAAACCATTATTTATAATAGTCAAGTCTCAGAAAAGCCCAACCGTTTAAATTATTGACACCAAACTAGTTATTTTCATTTTTTGTATTTATTCTTTTCTAATATTTACCAAAATCTGAAGCTCATCAGCAGCTGGTATAACTGCTTCCGCTTGGTCTGATATCAGATTGTTATCTTTAAGTGTATCATCTTCTTCTTTTTCCTCATCACTATCACTGTCGAGCTCTAGTGGTCTTGTGTGCCTGCGTTTGGTTCTCGCAGATGTAGATCTCACCATATCAACTCCATGTTTCACATCTGAAGCTACATGGAAAAACAGTAACACTGTGTAAGCTAAAGTCTACAAGACAGTAAACATAATGTAATCATGTAAAAGCACAAACCCATGATTTCAGGGTTAAAACTTGAACTGCTTTCGACTTCAGTTTGTTTCCTTTTAACCTGTGAAACAATGTACACAATGTATTTAAAGCCGTTAACGTCACATTAGGATCACTGAGCAGTAAAATCCTCTCTGTAATATGTTACCTTAAAGGAAGGCAGTGGAGGTTTTCTGCTCTGTCCATTAATGCGACTGAGGGGATTTGTGAGTTTGTAACTCTTCTCAACACTTGTTGTTCCACTTTTCAAAGGAGAAACTTGTATCTTGAGTGAATAAAATGACAGTTATACAAAAAGAAACAGCAACAGTAGTGTTTCCCATCAAATAAAGAAAAAAACCCAAGTCATTTAACCAATTATAACATGTGATAAAAGATAACTAACCTTTGTTTTCTTCTCCTGACAATCCCACCAGTTCTCAAATACCTTGAAAGCAACGCCTTCGATCATTCTACGAGTAATATCCTTCTTAATGATGAATTTCAGCTCATCCATGAGGACTTGTAAAACTTTCTCTGCTGTGATCTTATGGGGGTTTTCCTGGATAAGCGAGTAGTCTGGTGGTGGCACAAAGGGGTTAAACATAGGAAAAGGTGGAGTGGGCCACGGGGGTCGAGGGAATGAAAACGGTGTGCTCATATGACTTGGAGGATTACTCTTGTCTACAGGGACTGAAAATTGTGTGGGTAAAGGGTTTGTGTGCACAGGAGGTGGAACAGGAGGTGGCACACTTAAAGGTGGAGGAGGAACCAGAAAGGTTGGTAGGAGAGTAATCGAAGAAGGAGGTGGAATAGGAGGTGGGGGAATGGGGATGCCCGGAGGTGGTATCCAGCCTGGAGGTGGAATGGGAATGGTGCCATTTGGTAGGCGAGGTGGGACAGGTGGGATTGGTGGGGTAAAAGGGGGAATGGGGAAAGGGGTTGCAAGAGGATTTGAACACCTAACTGAAACAGCAGTAGGCACTTTGGGGGTAGCATGTTGAGTGGTTTTATCAAGGAAAGGCATGGGTGGTGGTTTGAGGACAGAGACATCTTCCGTTGCTGTCAGAGCTTCACACTGTCTTTCATCTGTAAACTCCATTTCCTCATTAGCTGTTTGATGCGCCTGAGTAAAACATAAAATAAATTAAATGAATGAAATAAGTCACATAAACTGCTTTTGCACAGGAAACCACAGAATCGCTTCTTTTACTGTTCTCAAATTCTATGAGATTAATGTCCACGAAACAATCTAAAAGAAATACCTTTGAGCTTGATAACAACCGAGACCTTTCTCCATTCTTTTCATTGTTTATACGAGCGCTTTCACAATATGTGAACTCAGATGGAGTGGGTGACTTTGAATTTGCCGTAAGAAACAAAACTGCTTGATTAGTTTCATCATCTTCGGAACTGGATTTCACTTCAACGTGGCAGGAGTGCTGGTGGCTGTTTAAAAAGGATCCACAGGAGGGTGAGGTGCAAAACTGTGGATTATCAGAGAAGGTGCCATTAAGAGTGGAGCAAGGTGAAGTTGGGTTGTCCTGAAAGTGCACATCAGCGTCTGAAGTCTTTTCACCAAGGTATGTGGAATCAGTAATGTGACTGCTGATGAGCAAACTTTCAATGCGAGAGTCCAAACTCTCCATCTGTGGCCGGTCATTGTGTGGAGAAACTGCTATTGTTTGCTGGTCATCTGTGAAATTTATGCTTATGATGCTTAAAGAGTTGCGGTTTTGAGGTAACTGTGTAAAAGCAGAGTTAAAAGTGTCTCCTGATTCCTGAAAGGGAGAAGCAAGATCACAAGGAGCCTCTTTGTTCATAGATTGTGAATTGTGGCTCCACAGTGAAAGCTGGTGGCTGCTAGTTTGTTTCTGTGTCGAGGTAGAGTTTGGAGGCTGTGGCTGACAATGCTTCAAAATGAAGTTAAGATCTGAAACTTGGCTAGATCTCCTGTGATGTCTCGCAGATTCACAATGGCATACCTCATGCCCTGAAGGTTTGTAAACATTATATGTAGAAGGCTCCCCTTGGAGGACCGGAGTCGCCTGAAGACTGGAGTAGCAAGAGTCCAGAGAGAGAGGAGTCGCAGTCAGGCAGGGAGTGCGGGGGGTTCCCTGCGATTGTGGAGTAAGCCCAAAGCTGCAAGGCGTATCTTGCCAAATACTGGAGTAGGCTGTGTCCAGAGAGAAGGGTGTGGCAGTGCTGGCAGGGCTGGAGACACTTACCTGTCTGTGGCTGGCTCTAATGTCCTATAAGAGATGGAAAGTACAAAGGAGATCAATTTAAAGAAAAACATTAATTTAGTAACTAGATTGCACATATTAAAAATGCACTTTCACTAAAGTTCAAAGTGTCACAAGTGACTTTAAAAGTTTACCAGCAAATTGTCAACTAAGCTTTGAAGAGCCTGCTCACTGCTTCCCACTGGTAACGTCCAGGGAGTATACAGGCCACTAAAGAGGAGCTGGAGATACCGTGTCCGGTTTTCACCTGAGGAGTTGCATTTAATTAATCATTTAAGTCCACTCTATCAAAACCTCCACTTCATAAGATAAAAAAAACTCTTTTACCTTTAGGATCAATTTCCACATGAATGATATTTCCCATCACAGATGTGTGATGGAGGTGCTGCACAGCATCTTTTGCAGCCCTAACTGTGTCAAAGACAACCTTTGCAATCCCTGAATGTTTCTTATTCTTAGGATTGTAAAATACGTGCACTTCTTCTATGTTCCCGTATTTTTCACACATATTAGTCAGGAAGGCTTCCCTCACATTGTCATTCAACCTGAAAAAAGTCACTTCTTTGGGGGGAACAGGACCAACATACCATTCATCAACCTGGAAGGATTTGAATAAACATTTATCACTGCTTAATATCTTCATAAGTTTAAAAAAAATGTGTTATTATACTGACTAAAAAAATTACCTTGAATTTAGGAACCAAAAGATCAGTCTTGTTGTACTTGCTCCACAGGCGGCAGATGCGGGGATCTCTGACTTTGTCCACGGGAAACAGTCCTAAATCTTCCGCCTGTCAAAAGTAAACCCCTTCATTAGAATGAAAAATATAGACTACTGTAAGCGGTTGTTCATACTATATTATACTATATGTGGACATGTGTTGTACAAAAAGCGGGCAGTAAAGATATTTAAAAAAATACTCACAGGTATATTAAAAAACTGTCCATCAAAGCGACACACTTTGTACAGTCCTTTTGTCAGTGCAGGATCAATAATCAGCTTGCAATTTTTCCAGTTCTGAGAAGGCGTGTCTTTCTCCGTGCTTTGTTTTTGGCTTTCCATCACATTTATCAAAACCTGTAAATACATTAAAACACTGACCATATGCTATCATTTGGTACCACGCTATATGTAGCTGTAAGCTAGCTGAAATTAGTCCTCCACAAGAGGTTAACACACCCCAACAGGTGATGGAGAGCATCACCTGTATCTTCATTTGAAAGATAACAAACTGCAAACTGAAACATACCCAAGTCATATAAGTGTAGTAAAACGACGAGTTTCTTTACCCGCTTACCTGTACCGAAGTTTTATCCTTTTAAGGTGCAACATTTTGCAAAGCTGTTGAGATTTTCGGTGTTTTTACAGTTTGTCACGAAGGTCGGATAATGGATCCATCCGCTAGCAGGCAGAGATGTAATATAGATCCATCGACGATGCGGAAGAACACCAGACATTAATCCAAATCAAATTGTTTAATTTCATATTTGAAAAGTGGTAAATTTCAGTGTTTTTATTTGAAATTGGACATTTGAAATTTTGATTGAAATTTAATATTCTGGAATTACTCTGGTTTTACGGGATAAAAATGTGGAAAACATATCAAACCATTGATGTGGTTATTAGCAATAATAACGGCATCCAACTGAGGCAGAGGTGAATATCAGAATTTTGGAAGGACATATGGTACCATGAAGACGAAACCATTTTGCTGGGAAGTTTGCGGTTATTTCAGCATGACTTCATAAACAGAGTACATGTGTTATACAACACTGTCTGTCTGCAGTTCAGTACTGTCTCCTGTTAAAAATGTATAGTGCATCATGAAGAGGAAAATCAGACAACCACCAACTCTAGAAAAACTGAAGTCTTGTATTTAGAAAATTATTTTAACTGAAAAAAAATAAAAGAATTAGTTATGTAAACAATGGGTAAAAATGCCTGTATCACATCTTTTTCTGTATGTTGCTGGCGTCAAAACTTATTTTTCCTTCATTTTTTGCAATACAGTTTAATTTATTAATGAAGTCACAGGAAAAAAGAGCCTTTGCGCTACAAAAAAAAATTAAATAAAGGCTTGAACAGAATGTAAAATAACAAATTTAAGCCTTTTTTTAAAGTAAAGTTAAGAATTTTTATTTGTCTGGAAATGAATTTTGTTTATGCTCAATGTAATAAAGCCAAAAGAAAAAATCATAATAGATTGTTGGACTATTTGGTTGTATTTCAGGATGTGAGTTTTCAAGAAGTCATTACAGCTTCCTCAATGATGGTGTAAAAAAAGATTTCCTCATTCCTTTCTTTTTCTACAACTGCAGCCACATTTTTCTGTTAATCTCTGGATAATTTCTGTAGTATTCATAGTGACAGCCAGCACTCACCGGAGGCGTCCTTCCCCTTTTGTTATAATAAATACATTATGCAGAATGTATCATGTTTAAGAGGAGGAAGCAGCTGGTTGAAAGAATTTAACATTGATATACAGTGGCCTGAAAAATTTTGGGCACCCCTGATAAATTTCAAGATTTTCCTTTAATTATTGCACACTTTCTGTAAATCCTATAAACTTCATTTCACTTCTAAAATAGCACTGTGTTTGTCTGCTATATGATATATTTCACTGAAATTGTTGATCCGAACAACCAATGATTTATAAAGGAAAATCTTGAAATTTATCAGGGGTGCCCAAACTTATTCAAGCCACTGTAGCTGGAGACAAGAGTTTCTGGAAAATGGTGCTGCTCACTGTTTATTTTAAAAAGAGAGAGAGAGAGAGAGAGAGAGAGAGAGAGAGAAAAGAGAGGTTATATAGACAGGAAGGTTCAGTTACTCATGTCAGTTGTTTTACAGTATTTTTGGGAATATGTTTTATCTGTGTTCTTAGGTATAGAGAAACAACAGTTTTGAAAACTTATGTAACTTCATGTAACCCCCTTGTAAACAGTTATTTAGATAATTAAGTTCGAGAAGCACAATCACATAAGTATTTTTCCACCCTCCCTTGTCTAAATTAATCTAAATCCTTATTGTTTTTTTTAAAATAATATGAAATTAGCTTTAGGTTTTGTTGTCTTACATCCATTTAGAGTTTATTCTTTAACGTCATAGAGAGGATGAGTGTGTAAATTTTTATTCCTTGTTTGCCACTAACAGAGTAAGCTATATCTAAAAAACCCATGTCTATGCATTTCCTGTGTGATTTTCCTTCTAATACCACAGTACATACACTCTGTGTGGGGATTATATGAGATATGAGATTCTATTTAAAGAAGTTAACCTAAATGAACCTTTCTGCACCGACCACTATGACATCTTTTATGTGCCACAGAGATTTTATCTGGCCAGGACACCAATAATACCACTAATAGTTTGTACTGCAGGATTGTTGTATTAGTACTAAAAACTAATACTACAATAATAGAGTGACAGAATTAACTCAATATAAACAGAGAATCCAACAATATTTTAATAAACAGTGGAGCTTAAGTAAAAATGTTTTATTTCAAATTATTTAAACTTTATATTGTGAAATAAACTGTTATCCATAAAACACTGACAATAAAATTTTGCCAATAAAATTATTTTATCACGCAATATTACAGTAAATTCACTAAAGAAAGTGGTCAAACCCAAGTAAAACAATTCAGCTATGTGCTACAGGACACAAAAGAGCATAAACTACATTTAACATCAACAGAAAAAAAAACACATAACCTGCTCAAGCCTGTTAACTGCTTGAAGAAAAGTGCAAAACATACTAATTTGAACACACTATCAATACCGTCATGCAATATATTAATTGTTCAACAACACTTTTGCCAAAGCTTGTAACATTTTGTGGGTTCACAGGACACGAATAAAGCAGAAAAAATGTGTAATCAAGCAAACCAAAACTGTTTTAAATAAAAGAAAAAAATTAACACATGCACAAATTTAAAAACATGCCCTAAATAACTCATTTTGATTCACAGTGATACTTTTTTTATATAAATATTTGTATTGCAAAAAATATGCTTTTTCAATAAAATGTGTTTTGCAGGTATTTTGTTGCCACTGACACAAAGTTGGATTTTAACACTAATGTGTTTTATCTAATACATTAAACGGTTTTGCTTATGCATGCAAGCTTGTGGTTCTCTTTTTAAATGAGATCATAGAAATTTTAAAATGTAAACAAACCACAGCACTAAGTCAGGTAAATAAAAAACATCATATTTGCCCTAACAATACAAAATAAAACAAATATGTAAATAGCCACAGAGCCTAAATCCTTTTAAGATTTTAACCCAAGATAATGTCGATGGTAATAACTAAACAAGTTAACCGACAACCTAAGGATTTGACAAAGTTTGTTAACATTCAAAATCTAGAAGGGAACTGACCCAAAACATGCAGCTCAACGTAACATGCTCACAATTTCAAAACTCAACCCTTTCAGCTCAATGAACATAAAAAAATAAAGCTTTTATAAAAAAATGTTGAAGTAAATGCTGTTGAATGTCCCAGCTGTTCTATGCTCACTTGTTACAATCAGGGGAAATGGACACCAGCCTTCAGGTCATCATTCTCCACCCTGTGGTCCAGCTGATTCTGCAGTCTGATTACCTGTTCAAGCTCTCGGATCTGTCGGTCCGTTTTATGACTGACAAGTGTGCGGTAAAAGTGGACAGCGAAGACAATGAAAACAAGTCCAAACGGCACCATGATGCAAGTGGAAGCAATGGCTGCTGCCTTTCCGGGACTTATGCTGCCATTATCTTCTTCATTGTTGTTTTTAAGAGGTAAGAACTTCACCCAGCACAACAGCATCACTTCAGTCAAGAAGAGGAGAGTGCCTATTACTGTGGAGAAAACCCAGGCGAGTTCAATGTAACGGTGCATGCGCTCATGAGGGGACTCGTTCACAGAGTTGAGGTTGTGAACATTGCTGACGGCTTCCAGATTAGGGAGGATGCAGGTGCTGATCATGAGAGCAAAGAGATGTACTGCAACCAGAACTGTGGTACAGGCACTGAAGGCTATCAACAGTCCTGAAGGATACTTATAATCCTGCTCCAGCTCTACCTCCACCATGGCAACCTGGAAAAATAAATAATAAAAGGGGCTGTTAACACTGCAACACTGCTTACATGTACATTTACAGGACTGTCTCAGAAAATTAGAATATTGTGATAAAATTCTTTATTTCCTGTAATGCAATTAAAAAACATGAAAT
>JBAMHW010000012.1:22915744-22944295 GCA_037177495.1 Rhadinocentrus ornatus | reverse complement strand
ATTGCTGATCCGAACAACCAATGATTTATAAAGGAAAATCTTGAAATTTATCAGGGGTGCCCAAACTTTTTCAGGCCGCTGTATATGCAGACTGTATATGCATGTGCAGTAAGCTACTGTGGGTGGGTGTGAAAGCCGTGAAGTTGATATCAACGGTTATTTTCCACAGCCCTGTCATTGCTGTTCCTCGACGCCACTTCAGTCACTCTTTTTAACAAGCTAATTTGATTTCCCCTCACCCCCGCCAAAAAAAACGGCTGTCTGACAATAGACCAAACAACAAATATAAAAGGCACAGTTCTTAAAAGACACGATCGCTAGTCCTTAAAAACAAAAATCTGCGTCACACACAAACTGTCCGGAGGCTTGACTTTGACGGCCTCTGAGCTGCGCGTGCAGCCGTCGCCCAGCTGTGACCTGCTTAGAGTCAAAGCAAACTTACCATTGCGAAACCCGACAATAGAGCCGAAGTGCGGCTGGTAGCTTTCAGCTTAGCTCGACTCAAATACAACTTTCTCCAAGACAGAGCCTGCAAGGAGTGCTCGTTCAAACTCATTCCGAGAGTTGTTCCAAGGCAACCAGCAGTTTAAAGAAATTACAAACCGGAAATATGGAAATATTTACAGGACGGTGCTCGGTAACAGAATAAATAAACACGCAGGATATTTCTTTCCAGACAGATATAATATCTAAACTACGAGATAAAGGTCAGGAAGTTATGCCAAAACTTTCTCGCAACAGCTAACTGAAAATCTATGAGGAAACACAAGATGCCAACGCTCAGCAGACGCTGCGCCCTCCCCTCCTTTCCCTGCGCCACTAATAGACCATTCGTCATTGATAGGCTTCCCCTTTACAAATGTACACTATAGCAACTGCGACGTGCTCCAAAATAATGCAGTCCACTTTTGTGCAACATTTACATGAATTATCTGCGCGTAATCTCGTATGAAATGCAGAATAAAACAAAAAAATCTTTGTCACCGCTATCGGGAAAGATGTATTTTCTTTTAACAGTTGCATCATTATATATTTCTTTCTTTATTTTTTATTTTAAAATTTATTGGAATGAGAATAGGAATACAAGTAAGATTAATTTGCTATGTGAAAATATTAATTAGCAATAGACTACATTTAAGAAATATTAGAGGCAACTTTAAGAAGTATTTACGTAGCCTACTGTGCAAAAGTCTTGAGCCACCCCTTATTTTTATCATTTACTTGTAAAGGCCAAACATTTGTGTAATCCTTACCATGAATCCTTTATTTTTGTTAACCCATTAGGAGAAACAGAGAACAAGAACTGGACTGAAAATCAGTGGGAACAGATCTTGTAAAATTATGAATGTTCCTCAGAGCCCAGACCTCAGTATTAACAATGTGGCATCATCCTAACATAAACCAAAACAAAGGGCAGAAGACGAAGAGGTTTGGGATGTCCTTCACGAAACGTGGAGAGCTTTTCCTGAATTCTATTACAAGAAAGCATGTCTAAGAAGGTTAGTGTTTTGTCAATGAATAAAGATGGTCATACCAAAGATTGATACCAATAGGCATTTATACACACAAATACACAAAGAAGCTAGGGGTGGCTCAGTATAAAGTTGTGAAGTTTTAAGAAAGGAAATGTTTTTTTTTAAAAATAATTTAAGAAATGTTCGAGTGCAACTGTTTTTGCCTGTATATAGCATTTCTGGTTTCAGATTTAGACAAATTGCAGAACCTATTCTTATAGGAATAATATGGCAGTACATACCAGTACAACTAATTCAAGGGCATATTCAGGCATATTCATTTCTTCTGAATGCACAGTTCATCTGTTGCTGCACAATGCATTAGGGTTCAAATGTTGAGCACTTTGAAAAAAAAAGTACAGTTAGGTTCAAAAGTATCCGTACCACTGGCAAATTTATATTCAAGTTTTTTATAAAACTAAGAACGGTTTTGTCTTGATTGGAAATGACACAGGCATCTTCCAAAAGGCAAGAAGACAATATACAAGGTTAAAAAAAAATCCCACAATTTCATTTTTTTAAACAAAAAATGTGCCAAATTATTTATACCCTTTTTAATAGTAAATAGGAAAGCCTTCATTGGCTATAACATAAATCAAATGTTTCTTATATCTTCACTGGTATTTGTGACCATTCATCTTTTGCAATGAGGGCAAGGTCTTGGAGGTTGGAGGGCCTTCTTCCCATTACCGTAATCTTTAGTTCCCTCCACAGATTCTCTATTGGGTTCAAGTTTGGACCCTGGCTGGGCCACTCCAAAACATTAATATTGCTGCCAGCTAACCATTTCTTTACATCTTCGGCTGTGTGCTTTGAGTCTTTATGATGAAATCTCCACTGCCATCCAAGGCCAAGTTCTCTGCAGACTGTTATTGTTGAGAATCTCGATGTAGTCTTTTTTCATCATGCCTTCTTTGTGAGGATGAGATTTTGCAAAGGCCAAGTGGCTTTTATGTTCATTACTTGGAGAGGTGGCATCCTCCTTCATCTGCATACGTGGAATCCAGCAATATGTAGTGTCCATTGGACTGTCTGCTTGAGATCTTGCCACCAGCATGGCTCAGATTCCTTAGAATGGCCATGATAATGATCCTTGGATTCTTTTTCACCTCTCACACCATCAGCCTTGCCAATGCACGTGTCACTTTTGACTTTCTACCACTCATAAAATGTAAGTCAAGCATAGATATTGTTTCTTTTTCAAAGAACTCTATACCACCTTGTAGTTTCATATTTTGACACACATCTATCTTATTAACAGCCAGAAGAAACATGTTGGTCCATTTAAAAATTTTATTTAAATTTGTTATGAATCATTTTTAGCCTAACTGTATATATATTTTTATTATTTAAGACTTGATTACCAGAAGCAATTCCAAATTATGTTGGACTAGAAAAAATTCAAACCCGTCATTAGACACAAGGGTGTGTAGTTACATGGGATGCATGTTGCAGGGTTAAACACTGGATGGTGCCAAAGTAAATCATTTTGAAACTCCACATACCAATGCATTACACAATTGTCCTGCATCGTCGCTATTATATAATAATTAAAGCTCGAGAAAGCCTTTGGCCCTATTCTTGTTCTGTTTTCTCTGTATTTTCTTGAATTTGAAATTAGGCTTTGACTCACCTTTAGTTTGCGTGTTGCAATTATAAAATTGGCAACTGTATTTTTTATTGGACTGTACATTTGTACAATAGCGGTATAAAATATGTTTGAAAAAGATTCCACCAACATATCTAAGAATTTCTTTCAAATAGCTTTCCGTCCTCAGATGTCCTATAATCATTGATGCTCAGGCTTCAACAGACAAGATGTGTAAACTATTTAAAAAAGCATTTTAGCCACTCTTTAATTTTTGTGCAAGACTAATAAAACCTAGAAAATCTATAAATATTCAAATAATATGTAAATTAAACAAACGTTTCTCACAAGCTCACCCGGTCACAAAAAAGCTAAACAAAAACCAAAAAGATAAACAAATCCGGATGTGTGTAGAGGTCAACTATCTTGTTTTGCCTGCCTGCCTTCACTTCCTGTGAACTCGGTGCTGCATTCATAAGAAGCATAAATAGTCGTTGCTAACATTTCATGAATTATGTGAAGAATTCTTAAACACAACAGGGGCGAGGGAGTCAACTTTGTGTGTGTGTTTATTATTATTATTTTTATGAATATTATTATTATTTAAGTGCTTTATAAAATTACTGTTGTTCCCTTTCTGCTTTTCGACTGTAATGCTTAAGAAAGCGGGAAGTTAGCACATTTCCTACGGTTTTTGAAGAAAGCACCACGAACGTAGGCAGCAGCTGGTTCTCCTGTGTTGATGTGACGGGAAGGAGGGGGGAGAGCTGATCTGAAGGCCTGTTCAGCCATGTTAGTTTCCTTTGCTGTTCACAAACGATGAGAGAGCGGAGTCATGGCCTTGTCACTGAGCGGAGACGATGAGGAATATGAGTCAGAGTCTGAACAGGTATGAACCTTTACAACGTATTACATTACTTTCATTTGTTCGTGTGTATTTTGTTCAAGTGTGCAGCGAGAAAGTATTTTGTTAACGTTTTCTCTCGTTGCTTCAGGTTAACGTTACACCCGCTCTTCTGAGTGTGAATCAGGTTGAAAGCAAAAATGTGTCTAATAATTATAATGCTGTTTACCAGATCATAAAAACGTAGATCTAGTTAAATGTTATGTACGGTTGCTTATTAGATTTTGACCCCTGACGGTGTAAACGCCTTCTCTCCTCCTTGACTCCTCCATCATGTTAGCTACGACTGACCCATTTTGTACTGACCACCTCTTGTTACACAGCAGCTTCATCCAGTCATGATTCAGATTGTTCGCAGTGACCAGAAACAGACCTAGATTTAAGACCATTCAGCATTTGTTCTGGCTGAAGCTGTGATTTCCTTATGTTCTCCAACCTGCCATATTGTGTTTTTTTCCTCTCGTGATAATTTCCCTCGTACTTCCTAAACTTGTTTCACCACTCTGCGCCTTTAAGAAGGCTTTTGGCGAAATGTTGTTGAGGCAAGGACCGAGGAGGGGGATGGGGAGAGGGAACAATGAAGTGGCTCTACTTGTTTTGCTTGATAGTCCACTGGTTCCCAAACTGGGACATAGATATCCCCCTCAAATCACTGGCTTGTTGTTAAATATGTGGTCGTCTTCTTGTTTTGGGGGCCAGGAGAAAAACACAGTACTGGAAAATCTAGTCAGATGTTAACCACATCATAATGTGTTAAAGTTTTTATCTGTGGACTGAAGTACATATTTACTGGAGTCAGCAATATAAATGCTGTCTAATGCACCTATCAGAAACCTGAATCCTGCGTTTAATAAAAAATATGAGACGTGCTGATGTCAAGAGTCATATCTGTATGGTAACACAATGTTTCTTCCCAAAACACCTACTAACGGTGCATCATCAACTGTTCAGACACATGCTGTTATGAAGACCACTCAGATGATGAGCCTTGTGACTTTCTCCTACTGATCCACACTGATGCTGAGTCAGAGGATTGTGCTCAACATTTTGGTTATGTTTGTGTTAAAGGCCTCTGTAACCAATCCCAAATCCTTGACATATTTTTACAGGGCTACAATTAAGGAAAGAAAACTTATACAAAGTTTTTAGGGGACCACACTGCTGTCACTTGTATTTCCTCACTGTTTGTAGATCTGCTACTTTCTGCTACCTCAATGGTTTATCTCGAAACCCTTATCCTTAGATGTTTTATCAATTTTATATCACTGACATTAGCTTTATTTATGCTGCTGAAGCACCCCATTAACACCCCATCATTGTGGGCATGATTGGGCTTTAAGACACATGAGAAAAGTAGAGCCCCGTTACTTTAAGTGGGTCATTTATCAGTTTTGCAGCAAAACTTTATCCTGTTTAGGATCGCAACAGGGGTGTACATCTTACAACAGGGTTAGGAAGAAGCTTAACCCAGTGGAGTTTGGGCAAGAAGAGATATGTGCCCTTGGCAGGTCTTTAATCTATCAGACATTAATGCTTTAGAGTCGATAAATGCCAGTTGTTTATTGTGGTCAAAACTAGATAGATGATTTTATTTTCTTGAGAATTACTTGTATCGGGTTGTGCAAACCTGACTTAAGGTAAATCAGAAAAATAGTTTTCAGATTAGGTCAGAAAAGTGATGAGGAAGTTCAGCTAAAACACTTGGTGTGAGTCACAGCCACTTCTGTAGCAGATGCCTAACTCTGCCCTACAATGTTTCCATCCTACATTTAAATAGTTGTTGCATTTATTTATAAAATAAATAAGCATCATATAAATAACAATGGCTTATTTATGGCCATTTTTTCCCCCCATTATTTCAAGATAATTACAAGCTAGATAGTGGTTTACCTGAAATATCCTGTTATACCTGTCTGTAGTGCTTTTTTTTTTTCTTCAGAAAAGCAATAAACCTGCACTGGTATCCTATTAGATAAATGTTGTAAATAAAAAGCTACATCAATCTGTAGCAAGCAGGCTTTGTGTTTTAATAAGTACTACTGTTACAATAAATAATACTAGGAAAATGTTTACAGCCTCAAAGAAATGATAACCACGCCCCGTGAGTTTATTTTTATCCATCTCTTGCAGTCTCTTATTCAAACAGTTGCCACCAGCAAGAAAAATGTGTTACCAAGGTAACCTCTTCTGCTAAAACAAGAACCACTGTGATGGTGTGAAATTTGTCTTATTTTTCACAGCACTTTAAGTCCTACCATGGCAACAGGAAAGAGACAAAAGAATATGAGAAAGCCACACATAATCTGTGAAATATTCAGATAAATGATTACTTGATGAAAAGAAAATGAACCAGGAGCAATTGTTTCTTTGACTTTAATCCTATTGAGACACAAATATTTTATTAAAGCTCAGCAGTTATTGGTTCTAGCTGTTTATTTGTTAAGTGCTGCTGGTATTTGTTGTCTTAACGTGAAGCTCAAATAAATTTTCTTTGACAATTGCTCATCTAGCTCTATATTTAATTGACCCAAGCTTCACTGTTTGCTTTTGATTTGTTAAGCTTTGTTAACAAGGGAAATGCATGGTGGAGCATTAATGACAAGTTGATTTGACAATACTTAAATCAACAGTTGTTAAACGGATAATTAGCAGATAATGGATGTAGTTAAAATTTTGTGCAACAATAGAATATTGGTGTTGAAATGCTGGTCCAGTATAAATGCAGACTGATTTAGAATAGCTGAATGTACCACATATTTGTGCAATATCATCTAGTACAGGGGGGCCCGCACGGTGGTGTGGTGGTTAGCACTGCAGCCTCACAGCAAGACAGTCACTGGTTCGAGCCTTGGCTGGGGAAGGTTCGAATGTAGGGGTTTGGTGGCCTTTCTGTGTGGAGTTTGCATGTTCTCCCCGTGTATGCGTGGGTTCTCCGGCTTCTTCCCACCGTCCAAAGACATGCATATTAGGTTAATTGGTGACTCTAAATTCTCCCTAGGAATGAGTGTGTGTGTGAATGGTTTGTCCCCATCTATGTTGGCCCTGCGATGGACTGGTGACCTGTCCAGGGTGTACCCTGCCTCTCACCTGAAACCCTGCTGGGATAGGCTCCAGCTTACCCCGCGACCCGTAGTTGGAATAAACGGTACAGATAATGACTGACAGATGTCCAGATTATACATGCTGACCAATGTCTTACGTAAAAACCTCCTCATAGTGGCTGACACATTTTCCTTCCAGATTTAGGTTTTCTTCATTTACCCAATTGAATAATTTGTCTTCCAGCAGCGTGCAGCCAACCGGCCAAAGCCCAAGATGGGAACGTCATCGGCTGTCAAGCTGCCATCCAACCGCAGCTCGACTGGAGCCAGACGCAGGAGAACACGCTGCCGAAAGTGTGAGGCATGCCTCCGGAGCGAATGTGGAGAGTGCCACTTCTGTAAGGACATGAAGAAGTTTGGTGGACCAGGGCGCATGAAGCAGTCCTGTATTATGAGGCAATGCATTGCGGTGAGTCGGCACTGACGGGATTTTAGAAGTAGATTTACTGCTTTTAAAAAGAAAATGATCCTTCCATATTTCAAGTTTAGCTTAAATGTTAAGTCACCTGATGTCTCTGTTTTGAAATGGTAAGCACAAGGTATTGACCCTATTCCATTAATGTAAAATCCTGCTTTTCTTCTTTGTCTTTAATTCATGCAGCCTGTCTTGCCCCACACAGCAGTGTGTGTGGTGTGTAAAGAGGCAGGAAAGGAGGACACACTGGAGGATGAGGAAGACAAGTTCAACTTCATGCTGATGGAGTGCTCTATCTGCAACGAGATCGTCCATCCCAATTGTCTCAAGGTACAAAGAGCCAAACTGGGAAAAGTTACATAACTCCAGCTCAAGTTGTCAAGTTATTCACATGGTGACTCACTGTGTGTGAGAGAGTAATGTGCCAAGAATCTCAGATTAAGGGAGTGACTCAGGACATTGGACTGGACTCGGTGAAGTTAATTTGATGTGGAAGTGGAGTTGTTTATGTAGTGCACTGATGTGGTTTTCACAAAAATTACACACTTTTGTTTCAGAATTTTGACTCTCAGCATATGAAACCTGTACAAATAGACATATTTTCTTAAAGTAAACGTCATCTGTCCTGAAGACATTTCACATGTAAAGCATTTTCTTTTTAACCGTCATATCAAAAACACAGCGAGTGTGTTATTGCAAAAGACTTTGTCTAACCAGTTTTTAAAGCCTGTTCTCATTGTTTTGCTTGTAACAGCCAAGGATTATAATCCTTGTTCTCTTTTTGTAAATATTTATTCATTGGTTGTTTTTCATTATGCAGAATGAAATGAAAATTTCAAACAGCGCTTTTAAGTTTTAAACTCAATTCTTAGATGCATATTAAGATAAGACCAAATATTTAACTGTCTTTGCTTCCCTTTTTATATCGTCCAAGAAGCAAAAGTTAACTGTGCTTGAGGTTAAACTGTGCTGACTGGCTTGACAAGCACACGTCACAACAGTTACTTTCATTTCTCTTGTTTGTGTCAAGCACTGTGTGAAGGGCTTCATTAAAGCTTGTTTTGCTCGTAATTCTACTCATTTCCTCATTGTTGGCTTAGGTGAGTGATGCTTCAGGGGTGGTGAACGATGAACTCCCTAACTGTTGGGAGTGTCCAAAATGCAACCATGCTGGGAAAAGTGGAAAAGTGAGTACGAATACGCTTGATTCAGGGGAATTTAGACTCAGTTGCAGCTTGTCAAGTGTGATGGAAGTGTTTAAGGAAACAACCTTAACAAAAAGAAATGACTGCTTGAGTGTTTTTGTGTTTGATTTGTTTTCCTCTTTTGCTGTGGCTTTCGGTATAGCAGTTTTATATGTGATAATCAGCGTGGCACTTCCTGCTTGTGCTGTTGTTTGTTAAAGTCATTCACACTTAACTGTGTAAAACACAGAAGCAGGAAACCACTGATGAGCAATAGACTTTGGCTGCAGGGATGAGCTTAGCAAACGTTAAGTACCCTGTAAGGTACATCGCTGTGTTTTTCTTGTCACCATAGGCTAAAGGTATAAAGTTGTCTTGCAATTATTGTCCCCCTTGGTATTGAAGCAAAAAAGGGGTCCCGGGTTCAAGTACGCCTCTAATCTCCCTGGCTCGTTGCTGAGGGAACAGAAGCCCATGAAGGAGGAGGGGGATGCTTCTTCTATAACCAAGAGGAGACCAGACAAGGAGGAAACACCCAGGTACAGACCCGAGGAGGCGCTCCACCGACAGCCACCTCTGCTTTCCCCCAGCGGACTGTCACGGCCCAGGCCTGAGGAAAAGCTGAGGAAGAAAAGGAAGCTGTTTGACGATGATGATGAGGAACAGGATCTTGGTGTGAGGAAGAAGGTTTGTATTTAACGGAGTGACTTATTTCTTCTAGACATTGTGGATAAGTGTGTGGAGGCAGTTCCACTTATACTACCAAAAGTAATATCAGTGGTTCTCATGTGATTTATATCTTCCAGGAAAAGACGGATGACCCTTATTTTTTCAAACTTTTGCATCAAATAAAGAGAGAGGAGGAGGATGAAGATGCATATGAGGAGGACAATGAGGAAGGAAGAGAGCCTCACTTCCGGAGCAGTGTAGACAGGAAAGGGCGGTTTGGGGACGTTGAAGACGAAGGGGATTACAAGGACTTCAAGAGTGATCCTTTGAATGCCTCCATTAAAACACCAATTGCGGATAGTGATCACTCTCACTGCAGCTCTCCACAAGCCGGACCCAGCAGCGAGGGTGGAAGTGAGACGCAGGAAAAGGGGCCTCGTCCTAAAGCCCGACGTAAGCGCCGTTTTCCGAACAGAGAGCTGAGCCGAGAATTGAGCAAAGCACTGAACCAGGAGATCCAGAAGACAGAGGACTGTCTGGCCAACGAGAACCGGCAACCCCTCAAGGTGGAACCCGAGACAGAAAATGAGGAACCCAAGAATCTTTTCCGTAACGGTAATGAACTTGGTGATCAGAGGTCCCACTTTAAGACCAAAGAGATGAACGGGACCCCCTGGGAGTTGCGTCACTTTTACCCAAGTCAGATCACACCACTTGGCTTCAACCGCAGCACTCCAACCACCCGGCCGGTGCCCCCACGCTCTCCTCCTAAGTGCGTCCAAATGGAGCGACACGTCATTCGCCCCCCTCCAATAAGCCCACCTCCTGACAGACTCCCCCTGAAAGATGGCAAAGCACACGTCATGCAGCGTGAGGTCTGGATGAAGATATTTCACTATCTCTCACACCAGGAGCTGTGTGTCTGTATGCGAGTTTGCAAGACGTGGAACAGATGGTAAACGCACAGCACGCACTTCAACAGCAGTTACAGTTATTACACTGAAACAAAAGTGTTCTCTTTTGGCATGACTATTTACACAAATCTTTCTCCCTGGCTAGGTGTTGTGATAAGAGACTTTGGACAAAGATTGATCTGAATCGCTGCACCTCCATCACCCCACTTATGCTAAGTGGGATTATCCGCAGACAGCCAGTTTCCTTGGACCTCAGTTGGACCAACATTTCCAAAAAACAACTAAGCTGGCTTATTAACAGGTTGCCAGGTACTTGACCATGAGTGACGTGTGATTTCTAGACCAGTGATTCTTAACCATGCTTGGGCCTTGAGCGCCACCTAGAGAGCCACAAAAAAATTTCAGTTTTGCACCTGTAAGTTACCAAGAGGCCCTTTTCGTAATATTATGCTTACGCCACTCGCACATACTAGTAACTGCTTCTGCCGGTCAGAAAGCTAAGCTGTCAATTGAAATATACAGTGGATCTGTCTTTACTGAGGAAATTAGAATTAGAGCAATTCCAGACAGTTATTGTGTATTTGACTGTTCCATACCGTTTTTATTTATACAGCACTTAAAAAATACAACACGTGGTTGACAGGACAGAAAAAACTAATAAAAACACTAAAAACAAAGAGGAAACAATACAATCTGAAAATAGTAAAAGCTTCATCAAAATTTACACTGGGTTAAAAGCCAAAGAAAGAAGTGTGTTTTCAAAGAAGATTTAAAGACATCAACTTAGGGAGCTTATCCTATGTGTAAAGGAAGCTCGTTCCAGAGCTTTGGGGCCACAACAGAAAGAGCTTGAGCACTTCTCATTTTCTTTTGTGATTTAGGAACCACCAGCAACATCTGGTCAACTGACCGGAGGGAACGAGAAGGGCCGTAGGGTGAAGCAAGTCGGACAAATATGCTGGTGCAAGACCATTAAGAGACCTAAAAACAAATACCAGAACCTTGAAAGTAACCCTAAAATTAATTGGAAGCCCATGCAATGAAACCAACATTGGAGTGATCTGCTCTAGTTTCCTTATGCCTGTTAAAAAGAGAGTTCAAATCATCAAGGCAAGAAGGCACACGAACAGGGAATGCGTTTTTACCGGTCTCCCATGAAGAAACACCAGCGAACAGTCTGGATTTGTGTGATTGGTCGAGCAAAATTGCCCAGGAACGGGTTTTGCAGTGCTTTAGTCTTTAGTGGCAATTGCATGGCACTTTTGCCTGGCTGATTGCACAAATCCAGGCTTTACGCTTGTTTCTAAACCGGTAAAAACGCACCTTCACAAAGGTTTCTGTAAAGATTTCAGTGTATTATTAAATATTTTTAGATATTTTTCATAATTTCATATTTTACAATGTTTTAGCTGTTAAACGGCAGCTGGATTTGGTTTAGTTTTTGAATACAAAATAAACCAAGAGTTAGATCAAGTAAACGCAGTGTTAATATTTGAATGGGCGCCGGTCCACTTTTTACTGGAAAAGTTGGGCCCCAGTGTAAAAAAAAAAAAAAAAGGTTAAGAACCCCTGCTCTAGACAAGAAAAATTCTATTTTCTGTTTCACGTGTGCTGCATTAGTTTTTTAAAAATGTTGCTCTAACTTTCAGGTCTGCGAGTGTTGAAGCTGTCGGGCTGTTCCTGGGCAGCTGTATCTGCGCTGTGCACCTCTAGCTGTCCTTTGCTGCGCAACCTAGATGTCCAGTGGGTGGAGGGACTCAAAGATGCACAGATGAGGGACCTTCTCTCACCCCCCACAGACAACAGACCAGGTACTTTAGGCTACTGCTGCCTGCCATGTTCTAACCTTTGAGTTTACAGAGTTTCTGCTGTGTGACTGTGGAGGCAAATAGACTGAGTAGCACCAGCAAAGATAATTAGATATAAGATAATTTTGAACAGAGCTTAGCTAGTTATTATGAAGGTAAAGCCTTTAACTTTAATTAAAATTTAAATGTTAAGATTCTTTCTTGCCCAAATTAAAATAATTGCATAAATAATTCAAATAATATTGTGTTATATGAGAAACTTACAAGTTTAGAAGATGAAAAATTTCCAGCTGAGAAGTTTTTGAAACCTTTGATAAAAGATTGCACCTAAAATAATGATGCAACATACCAAATAAAAAACACATTATGGCAAAAGAGTTGGCTTGGGAGAAGATGATGCTCAAATAAAAAGATAAATATGTTATTAATGTTGATCAATTGGGCGGATTGGTAATTGGCGATAACTAGGCCTGCCTTTTCGGTCATATGTAGATACAGATTCTAAATGTTTTTCTTTTATTGTTCATCCTCTTACAGTTTAATATAATGTCTTAAAACACTACAGCCAATGCAGAACCAAGCAGCCACTGCTGATAAGCTTTTCTCACAACTATCACGAACAATCTTTATGCACAATATCATGAGCAACAGAAAGTACAATCGGTGTAAGAACACTGAGATATTTTGGTTCTACAGAAGGATAAGACTGAATAGGGAGCATAGTTGCTCCCTGTTAAATCTTCAGAAGGAAATGTTGCTAATGGGAAGAACTAAACTGGATGTTTACTTCACCTAGAAAAAAAAGGTTTATCATTTAAACAATAAAGTTGTTGATTCATCAAAAGTCCTGTAAGTTAATTGGGACATTTGATTAATGTGTCAATTAATTACAGGTGCAACATTCCAGCTTTTAGTGGCATCATGTTCCTGGTTTTACTCCACATCTAATGTGGTCCTCCCTCAGTCCTGTAAAACTATACCTGTGATAGTCTATTTGGTTTTGTGTGCGGTTTGTAATGAGAGGCATTTATCTCTTGCACATTATAAAGACTACCTTAGTAAATTTAGCTGTAATCTGGCAACCTGTCCCCTTCTGCTGGTGCTTGGAGGTTCAAAAATAGAGTCACAAATAGCATGAATGACCATGAATGACCAAAAGTAAAAGTATCTGTTTGACATTTTATCTAGCCAGATGCAAAAATTTGAAAGTTATGGAACCGGCACTTCTGGAAAGCTGCTTTACCTGTATGAAAATTATAATAAATGTACTGATTCTTTAAACTTGCCTACCAAACAGGTCAGATCTGGAAACAACTGGTTGTACTAAATCTCAGCACCTGTGGGAATTTAAGCTTTTCCTTCACTGCCATGTTGGTCCAATCTTCGTGGACCCGTTGTTGAATCAGTTTATCAAATAATTTAACAAGACAAATTTAACTTGCTTGAATATATTCAGTTCATTTGAAAATAGCAGCTATTTTACAAGTTACAACTCCAGTTAAAACTAAACATGGATAACATTTTAAGTTGGATTGATGCAGCAGAAATAAATGTAGCATTTACTTAAAACTGTGAAACACTGTAAATTTAAATGCGACATAATTTGAATTGTCATTTAAGCTGGTTTAGATTTTTTTTTGTGCTCCCCAACATTAGTAATTGCTTCACTGATTTCAAAATGTTTGAAGAAAAACTTTAAATTGTGGAGTTCTCCTTAAATATTGGAAAGTTTAAATCATTGTTCATATTCTACAAATAAGAAAAAATGTTAATATTTCTTTATTTACAAGCAGTTTCTCTTATGAAATATAAATAAAAACAAATGAAAGAATGAAGTTTGTTGCACGTGTAGGCATTAAAGGTCTAACTTTAGAGTACAGTGCTTAGTGTTTTACTTGATGTGACCTAACAGGCCAACTGGATAACCGCTGCAAATTGCGGAACGTGGAGGACCTAAGGTTGGCGGGGCTGGACATCACGGACACGTCCTTACGGCTCATCAGTCGACAGATGCCTTTGCTGTCCAAGCTGGACCTGAGCTACTGCAACCATATCAACGACCAGTCTGTCAATCTGCTGACAGCAGCAGGGACCACGACCAGGGACTCCCTCACAGAAATCAACCTATCAGGTGAGACCAGAGGGCTGAATGGAATAGTATGGAAAAAGCAAGCAGAGCTGCAGTGGTTCACAGAAGTGGGACAAAGTTGTTAAAATGCAACAACAGGGAGCTACCCAACACAAGGACTTGACATTACAACGTTGTTGTTTTTAGTTCTGTAGGCAAGTTTTTCTGCAAGTAGAAAATTTGTCAAATAAAACTATCAAAACATCTGCAATATCACTGCCTGTACATTTTATGAATGTTTAATGTTATAAATGTTATAAATGGCCTTACAGAATTAGATTAAAAATGCATGAGAAGCAGTGAAAACAGTTTTTTTTTATCCAATGTCTCGGCAAACTATTAGCTTGTCCTTTAAGTGACTATTTGAATGCTATTGAATTGGCAGTGGGAGAGTTTAACGCTGTGCCTGTTTGTCATGCTGGAGCCCTTTAGTGGACATCTTGTTTTGTTGTTTAATATGCTGTCAGTCTACACATTAAAGAGGTTTTCCTGTTGTAAATGCAGGAAATGCATTTTTATACTCAAGCACTGCATGACATGAAGCTGTAGTCACTAAATTATTGAACTGCTGTAGGCTGCACTTTATTAACTCAAGAAATATGACTCTAGAAGATGCATTGTCCAGTGTTACACAAGATCAATAAGAAGAATTTACATTCGCTATGTGAGCTGCCTTTTGGGAAGTGGTTAAAAATGCAGAAATTAGGATTGAGTAACCTGACTCCAAGTGCAGAGAAGGGAGTCTGACTTGGTTCTTTCTTTATCTTTTCCCCCTAATCAGAGGTTTATTGTTTCTAATTGACACTTAAATAAGGACACAAAGTCGTGTTGAAGAGCTGTTATCAAGTTCTCTATGCACACAAGAGCTTTAATCAGGCAAGATTGTTGAAATCTTATGAATGATTACCCTTTTTTGGGGTGGTTAACTAAGGAAATTCTAACTTACCATTTCTTGGACTGAGCTAAACTGTGGCACAAATGCAGGGGTCATTCTTGAACTGGGCTCAGATTGGTCCTGTCTTTAAATTATGATTATTTAATAATTAAATTATTTCCTCGTAAATGGAATGCAGTTAAAATGAAAGCTGTAATTTTCTGTTCTTTGTAAAGAAGTAAATAAATAAAGTGATCCTCCTGGGGGGTATTCCAAAAGGCAGGTTTACTGGTTTAGCTGGCTATGTTAACCTAGACCTGTTCCAAAATAGCTAATCTAGGTACGTTAATACAAAAACATCTGCTGTGAACATAGCCTGGTAGGGAGTAGGTTTTTTTTTTGGTTTTTTTCTTCAGGTTATGCCCAACACATCTAAAGCATGATGTGAGGGAAGTCACCATATGCATGATCAAATCTGTCAAAACTACTTTGATTTGAAGAAATGAACAGACAACTCCCATTTTCGATATCTAGGTAACTTCCCCATTGCATTCTTCCTTGCCTAAAAAGAGAAAAACTTAGCATATTAGTTATGCAATGTCATAATTTACTGACATTTTGGCTTATGTCTCCAGGGATTTCTTATTTTCAGATTCAGGTATTCTATTTCCAGGTCCGCCTTTGCAATCTGGCGCTGTGGGTGGACTTTATAGAGTTACTTTGCAGTCATCTGGGCCTGGCTCTGACAATGTAACCTTCTGGGATGCCCCTCATTGGGCGGTGATGCTCACTGCGAGCTCCTCCAAAGGGAAGAAGGGTTGTTGCAGTAACCCCGAACCTGTCTTCCATCCCTCCAATGTCTTCTTAGTGGCTGTGGAATAGGTATACCCCTTTTGCGCTGAGCCAACAGCAATATTGAAACTGAAAAGTTCTTACCAGCTTTGGGGGCAGACGGTTACATCTGCTTATAATATATGTCATGATATAAAATAATAAGCTAATTACATTTAGTAATTAGATAACATGCCAACTATAGGCTCCCATGTGTGTAACATCCACTTCATTGACTTTGCTGGAAATCCTCCGAGTGTCACAGCAGGCAGTGGCGGATGCAGCTGTTTTCCTTTTTTGATAATTTTCATTGTGATTTTGGGGAAGAGCGATGCCTTTCAAAGGTTTGGCTTAACCAACGCGGGGTGCGTGATAGCTACTTCATAGCCGGTGTTTTGGAACCAACAATGCAGGTTAAGACATCAATAGATTTAGCAACGTCTAGCACAGGCTTTTATCACTTTCTTAAACCTTACTGGAATACCCCCCAGATCTAGTTTCACTAAACATGAATGGTGAAGGCATCAACAATGAATTTTTCAACACACATCTGATTCTTATTCTGTTTCCTTTTAGTTTGTAACAGAGTCACAGACCATTCCTTGAACTTTTTTAAGCGCTGTGGAAGCATCTGTCAGATCGACCTTCGCTTCTGCAAACAGGTGACTAAGAAGGCCTGCGAAAGGTTCATCGCAGAGATGTCTGTGAGTGTACCGTTCAAACTGAAAGAGGACAAACTGCTGCAGAAGGCAAGCTAGTTCCTAACAAGATACTGACATTTACAGACTGTCTTTGCACTTAATGGAACAAGTGGTTCTGTGATAAGTATCTGAATCACTCTCATGATAAACTGAAGTGAGATAGAGGGAGATCTCTGACTTTAATGTGGGCGATGCATGTTCACTGAACAGATAAAAGACAAAGTGGCATGCATGTATTTCTTTTGAGACTGTACTTTTCTAAAGGTGTGGTTGTTATTGAATGTTGAGTTATTTTTATTCTTTGAACAATTAAAAATAGTATTTTTGTACAAACATCATTTAATAAGTTTAGTGTCTCAGGAGCTAAATTAAGACTGTACAGCTTGAGAAATAACAAATGTCCTTCATTTTGCTGTAAACGGTCCGTGTGCCAAAATCTGGATCTGTTGTCACTTCAGCATCAGATTAAAAAAAAAAAATTGCATGTGATGTAACTAAATGATTACAAATACTTTGATTACTTCTAATGTATTTCAGCAACGATAAAATAGTAAACAGATTTCATATTACTGTTACACACGTTTTACATTATATATTTTTAAATGTGGAGTGTTTTGTTTGATAGGATTTTCTTCAATATTTCAATATTAATTTATTGATTTCTTTTTTTTTTTTATTCCACTTTGTATTTATTTAGTAATTTTGACACGTGTGTCACATAGATGGGTCAAAATAATGCTTGTGAATAATCTGTCAGGGTTTTTTGAGCCTGTTGCAGTGTCCAGTTGAAGCTCAACACTTAGTAACAGGAAGTTTTCAGTCACAACAAACCCAACACTGACATACTTTAATGCAGTCAACCCCACAGAGATTTTATTTTTTATGCTGGTAACTAATTATGACCTTCTACAGGTATTTTCACAAGTTACAAAAATGTATTCCAAACATTTAAGTGTTGTAATTTGGGTGTTGTGCTGTAATCTGTTGCCTCAGGTGAATGTGATAATGTTTATATTTGTAAATTAAAAAAGGAAGTGCTAATATGCATTAAAAGAATTTCATTTGTACCAGCAGTTGTAAAGTTAACTTATTTGTCTGTGTCTGAGGCAGGGCTCACAGGCAGCTGTTTCTCACAGGCCAGTATCTAATAAATGCTGTGTGTGTGTGTGCTAATTGCAAATGTTTTGTATTTTGGGGCAAAGATGATTTTATTTGCTAAATTTTTTTATATAAACAAAAAAAAAATGGCAAAAACTTTTTTTTTTTAATAAAATGTAAGGTATGTTTTATAAAGCCAAAAGGTTCAGGTCTTATAGTATTTTCTGTCTAAAAGCAACTGATAGTGGCCTACCTTCTCCTAGAAGATGATTATATAATTTTTGCCTGGGATTTAAAACCATTTTTGTTTAGCAAAACAAACATGTTTTTTCTTTAAAAAAAAAAAAAAAGAAATCACTTATACAGAAATCAGACTTTAATTACAATCTTTAATTACCAAAATAAAAACATTCCCAAATACATAGATCAAACCTTGCACACAGGTATACCCTCTGAAAGAAAAAGTGCAATCTGCTTTGCTACTCCCCATGATTGTAGAGGACGTCATCTGACATTTTTACTGATAGCAGCAATGTTAACTGTGTGTGTGTGTGTGTGTGTGTGTTGGAGGGGGCAAACAGTGCTGGACTGAGAGGGAAAAGGACAGTAAGTATTTGTTTTGTAGGCAGAGAAGAAACATAACCAGTGTCAAAGCTTAATGTCATGCTCTTGCTCAAGGAGGATAGCAAGCTCAAGCAAAGTTAAGCAGTTTAAAATACATTTCAAGCCACATGACAGGAAATTAACTTGTAAAAATAAACCCAATCTCATAATTTAGTATTAAGTCATTAACTATAGTTTCTGTATCACAGGCATCAGTAAACTCATTATATTTTTGAATATTTAGTTTAATACAGGACTCTTTCATGAGGCACTAAAAAGCCTCAAGACATTTTATTTCACTCCAAAAAGTAAACAAAACTAAAAACATTCAGTTTAAATCCATCAGCTGGAAAACAGGAAGATGGATGTATGAGTTAGCACCAGTTTTTGTCTTGTCTCCACAAAACTGTTGAGACAGGACACAGATGAGAACGGAGGTTAGCTATTGCTGTGATAACAGGCTTTGCATGACCATTGGAATGTGTAATGCATTAAAATAAGCACTTATTGTTTCACAAAGTAGATACAATCACATTCACAATGTATTGACTTTATGATAAATCACCAGTAAATAAAATAGTCTTAGCAGAGCACCTGCTCATTTGCGGAACATGTAACATTTAAACCGTAACAGAAAAACCAAGGCTAAAGGATTTCTAATTGGCTTTTCTCAGCATAGCCAAGCTTTCAGGTACTAGCACACATTACCTCAGCCACTATTACTGGTTGCAGAAAACGGTGGCCTGAGAGTAGTGACGTATTATGGCATACTGTGAACAAAGTGCTTTCTGGGATAGCATGCTGAAATTTCAACACTGTCCCCAACAGTTTAGGAGAAAACACAGGTAAGAAGCATAAGGGCATGTTCCAATTATTTGGCACCTACGTTGCCTACCTCCCCTCTACTGTGCTCAGGTTTAATATTAATCTAGTCGAAGGGTCTGCAACCTTTACAATTCAGAGAGCCGCTTTTTTTTTTTTAAGAACCACGTTTTTATTACTGTTTTTAGGTTTTAAAATAAAGAAAAACATAATTTTTTTTAATAAGAGGATAAACAAACTTTCTTCTATGGGATGTAGATATGTATGCAAAATTATGTAAAAAAAAAACACCTAGTTTCCAACCTAATGACAAAATAGATAAAAAAAATATATTACTGGTACTTTTAGTGTCATTATGTTGTGGAAATTAAATGCAAATATTACATGAATAAAACAGAAGAAAATGCTAAAAAAAAATGTGCATTTGGTATTACTATATTTATAAACATTAATTTGTTTCTTTTTCTATTTTTATTGTGGTTTATATTCTTTTTTTATCATTGTTTGGTGAGCTTGGGATTTCAAGAATTTCATTGCCAATAATTGTTGATATAATTGTTGTGCAATGACAATAAATTCATTCATTAGTTCTTTAGCATTTTTAGCCATGTACTAAGAGCTGTTGTGGAAGGTCCAGAGAGCCACTTGCGGCTCCAGAGCCGCAGGTTGCAGACCCCGGATCTAGTCTCATCTTTACTCAGATACTTGCAGCAGATGTAAAGAGAAGCCGAGTACCAGCTACAGATTCCAGGCAGATCTGTGGGTGGTGTGTTTAAGCCTGTACGTGGGTTGTGCCACATATTCTTTGAAAAACTGTAGGAAAAACTAAACTGACATCTAAGAATGAAAACAAACAAGGGTTGCTTGATTATTGACTCGTAGGAAGGAACAGTCCTACTCTGCACATTGGTGAAAACAAAGACAAATTTTTAAAAAGCAAAAAATAAAACATTCTTATATTTAAGTGTGGGAATAATGTAAGACTTTAGGGAATAAAAACATTCACAAAATAGGTCTTTTGGGGTTCAGAGTTTATGAGCTGCATTGTTGAGTTAAGGTACTGTCTCAGTCTGAATTAGGTGAAGTGGTGCATTAGGATTTAAAGACGTGCACAGCCCTCACAACATACTGCCTGCAGATGGGGCATTCGTTCATCCTCTTGCCACACTTGGTGCAGGTGACCATGTGGCCACACTCCAGGAGAACGCAGTCGATAACAGCATCCATGCAGATCCTGCAGAGGTTGTCGTCATGAATTGTCAATAGGCAGTTCTCCCCATCTGCAAGACAACAGACATGCAGAGGTGAGGAGAAATGTCAAGAGTCTGTGAAGAGGTTGAAGGTCGCATATTATACTTTTTTTTTTAACAATTTCATATGGGTATCAGAGGTCCAACAACATTGTTTTTAAAGTGTATTACCCCAAATTTAGCCTTGGTCCTCAATTTCATGCATGAGAGTGCATATGATGTGTTAAGCTCGTCATATGATGAGCTTAACACATTCACTGTATAAATTGGTGGCTATGGGAGCCTTATCTCAAAGTGGACCTACATGCCTGGAGCATGACACACAAAAATAACGGCTCTAAAGATGGAAATAAATTATTGTACATTTTTAATCAAACAATGATTTTCCACGGGACCACAAACGGTGATTTCACAAATAATGGGTAAATTGCAGATGAGGCTGGTTCACAATGAATACAGATGCATGATGATGTGATTGCGTTCACACAATGGAGGAGAGTCAGAACATGTGACCTTACCTCCAATGGCACCGTTGCAGATAGGAGGGGGGAAGGCCATCACTTCATTTTGGTAGGAGTGAAGCAAGGATGAGATATTTTATCATGACTTTAACTGAGACATTCATTTAAATGTCCCTTTTTGTACTCTTTGTACCTTACAGCTAATCATAATCATTGGCTTTAAGATTAGATATTGTCAGAAGAGGAAGAAGTACATTTCTATGGCTACAAATAGTATGTGGTGTTCAACGCTGGTATCTGGGGGAGTGACAGCTTACCTGTGGTTACAGTACTGCTCACATTTTCCACTGCAAGAAAAATAAATTCCACTCACTACTGCCAAAGTCATTAATAGAGGCATATTTGTAGCTGATAACAACCAAACAGCATTTCCCCAGAGCAAAGTTAATACCCACATGATTTCCTGTTTTCCTCTGTCTCTCTGTACAGCCTGCTGACTCGTTCCACCAGCTCCCACTTCTCACAACAACCTGAATAGTTGACAAAGTTTCTGGCCAAGATCTCCTTGAGCTGTCGGACAGACAGGTCCTCAATGTCCCTCAGACTGGAGATGTCAGAGAGGGATGCTCTGGCCCGACGGCGTGCATGAGATACCACCTACAAACAGACAGAAGATACCACAAGTCTAATTTCTATACACAAAATCTGATTCTTTTACCCCTTTCAATCAAGATTCAATTTATGAAGACTTGTTTAAAAACAGTGCTTTGTTTTTCAATGGAATTTTTCAAATATTATGTTGTCCTGTTAGCTATTAGATCCCAGAAACAAACCTATTAATGCCATCAAAGTATACATTTCTTCATGATTTCACTGAAATATGTCCGCAATCCACATAAATGACTTTCAGAAAAAGTTCACCTCAGGCGTATATTCACTAGCATCCAGGTTGAGGAGAGACCCTGATGTGGTATCACCTATATCCTGCAAGACACCAGCAGGAGATGGCATTAGGGAGCACTACATGTGCGAGAAACAATTGCTTCACTCAGGATTAGGATTAGACACTCTTCAATCAGCCCTTTGATACTTTGGGATCAACAAAGCATCAAACCTACCATTTATAGAAAAGCTTACTGGTCCACAAGAAGGCCAAGTACAAGTATGTATAATGATCCTGAAGCCAAGCTTGCTTTTTTTTTTTTTTACAGTCTTCTCAGCTAGTTTAGAATTTGTAAATAGAGCAAGATGAAAAAATTTCCAATATCTCTTAAACTACTGTATCTTTGAATGTGGATGTTTCTAGAAATTTGTTCTTTAGACAACAGTACAAAAAAGTATCAACAATAATGGCTATGTAGGGACTGAGAACATTATGGGAACTTGCCAGTTCTAGTTCTGTCTCTAAGCAGATAACTGAACTAATCTGGCAGAGATGTGTGGGTCCCATCTGATTTAGTGTTGTTCCTTACCTGGTTAGTATCAGAACTATCACTTCTGCTGAGTGGTTCTTCCTGTGAGACAGCAAAGGCAGACAGCTCTGAGGCAGACTGTGTGGTGGAAAGAGTTGGTGTGTATAGAGAGCGCGAGTGAAGGCTTGCTGTGTCAGGGTCCTCCTCTTCTTCTTCTTCTTCTTCAATGCCTTGGTGACAGAGCACCAAGTCAACCAGATCTTCCTTTTCCCTGCAGGTATTGGTGGGGATGTTGCGCAGCAGCAAGTACTGACGCAGTTCTTTTACTCGTAGACGCATGAGTCGAGGCCGCTGAAAAGCTGTTGCCTTCAGCAAATGGCAAGTGGCACAAATGCGCAGATTCTCCTGAAGCACGGAGCATAAAGAGCAGAAGCTCTTCTTGCAGTCGGTGCAAATGTACTACAGAAGAAACAGAATGATAAAATAAGGTGATGGAAATCAGGTAATTAGTGATTTGTACACACCATCTGCCATCTGTTACTGGAAATAATTTCTCATGGCAGACAGATGTTATCTTTCATTATTCAGATTATATGCATTTTTATAAATAAACTCAAAGATTACAAGAATAACAGACTATTTAAAAGACATTTAATAGATCAATGGAAAGCCTATTAATGCCAATACACTGTTCTTGCACTTTTCAATCACATCTGCTCCTCTTCTCCAGGCTATGAAACAGGAGAACCTTCTTTTAAGTGACAAACATCAAACAGTAATGAACGCAAGCCATGGGTCTTAACTGGCATGGTGAGTGAGAGAAGCAGAGGGCTCAGACAGAATGAGAGCCTGTACATAAGCATTACATATTGCAGCATCAGTATGCCAGTCCACCTGTCAACCACCCTTAGCTTTACCCCTAAGTTTGTTTAGCTTTACCCATTTTATTTGAAGTTTATTCTTATACTAACTTAATAAATAGGATGTTTTATATAAAAGACCAATTACAGATGCATACAATATTTTAGAAGAAACAGTCAGAATACGCAAATTAACAAATAAAGCTACAATGTTTTTGTTGCTTGATACAACTCAACAGATATAATCTTTAATGAAAAAATCTACAAGTCATTCTGACAATACTTTAATTTAAAAATGACTGAATGCAAATCTTTTTACTTTTTTATTTTATTTTCAAAATAAAAAAAACAACAACAGTTTGTTGTTCACCGAGTTACATGCAGGCTCTTTATATGTACAGAAAAATTATAAAGAGTAGTGGAGAAACAGAAAACATTCAGCTATCATTACAGTTACTGACCTAATTAGTCGAAATAAGCTTATTTCAGCTTCTTTTTTTTTTGTCCTTTTTGTGTACAAGTGAACTCCCTTACAAAAACAATATAATTATTCTACAATGATCAATTCTTTCTAAATAGATCCCTCCAAAATATTAGGACATTTAACAATGAGTACTGCAGAAAAAAATCCTATTTACAATGTCAGCTAACTTTTTCAGATACTATGCACCCTCTACATCAACAATGCATCGGATTAAAATATCAACAACCCCATCTGCCTCAGTAAATGCATCATTTCCTTTCATTAAGTCACCAGACCAGTTAAGATGTGCTTGCTTTTCTCAGACAGTCCAGACACTTACCTTCCTTCTAAAGACTGAGAAGGCCTGGCCACAGGCCTTGCATACAAGACTTGGACTCCCTGAGCTGGTGGGGGGGTATGTTGAGTATCCCGCACTGGGGGCAAATCTGAAGGGTCCAGCACCGGCACCAAACCCTGGCTGCTGGCCTCTAACAGCCCCAGTACCCATGACTTCATTCAGCAGACCACAGCATGAAGCCCACATGGACGAGGCTCCTGCCTGACATATACACAATGTATTCCCTTTAACATTTTGTGTCTTCCCATCAATTAATTATGTTGTTATACATTAATTGGCAACATGCACTAGCACTATTTTACATAGGTTTACAACATAAACTATTTCGACTGAGTTAATATGAATGCTAAATAAGTATAAAACCCTCCAAGCACAGTATTAATTCAACATTCACAGGACAGACGCTTGCTGTTAAAACTCACCAGAGGCAATAAAACTACATGTCGGTTGAACAAAATGTTGGTACAGCAGATAAAAAAACAAAAACCATTCAAATCAAAATAAAACAAGATAACCCCGAATTATGTCATCCTTATAATCTCTCCCGCTACCTAATGTCAGTCCTACCCTACAGACCAAGGTCTTACCGTTAGCTTGCTCTGGCACAGCTCCACAGCAACACTCCCCGGTACAGCGAGGCGGAGCTTGTGTTATTTCAGTAGCTACTGTAGTATGATTTTCCCTCAAGTTCTGTAATACTGATTGATTGTGTGTACATTGATTTGAACGTTCTATACATGTCATGTATGACATTTACTAATTTTTTTTTGTGGGCGGAAGGCTATGAGTTGACCGTTGGTCACGGGCAGACGTTAGAGTCGGAATCCTCTCTTCGGAGGAGGTGGTTAAAAAAACAAAAACCTGTCAAGAAGAGGTAATCCCTCTCCGTGTGCTGAGTTACCCACGACCACCTACGGACTTGTAACACTGATCAACACAACAAAATAGATGTGTTACACTGCGTTAGCTAAATGCAGCTAGCAACAATCTAGACAAATTTTTAAAAATTACAGGAAGAAAAAACGCACCTTCATTGCAGCTCCTGCGTGGTAACTGAAAAAGAGAAGAGTGACGGTGTAATCATTATAAGGTGTAACGTTGCTTTATTATCTGAAGGGTTGGCCTGGACTTGTGTTTACGTGAGGAAACCTGTGATCGTATCTGCTGCTAGGACTGATGTTTCTTCTTCGTTTTTCTTTTTCTTCTCTGAGATTAATGGCCAATTGCAATCCAACGTCTCGGTGCATACCGCCACCTTCTGTAATAGTATGGTATTGTGTGTGAGTGTGTGTGTAACATCAGTGTTTCCAGTAAACCAGATTTACTAACATAATTAATTCAGGGGCATTAAAAACATTTAACTAAAAAAGTAATGTTAATCCAATAAACAAATCGCAATCATTATAAAAATCTAATCAAATTTTATTTATAAAGCACTTTTCATACAAAAAGTAGCACAAAGTGCTTTACATATAAACAATTTTACCACATTAAAAATAAGTTTTTACACAACCAAGTATATTTGCACACACTTGATCATAATTTCTCTCAAATGCACTCATGCACACACACGCACACACAAACATGCACAATATGCATGCACACCCACTCCACCACCACAACCACCCACACCCCTCATCCTATTTTGTCTCTAACCTCTAGCTTCTCTTTCCTTAACTGTATTTGATTAAGGAAATTACATCTGGCTTGACGCTATCTTAGGGATCTGTTCACATCGGGAGCCAGCCCACACATGACCACAGATCCTGCCGCCACTGGAAACCACCCAGATCAGGACAGGCCTGGGTCCACAACACAGTCATAGGGCCGGACCCAGATAAGGGCAATCACCGAGGCAACAACCCTGCAGCCCAAGCAAGCGTAGACCCCGGTACGAAGGATCCCAATGAGGAAAAACACTGGAGTTAAAAATGTTAAACAATAAGACCAAATAAAAGCAACAGGTGTAATTTATATATAAAGGAGTTTGTAACAACAACGTACCTTGGTAAAACAACACCAAGAGAAAACCACAGGTAAAAAAAAAGGTAGGTCTTCTGCCTCTTTTTAAAAACATCAAATGGTTTAGGGCCAAAATACATTCAGGATCTTCTGGTTCATAATGAACCAACCAGATCCCCTAGGTCATCAGGGTCAAATTTATAATCTGTTCCCAGAGTCAGAACTAAACATGGAGAGGCAGTGTTCAGCTTTTATGCTCATCAAATGTGGAACAAACTCCCCGAAAACTGCAGGTTGTCTGAAACTCTCAGCAGTTTAAATCAGGGTTAAAAACCTTTCTATTTGCCTTTTATCAAAACAGCTGTTAATTGCTCACACTGTAACTTTTATTTCTTGCATATTATCAAATTTATTTTAGCTTTTGTCTGTTTTTATTTAATTTATTTTTAAAGTTCATTTTTAATTAACTTTGTTGTGCTTGCTGCACCTGCTATAATGCTTTAAATTGTCTTATACGTGAAATATGTTGTACAAACAAACTTGCCTTGAAGGTCCAGATTCAGGACCTGTGTCAGTTCTTTGCTGAAAGTAATTCATGCTCTTCCCTATACTAATATATGGCAGTTTTAATCTAATGCAAAAATAGTATTTTATGTGTCAAACTGTGTTTTCTTTGGCCTTGAGCCTTCTTAAATCCAAAAATAGCTCTTTGGTCGTTTGCACTGAGTTGTAATTTCTTGATGGTTGAATACTGTTTTTAGATACAGCATTCCCCCCCCCCCCCTTTTTTTTAAAATTATTATTATTAATTATTGTTCAAAAGCTGCATATTAACACAATTTGACATTATGCAGTCTGCAGAAATAGATAGGCTGCATAATATTACCATGGCAGCTCAACACCAAAAATTAAAATTAAAATTATTGCACTTGGGTAGTGGTTGAGGCTTTCTTTATCAATGGCCTCATCACATCTTGTTTCAACAACTTAAAAATTTAAGGACATCTGCTGGCCTTTAGGGTTTAAACACAAAATGTGCAGTTTGAGTCTAGTTGAAATGTGGCTTTCATGTTTTCCAGCCCTTCCAATATGATCATTTTCTCTTTGTCCACCTTTGATGTTCAACTTAAACGTACTGCTGCTCTCTAGTAATAATTTTTGTAGACATGAATGTCTACGGCGAAAGAGTCACTTCCGGGCCAAGGCGCTCCCTCGCGCAAAGCGCGCCAATACCAAACGCCTCCCCTTGACCACGCGAGCGTTTTATCCGTATTTGGACTTTAATTCAATTTAGACAACACAGGAAGTTTGGTCCCACAATGGAAACCAGCGAAATTAGTTTAATGATAATGTATGAGGACGAGTCGGTGGATGTTCGTTACAGAAACGGAGCGCAGTTACAGTTGTCACCGTGTGGATGTGAATTTCTGCTGGTGAAGGCCACTGATCCCCACAGACATCCTCTGCAACCCACGGAGAGAGTCCGACAGAGGACCAGATTCACTATCAGCACATACAAGGTGCCTCTAGTGTGTTAAGCCAGTAATTTTTGCAGTGCAGTAACCATACTGGCAGCTGGTAGATCGTGAATCTCTCTCTCTCTCTCTCTCTCTCTCTCTCTCTCTCTCTCTCTCTCTCTCTCTCTCTCTCTCTCTCTCTCAGGAGCTGTTGGTTGCTGCATTGGCTTTCAGGAATAAGTATGCCGGCCGACCATATCTGCCAGAAGAACTCATCTCTGCTGACCACAAGAAGGTATCAATACCTAGCCAGCTAAATCTTGCAGATCACATGCAGACCACAAGATTACTTACAAAATTTCTACATTTCCTCTGGCAGTCTTTTTTCAGCATTGAACCCTCTGTGAAGTGGCCTGAGTGGTCCTCCTGTGAGGCTGAGCTTGGACCTGGAGGTGAGATCATCATCAGGTCAGAGGAAGGTCAAGCCATGTTGACGCTGTACCCCTCTGGTGAAGAATTCTCTGTTGAATTTACCTGTAGCCTCAGCCAGCCTCAAAAGCAGCACCACAGCGTACAAGGTTTAAGCAGAGATCCTGATGGCAGCTCAGGCAGTCACCCACAAACAAGCAATCTAATCAATAATGACAATGAGACAAAAGTGGTTCATCAGGGGCGAGGACCAACAAGATCATTGTCTTGTTCTCAGATTATCAGCACTGCTCAGCACAAGGTAATTTTTAGTGATATTTGTGTGCTTACATCTCAGTTTTAACAGCGCAATTAACTTGTCCTCTTTTTTTCCAGCCAGAACAGATGTACCAGTCCACCACCGTGGTCCAGCATCATTCATGCTGTTCTGTTGCCCCCACATGGGCCTACCCTCTCTCCTTGGCCCGCCATTACTGGACATCTCGGTTCTCTGAACATACAGACGTTCCAGCAGAAGAAACAAGCAGTTCATGCCAGGCAAATAGCAGAATGAACATGTCTGACATATCATGTGTGGAAAGAAGGTCACAACTTCCTCAGGCATTGCCGCCTACATGTCCATCACCTCATCAACACAGGTTTGCAAATTAATAATAGGCACATTTCACAATACAGTGAGGAAAATAAGTATTTGAACACCCTGCTATTTTGCAAGTTCTCCCACTTAGAAACATGGAGGGGTCTG